>JARFXV010000319.1:1655000-1989222 GCA_031761425.1 Cosmopolites sordidus | reverse complement strand
ATGGATCGCGGCCGTATCTTGAAAACTATTTATCCCACAGCTTTGGGGAAAAAAATATTATACTAAAACTGAACGTGAGAAATTCACCAAAAATATTTTTAAGCTTCTAAAACGACCGCAAGAGGGCGTGACGAGCTAAACATTTTTAAAAATCATTTTTTTTGTGTATTTTCAAGTGTTAACCGAGTAAGAAAAAATTCTCAGTTATAATTAGCAAACTGTCTCCTACAACTTTGTTTTATGAAAGTTTGTCGTAACTTCGCGAATAAAGAAGTGGGGGGGAGTTTTACCTATTTAGATAAAAAGTCGTCTAATGTCCGTTTGCCTAAACCGATTTTCCCTCAATTTGGATTCATTTAAAAGCCAATTGTTGGGACAATCAGATAATTTGGGAGATAAATTATTTAGTTTATAAATGAAACCGCGAGGTGGCGTTACGTTTTTCGTAAGGTGTGAAGGAAGGCAAACATTAGGTTAATATTTTTTTAACTTAATGCAGGTAGTAGTGAAATAATAACTGATTTTTTCAGAAAAATCGAAATATCTCTTGACATGTCAGAGATATCGATTTCGGGTTTTCACTGGATGATTCTTCTTTAAATTACCTTTCTAGCCATGTAATAAAAGCTGTCCCATATTAAGACCAATTTTTAATTTAATATTACGGTAAAAATTAAAACTAACTGATTTTTTCAGGAAAATCAAAATATCTCTTGACATGTCAGAGATATCGATTTCGGGTTTTCACTGGATGATTCCTCTTTAAATTACCTTTCTAGCCATGTAATAAAAGCTGTACCATTCCATTTGAAAAAACTGAACAAAACTTCAAAAAACTATTGTTGAATGTAACGCCACCTCGCGGTTTCATTTATAAACTAAATAATTTATCTCCCAGATTATCTGATTGTCCCAGCAATTGCCTTTTAAATGAATGCAAATTGAGGAAAATCGTTTAGGCAAACGGACATTAGACGACTTTTTATCTAAATAGGTAAAACTCCCCCCCACTTCTTTATTCGCGAAGTTACGACAAAATGTCATAAAACAAAGTTGTAGGAGACAGTTTGCTAATTATAACTGAGAATTTTTCTTACTCGGGTTAACAGTTGAAAATACACAAAAAAAAAATATTTTTAAAAATGTTTAGCTCGTCACGCCCTCTTGCGGTCGTTTTAGAAGCTTAAAAATATTTTTGGTGAATTTCTCACAGTCAGTTTTAGTATAATATTTTTTTCCGCAAAGCTGTGGGATAAATAGTTTTCAACATACGGCCACGATCCATCCTTAATGGGACACCTGGTATATATGGTTATCGAAACCTGAAAAAACATAATATGGTTAGCGAAACCTGCGTCGAGAAGTTTGAAAAACTGATTTGGTGTTTAGTGGGAAATCTCTTCGAGTTCATTTGGATATGAAAAAGCTTTCCGCAAGATGGGTACCGCGATTGCTCACAATTGACAATAAACACGCTGTTGTCGACTTCAAAAGAATGTTTAGCAATGTTAAAACGCAATCGAAATGATTTTTAGCGTCGGTTTATAACTGTTGACGAAACATAGATTTATCACAGCATATCAGAGACCAAAGAACGGTCGAAACAGTGGATTTTCCGAGGGGAACCTGCGCCAAAGAAGGCATTTTTAAGAGTATTTTTAGAGGGGATACAAAAGATGAAAAAACGTTGGACTAAATATATCGAACTGAAAAGTGATTACGTTAAAAAATTAAATACATTTTTTCACAAAAATGTTTTTTCTTGTCAAGGCCAAATACTTTTCGTACAACCTTACATACCAACATAAGTAACCACACAGAAAACAGTTTAAAACACATCTCGATCCAACATATTTCGTTTGGCCATACTTGTTCAACGTTTCCGTTCAACATGCGTTTCAGTGTGCCTTTCAACTTGTTTTCTAGTGCAGGGTAAGAAGCGTCATGACTTGTTACGTGCGTCCTTTCATGCCTCTTGTTTAACAACAGATGCGTCTAATCTTTCAACAGGTGCATGCCTCTTGACGACCAAAATTTGAACAAGTGTGGACGTACCTATATCTATCGCAATGTTAACAATAAAATCTACTAAACTATCATAAAAAATGTCACATCGATCACATAGCTTATTAAAATCCTCATACGTTATAAGCAGTGCAGATCTTACATATACAGGATGTAAATCTACGATTTCCTAAGAGAGTGGGCGTAATGTAGCGGTGGATGACGTCACTAAAACGTGGTCTATCCAAACCAGATGACGTTGGTTTCCTAGAGAGCGTTAGTCAAATAGCGGTGCCGCTATGCACATGACAGACGTCATGGCGGTGACAAACAGTCTTGGAACGTTTTTTCCCGTGTAGCGGTGACCATTTTAAAATAGAAAATGAGTACACACTGTACAAACCCGATTTAAACCAACGAAAATGGCTAAATATTGATTAATTTTATGAAGCTTTATATAATGTGAAGAGCAAAGACTATAGAAAAACCCACTTAAAACAAAAAAAAATTGAAATGCACTTTCTGTTGCATGATTTCTAAATATCTCGCTCTCATCCAAACGATAGTTTTGCGTCTTCCGATGACTCGTTATCTTCCAAATATAGTAATAATGCTATGTCTAGATGGTTTATTGCCTACCACAATACGCAATCCGTTGACAGTCTTATTTTTAAGTTGACACCTCTGGCCGTCCGTCGCATCATGACTTATCACGGCACCGCTTTCTTAGGAAACCATAGCTTAAGGGAAATAATTTTCGTTAGTCACATCATTTGAAAGAAAAAAAAATCCTTACAACAAGGTCCAAAACAAGGATTTCTATGAAAGCAAATTGCATAAATAGTTAATCGACAATTAAAAAGATATGATAAAAATTATCATTTTAAGCAAATATGTGTAAAAGCATAATTATTCGATAATAAATAGTTATTATTTAACAAATAAACCAAAAATAAAGTAATGAACATTGTTGAAAAATTGAACAATTTTTTGAAAATGAAAAGTCGAAAATTAAACACCACCCAAAAAAATCAAAGTGGCAACGTAGTATTGACTAATAGTAGAATTGCCTAGATCCCCATGTGTCCGTTCTCAAAAATTATTTCAGTATGAGTATTTAAAACCCAAATTATATTCTACCAACCACCTTAGAAATGGGTTAGGGAAATTAGGTTAGAACCATGTCGGGCTTGCATAGAATCGAATGATTGATATTTTCATCATTTATTTTAATAAAATAATTAATCATGTGTTTCTTAATGTGACGTGAATAGTTTAAAATGTGTTATTTGTGATTTTAGTGAGAACTAGTAATTTCAACTTTAATATCATTAATCGACATTAATGTGTAAGTTTTCCTTTTTTGCAAAAAAAAAAAACAAACGAATTCTATGCTAAAACGTATGAAATAAATGGATATAAAAATGTTATATTTTATTTTCAAATAGTAACACCACTGTAATAAGCTAAAATAGAGCTTTTTTTAGGCATATATTTAAGTATATTACAAAAAAAATATCAAAAATATTAAAAAAATGGCGACACTGGAGCCATTCTCGCGAGACATGTTGAATTTAAGGCGCTCTGTGACACGCTGTGTAACTGGTGCAAATTTGAATTGGGAAATAAAAAAAATGACTTAATCTACATGTTTATAGCTAGTGAATATTAATTTTTGTGTGATTAGCGAATATCTAAATAAAAAACGTTACAACAAAAAAGGGCAATTATTTGTTAATAAATAATGTTTAAATTAACTTATGGAAAATTCCGTGCGTATATCACTTCAAAATGTTATTTTAAAGATATTGTTAAAAATTCGTATGAAAAGAATGAAAATTGAGTTATGCTGCGTGCTGTTTTGAAAAATCATGTTTCGAGAAAAAGGCGTTTAAAGTTTTGAAATGTGTTATAGACATAAAAAGATGAAGAATCCGACTGTTTAAAAATATTTACCATTAATCTCGTATCACAGGACCATAAAGCTGCCCTTCTATATTTAAATATACTTCCTCGTTCTCTCTCCTCGAACGTGCTTGATCTGCTTAGCATCTTCTTTTAGACAAAAATTGTTTGATTGGACGCCAATATCTATCCCCAAAACTTTCATAATTCGAAGGATATTAATTAGACCATCGTTAAAAGTGCACACAGCAATATCAGTCGCTATATTCAATTTTTTTTTGCCACTTGAATAAGATTTTATAGTCAATTTTCAAACAGTACAATTGAAACTTTCGTTGAAATTTTGCGTATAATCTCCCAAGCAACGGTTTAACAACTCATCTCGGCTCAGGTCCTCATAAATCGGTTTAACTTTTTTCGAATCGCTCTCAGCCTTAAGGGGGGAATTTCCTTTAGACGCCCCAAAATGAGTCATTTTTCGGAAGTGTTTTTAAAGGTGATAAAATAATTGTATCATTTTAAAGTTTTAACATCATTTTATGTGATCTTTAAAGAGTATAAAAAATGTTTTTTTTTTACAAAATGGCCACTCAGTAATTTTTTTTTTCGGGCGTCTCTGGCGCGAGGTTCAAAAGTGCTGCATTTGTCACTCTTTCTATTCATTGGAAACAAAAAAAAAACAAGTTGCTTTCTGTTTCTGATATACGCACGGGAAGGATAAATCTATAAAACTATAAAAAAGTATTAGGTTAAAAATGAAGTGGTTTATTCCACAAAATCTTTAAAACCTTAGGTATATCCTTCTGATAATGATATAGAGAAAAGCCATTTAAAAATCCACACCACCCAAGAACCATGATTTCAAACGAGGAAATTGTCTCTGTACATGTACATGTACTGGCGTTATACTAACGTAATTTTGTTTGTAAATGCTCCTGACTAAACATAAAGATCTTTTAATGACATCTGTTGTATATTAGAGAAGTTAGAAATCATAAGGTAAAACATTAGGCTGTATCTAGACTATACCTTCCCAGTAGGTATTTATCTGACGCAGCTGTCGTTTTGTAGTAATCCGGCGCACTTAGGAAAGAGCGCAAAATTTCAAGGGAAAAAAAATTCTGCCCTATATTCTAATAGGCTCAAAGAATTTTTTAAGCTAATAAAAAATCGATTTTTTGAAAAATTCACAGTGGTGTTACCCCTTAAGTGAGCAATGAAATAAAATATTCAAACAATTTGCGATGATGCCAATTGTAAGAAAAATAAAATAGTGTTTTTGGCGGAAATGGTTGCATTTCGGAAATATGTTTTAAGGGAATTATTTGTTCAATATAATGTAAAGAATCGTTGGTTAAATTTACGAATGTAAATTACTTTTGTAATCCTTACACACTGTATATTAGCTCTTGCCTTATTGCAATAAAAAAGCCTCGTCTTGTAACGGTTAAAGGAACAGAGAAGTTAATTTGAGCAAGTAAATCGCCTGCATCTATTTGATTGTGTAATCAATTTATAACGAAAGACTATGCATACAAATTTCCTCCTAAGATCAAAAGACTTTAAAATGGAAATATGTCAGTTAAATTTGGGTATCCTGTACCTTCTTCAGGATAAAATCAATTTTTAGTACTACAAATTTAAAAAATATCTTCTGAATCTTTTCAATAGAACGCGAAGTGAAATAAAATGGGCTCTAAACCACATACCCATATTCCAGCTTTAATCTAACGTAAGCCGAGTATAGCATCAAGAGAGCATTGGAACCTGTAAACGATCTGCAGTTTCGCACAATAAATCCATATACCTTTAACGCCTCTTTAAGTGATTTTATTCTACATGTGACAATTAAATGATAGGAATCGAGCAATATACAAAGGTTCTTAACCAGTTCATAATAATAATAAATTTTATTGTCTAACATAATTGACATCTATTAATATAATTGTCTAACATAATTGACATCTACATCTATAAGACAGTGTGACAATAAAGCAAATAAAAGTTACAAAGTACGATTCTTACAGTAGTAACAACATAGAATGCAATGCAAATTACATATTAATAATATAAACAATATAGAAAGAAGAAGCAATAATTGGATAATCACTCACTACTAAACATTTATTACCAACATGTATTTAACTTTTAAGAATCTAATAAGGCCTTTAAAAAGAACGTCCCATCACATCTATAACAATATTAATATTCAGCACTACAGGCTTTGGGAGCCCTTGGTTTTTAATATCCTCATAGCGCTAAGTGTCGATTTATTGAGTTGTCTAGATTACAGTCACTCTTCTAGATATCGACCGCGTGCATAAGCACCACAAGTCGATATAACAACACAACATACAAGATGTTTAAATAAAGTAATGTCACTGGTGACGTAGCATTAAATCTGGCAACATTGTTGGCTTATCTTTTGGAGAATATACAATACAACATCTGATGCACCTTCAACGCGAATTCGAACTACATAGAGTCACTGAAAATGAGTGACAACAATTTAGAGCAAGAAACAGTTGGCTATCAAGTTATGTTTCAGACTTGGACAGTCTTCAGGACACAGTGCGACGGAAATCGATACTCGATTGAAAATGAACCTCGCAGCGGAAGACTTGCAACTGCAAGAAATGTTAAAAATATCTACAGAGCCCGGAATCTTATGCGTTATAATTGTCGGTTGGTGAAGAGAATGATCGGGGAAGAGTTGAATTTGACTCGCACAATCTTACATCAGATATTTTAACCAATGAATCGGGAATGAAGAAAATCTTAGCGAAAATGATTCTGAAAAACCTTTCGCAGGATCGAAAGGACAACAGCAGAAGGGAAACATGTCTTGACTTTTTGGGCGGATTGAAAATTACCCATATTTTCATGAGCGTGTCATCACTGGTAACGAGTCTTAGAGGTTTGATATTTTAACCAATGAATCGGGAATGAAGAAAATCTTAGCGAAAATGATTCCGAAAAACCTTTCGCAGGATTGAAAGGACAACAGCAGAAGGGAAACATGTCTTGGCTTTTTGGGGCGGATTGAAAATGACCCCGGCCAAAACAAAAAATCAGAATGACCAAATCCATGATCAAAAGCTTGCTGATTTTCTTTTTTGATAGTCAGGGGATCACCCATAAGGAATTTGTGCTTCAAAGCTAAACGGGAGACTTTTTTGAAAGACTTCTAAAAAGGATCATTTATCTGAGATCAAACATCAAATACACCTGGGTGCTGCTATGCGTCTTGTCACACAACCATTTCAGTTAACGAGATTTTACCAAGTAATAATATAACTTTCTTTTTTTACCATGATTGAAAACTCAACTCAAAAGTACACCATTTTGGGGGATTGGAGAACATTGAAAAGGCCGTGACCGACCAGCTGAAGGCGATTCCAGAATCCAGAGTTCCAGCACTGTTATGAAGAGTGAGCAAACCGTCTCCAGCGCTGTGTGGCTTTCCAAGGCAATTACTTTGAAGGAGACAATGTAGAATTGTAATTTCAATTGAATAAAAAATCAGTCTCATTACTTTATTTATACACCTTTACATTTTACCAGTAGGTATCAAGATAAACACATCCAAGTCGATATGTTGTAGCTGTAGGCAATTGATAGCGAATGATGGATGTCGTGGCTGGGGATGGCACTAATATAGATTAACCTAACTATTAGAAATGATTTTTAGTGCTTTATCTGCAATAACGAAATGCTGTAAATTATTTTAAAACCTTATAACTTATTGCTTCACTGCCATATTTTTTTTATCAACGCCCGAAAAGGTATTGACACTTTTTATCACCAGGAATAAACAAGGGTTACTGATGCCTTGAGATTTCTAGTAGTGAAAACTTATTTATATAGATAAAATATAGAAAATATATGGTATTCGTCTGGGGAAATTCAATGAGGTGATCTCTGAGCACTTGAGGGAGTAAGTTGTCATCATCCGTCACACAGCTGTTATAAATCATTGGAGGGGTTAGGAAGCATACCAGCATCATATCCAATGCATGTTCTATAAGTGGTGAGTTCGGGGATCCTGCTAGCCAGAGGAGACTATTGATGTTAGCCTCTTGCATGAACAGTAATGTAACCATTGCAGCATGGAGACGAGCATCATCGAAACGTAGCGTTATTTAATTTTTCTATATAGGGTGAAGCAATTGATCCAGATGTTCATTATAATACACTTGATTAATTAAACGACCTTGATGACATTGTAAAGAAATTCTACTACCTTTGCTAATTTCCTCCAGTAAGTGCTGTTCTACTTTCCTCCTTCTAAGGGCCGTTTGTCCGTTACTGCCTTCGATGCCTGTCGTCTATGACCGTAGGGAGGTTATAAGTAAAAAAGATCCTACCGAGAAAGCTTTCCATTCCTCATCCCAATTTGTTTGTAAATTACATAACTGATTTTTGAAATGTCTTCGTCACTTTTGCCAGTCGTCGCCTTTTTCAAGTCGTTATACAATAAAATATCGATTTTTCATTATATTTTTTATTAATTTTTAAAACTATCTATCGAATATTACGTAAAAACTTTTTGTGCATAATCATCCATCTCGTATTCCAACTGAGAATTTAATTAACAAATTGAAACGAACTGAATCTCTTGAATATACTAGGCTAATTGTAAAATTCGCGGAACGGAAATAATAAACAAGTTTGTAGTTGAAAAATTGACTTTATTCCTCCGTATGTTCTCCCTTAATATATTTTTTAATATTAAAATAATTATAATAATTATAGCTTAATATATTTTTTTTCTAGAGGTTCTCCAATTCATTTATTCCATCTCTAAAGTGATTTTCTAGAAGTCCTTCAAAATACTCATGTACGGCTGCTATAACTTCTTCATTTGATTAAAAACGCTTGCCAAGTAGGAATTTTTTGAGGTTTGGCAACAGACGACTTAGACATTGCAAGAACACCTCTGTGAGCCGGTGCATTGTCTTGATGAAAAATTATTTTTTTCTTGGTGGTTAATACTGTCCTGTTATTGTTATAATCAATTAACAAAATGCCTTTGGCATTACAAAAAATTGATGCCATACCCTTTTTGGTCGATTTTGGCCAGCTGAACAACCAGGCTCAGTTCACTCTGCGGTTTGTTGTCGCAGTTCAGGATCATTGGGGTAAACCCAAGTCTCATCCATAGTTACAAAACGACGTTTAAAATATATTTTATTCTTTCGAAAAAGGTCCAAATATTGGTTAGAAAGTTTTATTCGAAGTCGTTTTTCATCAGAATTTAACAAATGCGTCATCCATTTTGCACATAGTTTTCTCAAGCCCATTTCCTTTTTCAAAATATGAAACACCAGTTCAGTTGAGATGTCCATGACCTTAGCCATTTTTCTCAAAGTCAATTGTCTGTCATCCATAACCATATCATGTATAGAATTAATTATTTATTCAGTAGGTGAGCTTATTGGAAGTCTACAACGAGGATCATCATCCAAGCTTGTACAAACCATTGTTTTTGATGGAGCAGATTCCCCTAATACATTTACCATTTCACTATGAATTGCCATTGCCTTTAAACCTGTTTTTACAAAGAATTTACTGCACGATTTTCAATATTTTCCATTTAAAAAATATATGTATAATAACACTGATACGTTTACTTTAAGCTGCTGTTTTTGTACGAATGAATTAACAGATCGACTTGAAACTTCACATATGTTCATATGAAGGATGAAAATTCAAAATGTAGTAGATTATATAGTTATTTTACTGCCCTATAGGTATCGCTTCGTGAACTTTTCAATTAGCCTTATATATTTGCCAATACATCCTCTACGTGGTCGATCAAAGGAAAATATTGCAGTGATGAGGGAAAGTGTAAATAATAAGTTATTTCAAAACTTCTATTGGCCGCTCTTCGCAACAATTAAATATTTTTTAGGGACTTTTAACTCCTGGTTGAATAATTTTTATTTTGGTGATTAAAATTGGCCATTAAAATAGAGGATTTGTTACCGTTAGACCTTTTTCTAGTAATAGTGATATTGAATTAATGTTTATTATTTATTTACTTGAATAATGATATATATAGAATATATATATATATATATATATATATATATATATATATATATATATATATATATATATATATATATATATATATATATATATATAACGTGAGTATAACATTATAAACATATGTAATTTTTTTAACATCAGAGTTTGTTAATATTTTTTTTATGTTTGTTCATAATATCTTTTATTACCATTTTTCTTATTAATCTTTCAGGCAGTCTTCCCTGCAATGTAAACGCTGGAGATTCATCAAGATACTTTTTTGATGAAGCAAAACGGTCAAAAGAAATTAAAGATAAAGACTACACGGTGGTTGATATGGAAACTGAAGGTCTTCTAGAAAATGATCATCTCCAAAGGTAATATATATAGTGTCCTGTCAAAAAATAGACTATTTTCAGTATACTTGCTTGTTTTTATAGAAATTACGAAAGACATATTCAGGCCAGTAGTAGCAGTCAAAGTGGTTCTTCCAATCAAGGTGATAATTCCGCTGTGACATCTATAGCAGGACCTAAATTTACTACTAATGCTACTTTGCAGATAAAATGTAAGTATATTATATAGTTTTGTCGGTGAAACGCGTATTATGCTACAAATAGGTATTTTGAGCTGCGCAAAAAAAAATCTTAACGCGAAGTTGTAATTAGCACTACAAATGCAATTTTATCAAATTTTTAAGTTACTTAATCGTAATTACCGTAATAAACTGGTAATGCAACTCTAGGGATTGCAAATCATTTAGATGATTCATTAATGAACCTAATTACTTGCATATTAGAAATGTTGATACTGCTCCGGTTAATACACATCTAAATATTAAAGTTTTCCATAAACGTGCGTGGTTTCTTTTTCATTACTATTTCTAACGCTAAATTCTACCTTAACTAAAAAGGTCCATTTTCAAAAAATACTGCGTTTTGATTGTATGGCTCGGAGCCATCTATAGACGTTCGAATCCTCGCCAATACTAATTCTTGGTCTCAGAGACAAAAAGCTCACTCCAATTCGACCTTTGTCAAGTTATTGAAGCTTCGTCCACGTAAGAAATATACTAATTAATGGAGAGGATAAAACTTGCATAGCGTAAAGCCTGGAATGTACACCACATAGTCCTGTCATAAGATATGCCCCTTGTATTGCGGATTGGTGTTCGAACTTCCTGAGGACCAATCTTCAGCAGCAATTAACTCAGGCTGATTGGTCTCAAACTAACACTGTATGGATCTCGCCTTGTGGGCTGACGCCGAATCTTGTTGATATATCCAATGTTTTCCTGCAAACGGATGGCTTTACTACCTTCTCCAAGTCATTGCTTTGGTAGTGTGAATCACGCGTTTTGACCCCTTTCTTGCAGAAATATAGTTGAGTAACGCTGTCATACGATTATCCTCACTGAAGCTGACTGATGACCACTTCTCTCATTTTTTCAGCAGCTTTCTAAAAGCTATGAACGTATATATGGTCATTGAACCGCGGAGCGTAGGCCTTCAATAAAAGCACGCCATCTGATTCTATTTTGTGCTAGATCCTTGACTTCTTGCCAGGATCTATTCACTCTTTTTCAATTCATGATGGATAGTTCTCCAAATCTGTGCGAGCGTTTCAATGTCTCTTTGACCCTGCGGATTCCAGTCCAATACTATTTTGTCTATACAGTTGTTATGTTTTCTGAATGTGTGCCCAATCCAGCCCTACTTGCAAAGTGCTATCTCGTGTTCAGTTTTCTTTTGGTTTGTGAGATGGAACAAGTCTTCCGTTCGAATCTTGCTCTGCTAGAATATGCGGAGTATTTTTCCATGCAATTATTTGTGGAGACCTGAAGTTTATTTGTTATTGTCTTCGTTATTTTTCACGTCTCACGTTCATAGAGCCGCCCTAATATTGGTGATAAATATACGGAGTTTTATTTGCATTGAGTGTTGTGTTGATCTTCACACAAGTGCCAGAGCTCCAAAAGCTACTTGAGCTTTTCGTATTCTGCTTCTAACTTCCATTTTTTTGTGAGAATGCTACCCAAGTATGTAAAACTCTCTAAATCTTCTATGGGTGATCCGTTAAGGATGAAAGGAGCAACATTTCTGGTATTGATTCTCAGCGACTTGGTCTTTGTTGCATTTATTTTCAGGTCTACTTTCATATTGTTGTATTGATGCAACATATGGCATATTTCATCCGCGTATTCAAAATCCTTGAAGCTAGAATTGCAGGTCCACTGAATGCTGGGTTGACCTTCATGATATTTTTCAGGACATAATCTAACAGAACATTGAAGAGAAGATTAGACAATACTCACCCCTCCCTCACCAATAAAAATTTCAAATCCATCGCTTCTACATCCACCATGCATACGTCCAGCACTGATCATATGTATACATTTTCTGAAGAAGGCGTTTATTTTTTTTGACTATTTTTTTTTGTTTTAAAACGTCCCATGTGACAGGGTGGGCTAGACTGTCGAATGCCCTTTCAAAATCGATGAATAATAAGTAAAGTGACGATCTCCATTCAACTGGCTGTTCCAGTATTATCCTAATAGTGTTTATGTGATCAGTACATGAATGACCTGGTCTGAAGCCCACTTGACCTCGACGCATTTCAGGTTCTATACGTCCTACCAATCTCATTAGGATTATTTGTGCTGCAACTATGATAATTGTGTTTAGTAATGTTACGCCAATTGTTACAAATGCGTAGGTTTCCTTTTTTTGGTAATTTAAATATTAGTCTTTTTTCCAATCATCGGGAATATTGTTGAATATTGTGAGAGAAATGAGAAATTCTGCTGGTATATTATCCAGCCCTGGGGCTTTGTTGTTTTTTTTTCAATGCTCTTATAGCTCGTATAATTTTCGTTTTCGAAGGTGGATCACTGTTAATGGGAAGTTACCTTGCTTCTTGTTGTTCTGCCTCCCAATTTTATTCGATTTGCGGTGGTCCACCCAACATCTCTTGAACAAGCTCCTATCTACTGAGTTGTTCTGAGAATGTGATCACAACTTGCCCCGAGATTGCTTTGACAGGTCATGCTCCGCTGCTCCTCCTACTTGATAGTTTCTTAGTTATTTGATAAAGTTGTCTAGTATTCCCGTTTATTGCAGCGTTTTGTGCGTCTTGAGCCATTTGTTCTGCCCACGCTTTTTGGTCATGCCATGAAGGCCTTTTTACAGCCTTATATATATTCTATATATGCTTCCAGTCTCTCAAGTCTCTTTGCCGTGCTTTGTATCTACATTATTTTCCATTTTCTTCTCATCTTCTCCGAATAAGCTCCCACGTTTCGTCGATTGTCCATTCATTTTGCTCTTTATTCACCTTTCCCAAAGTGGTTTCTGCTTTTTCCTTTAACATATTGGGAATTATTTTCCGGTAGAATCTGTATATTATTTTTCAACGTCTATAACTTCTTATTCCTAGTGCATTTAGTTTACAGGTGTTTGTTACATGTTAAGTTTCAGTTCGCACCTACTACACAAACACCACTACCAATTGTGTTTTGCACATCCAATTGTGTTCTCCACTTTCTTGAAATGATAAGAAATGATGCTATGAACGTAAACTCTTTCATTTTACCGATTGATTCAACAGACAAAAAAATCTTTTCATCTGTGAAAAGGGATTTCCCTTTTACGTTCGCATGCCACCCAAGTAGAGCCTTCGCTAAATTAGTAATGAGTAGGTCCACAACAGCAATATAATTTTGTAAGTTTGCAAAGCATATACCAAATTAGATGATCTATGTCTGTCTTCTTGTGACAAGATATCCCAGGCGCATTGTACATATGCTTTAAGTTGATTTAAAGTTACTGGCGGTTATAGAGAGTTTGACCAACACTATCCCATACATGTTCTATCAACGATAAATTTGGGGATCTCACCGGTCAGTCAATCTTGCTATCGTAGACTCTTCTCAACTACACCGTTTTACAAGTTGTATGTGGCCTGGCGTTATCTTTCAATACATAACGAGCTGTATTTAAACTTCATCTGATCTAGTAGTTAGGAATCTGCTACAACTTGCTTTTGTGCTGAATGAACAACAGAGCCATGGTACTTGTTAAGTATTTTTCTGACAAAGAAATTTGCCCGTTAGCTTGTCTATGACCCCAAAGATGTCTTCATTGGTACAATAATGAAATATTCATGGTACCGTATTTTAGGAGTAAGCCGCGCATATAAATGAAATATTGGATAGAAACTGTGACCTGCGGAAGGCATTTAGTTCAAAACTGGCTGTTCAATTGACGTATTTTGAGCCAAATAGTTCTGACCTCTCAATAATCCAGATCTAAATCCATTAGATTATTATGTATGGAGCGTTGCTGAAAGGCTCATCATCAAGTCGAGCCATCCATCCGAGCGTGATATCTGTGCAAACTGTCATTGAATTAGTATATGCGAACTAGATAAGGAGGTATTGTAGAGGTCGTGCAAACGTATTTGTAACTGAATCGAGATAGTGATTCAGGCTGAAAATAAATATACTTAGGGTAGGTTCCCACTAAAGAGATGCAAAAGAATTGTAATTGTTAATTTTCAACCGATAATATTTTGTTTAAACAAATTGTTCATTTTGTCAGGATTTTGATGATACACCTTGTATATGTTATAGTGGGTTGAATTTGAATTGTAATTTGTTTATCGTTGGAGAGAAGTATGTAAACGTTAATGACAAATACAATATAGAAAACATCTCACAAAATAAGCTAATTGCTGGAACCGGTTCATTGTATCCTAATGGAAACGGGATTGCAGCAAGATTTTGGTTCTGCAAATAAAAAATCTAAGTTTCATGCCATATACATTATGGTCATCTGTTTCTCCCATTGAATTACACAAATTACTTTGTGTAATTCAATATGAATGGTTTATTAAATAGTAAAAAAATAGTTTAATAGTTTCTTCAAGTTTATCAGAGTTTTAAAGGTTAGAACCATGGGTGCATAGACGCAAATAACCCAGGAAAAAGAGACGCCTGCTACTTCAAAACAACAAATAAAGTATTTCATTCGTTTGGTTTTAGAAAGTACCTGCTAATATAACTTATGTATTCGTAAATACTGTTATATTTTTCTTAATATTAATTTATCCACAGTTATACTATATGGTGATTTTTTTAGTGCGTCCGAACTTTAAATTCGAATAAAACAACAACCAAATTAGTAGATGCCTTGAAACTATTTATTTTATGTGATATAATAATCAAAGGGCAATTGGAGTCTTATGTCCACAATTATCCGACTTATGTTGGCTTCCAAGACGTCAATAATGGCTAGAGTTTATCGACATAGACCAAAGATTTAATATAACTCCAAAGGAAATAATTTAAAGGCGTTAAATCGCATGACCTTGATGGCCTATTAATAATAATATATTAATTAGCCACCAATTATAAAATAATTCCTCGAAATAATTGTGTTGGCTGTATGACATGTGGAGCCATCCTGTTAAGATATCTCCAGATTAATACCATTCAAATTCGGAAATACATGATCCACTTAGCGGAATAACAAAGCTCAACTTACTGCGAACGGCGACGAATTGATAAAATTAATTTTAAATTAATAAACACTGCCAGCAACAGGGGCGATATTTTCTTCGGAACGCACAGTTTTTTTGTCTTGTTTTTGTTTTAATATCGAGCAGCGTGAAATAGAATTTGTCGATAATTCGTCAAATATATCACGAAGTTCTAATTCACGAACTGCTTTATAAGTTTGACACATCGAATATTTTGATATTAAATTTCGAATATTTGCAAGCATTGCTCTGATGTTAAACGATCCATAATGATTTGTTAGACTATCGAGATAGATTTACAGACGTGCAAACTCACAGCTCGTTTGACAGTGACCCCTATCGGAAGTTCTGACACTAAAAACTTACCCTTTATAATCAGGAAGTAAGATGACTTTTTAAATAAAACACAAAATGTTTATTCATCCATATTTAATTTGCCTCTTTCAAAGCAATCCTCTCTCACTCTAATACGCTTATTTCAGCATTTTTTCTTTGAAGCAGTTTTTATACTTGATTACTGTTATTTCCTTCAAGGCGGCCAGCGAACTGCCTTGAATACCTTCTATGGATTCAAAACGGCGTCTACGAAGTCATTTTCTCAATCGACTGAACAGGAAAAGGTTACCCGCTGCCATATGTGGCAAATAAGGTGCTTGTTTGATTCTTTGCCAGAAATTGACGACTAATTATAACGATGTGCGATGGCGCGTTATCATGGCGTAAAAACTAATGCAAACCGTTATAAACCTGGACTTTCTTTTTCGAATAGACTCGATTCTTTTGACTAGTTGGACGGAACTCTCTGTGAGCAACACCACTGTAATTGAGTAAACAGTTAATATGACTTATTTTTGACCGGCTTTGGCGTGGTTTTTTCGGCTTTGATTCATCTTTAGCATCTAATCCAAAATCGGCGATTACTCATTACAATATCTTTGATTTTGGTAATGTTTTCTTCAATGCGTGACGTGGAAAGTTTTTCTGAAAGAGATTCATCTTCATCTGCTTCCCTACCATCACTAAAGTCCATTTGTAATGTTTTTTTTTAACATAGATTCGTTGAGGGCGACCGTACGGAAACCGAATTTATGTAACCACTACACTTACGGGTAAAAACGGACTATACATTATTCTAAACTTGTAAAATGTAATGTAGATAACAACTTTTTTCTTTTTCAGCAAACCGTGCCTCTACCGTCTCGAATGTTGACGAGCCCATACTACTAGATCTTGAAAGTGGATCTGAAAAAAATGCAGACTCAAATTCCGTAGCTAAAATGGTACCGAGCAAATACTCGGTAATAATATCAGAATATACCAAATTTTATCCGAATATTGACAGGATTCTTAGCGACCAGAAAATCTTGGAAAACCTGGAAAAATCAGGGAATTTATATACGGTTAGGGAAAATCAGGACATTTTTCACTCTAAATTATTCCCCTGTCGGTTTTAATGTTTGTATATTTATTTTTTTAAATATTAAACGCGATTTTCTATCACTATAAATGCTGTTTAAATTATCATTATGTTTTATCTTTTAATTGCAATACATTAGCTTAGTGGGACAGACTGAAAAATATGAACTACTTATCCTATATGTCAGATAAGGATAAAATGTGAATGTTTTGTATTTTCAATATGAAACAAGTTCACTTTTAAATTTGTGAGTGAAAGGAACGATTATTTAAGATACGCGTGTTGAGATTTGATACATAATTGATTAGCAGCTGTTAGATATAATTCAGCAGTATTAGTCATGTGAATAGAATGATCGTATTATTGAGCTATAATCGTCTATATCACTTTTAACTTGATTTATCCAAAAATGAATATTTGTAGTAGTAATACTAGGCATTTGTTGATCAGCATCACCACGGACGATAATTATAAGATAGTTTAGAGGGATGGGCTTTGGAAATGCCATTGAGTCATTTTTGAAACCGTCAAAAGTATTGAGTTCTATGACTCATTGTTGACTACATAAGACTATTCAGGATTTCTCCAGGAATACTATATTGGTAAATTTATTAGGACAGGATCTTCTCACTGCTATGGTAACTATAATATTTATAAAGTAAAATCAGCGTCATTGAAAACCAACCATATTCACCTGAACCCGAAATTTGAAACTTCTCGTCATTCCTTAATGTAAAAGAATGAATCCCTGATCATACAGTGTCTTTTTAAATATATCGCATATTTAAAAGTATTTCTGGCTGTTTCATTTTCTTGCAGTAATCAATAAGGTGATTTATTTAGTGCGTCCGGACTTTAAATTCAAATAAAGCTACAACCAATCTAGATGCTTTGAAACTATTTATTTTATGTAAAAGAACATTCAGTGGCATTAATTGAATTAAACTGATTTTTACTACTGCCTGAGAGTTAAGCATCCTCATCTGGGGTAAACTAATAATCTTATAAGTATAAAAGATAGTTTTCGCATTTCAGTTTATCTCCTTTCTTATGAATTGGGGTTATTACTGCCTGCTATCAGTCTGCAGGCATCTGCTCATTCCTCCACCGCCTGCAATGATGGTACTTCTACCATTGGCTAGGCTGTAGTCAAAACGTTTGGCCTCCTTTCTCAGTCTCTTGAATGATTCTTTTTGTGCTGTTGTGAGTTTTTGTATATACTTCAGCCGAGCAGAATTTCTATTCTCCATCATGTTTTTACATTTATCGTCTTAGCATTCGCTTCCTTTTATTTCTCCGTTCAGTTCCGGCCAATTGTCTCTTCCATAACTTTTTCTCTTACATATTTTATTGTTCCCCATCCATCGTCTACTGACTTCTGCTCTATAACTCCTGCTTCATTCTATGTTAGTACTTCTTAGCACTTTTGTGTATTTTTAATATCTGTGTCATATTTTTTGTCTTGGTTCTTGCTTTTGTTACGCAAATCCTTTGTTGTATTACTTTAGTTGTTTAATCGATGGAAAAATTCTTATTACCGAAAAATGAGGCCATATGAATCCTAACTTTTTCTGCTCAATATTTTTTTCTGTTTAATTTGTTTTGTAAATTGAAATTGTTAATCAAAGTAAGTCCTTGCCGTTAAGCTAATTAAGAATTTCATGCAACATAAATATGAAAGATCCAAATAAGTATACAAAACAAACTAATTTTGACATGGGAAAAATTGTGTACATAGAAATGTTTACCTATATTTATTTATATTATAAAAGTGCTATAAGATATATCTTTAAAATCCCCCGTTATTTAAACAAATGTAGCATCCATCAATTTTCAAAAGCGAATAGGTAATTACCCAACCATCATAAATTGTATGTTGTGTTAAGGCAAGTAAGTGATACATACACCAGGTGTGGCGGTTAATAATTCTTATTTTTTTTAAGAGATGGCGCTGGAAACCAGGTCAGTTCACAGTCTTGTCTCTTATGTCATTTTATTGATATGACAGTATCTTTCAAAACATCATTGATGTTTAAACGATTTCGAGTAATTTTTTTCGTGCGATAAACATGCAGTTTCGAGGGAATTAAAGAGCATTTGCGGTACATACTGCTTTTCTTGTTCAAAAGAAAAACGTGATTGAAAGCCGTCGTGTACTTACGAGGACAATGTCCCAATGCAAAAAGCTTGTAGGCGTTGGTTTAGACGTTACTTGATTCAAAAGTGGTGATTTCGACTTGAAAGACAAAGAACACTCAAGTCAACCGAAAAAGTTTGAAGATGCCGAATGGCAACCATTGTTGGAAGAATACGATATGCAAACTCAACAACAAATGGCAAAGAGGTTAAATGTTGGTCATCGAACCATTTGTGATCGTCTGCATGGGATGGGAAAGATTCAGAAGGCAGGAAAATGGGTACCACATCAGCTGAACGATAGTCAGATGGAAAAGCGAAAAACAGTGTGTGAAGTTTTGCTTTCTCGGTATGAAAGAAATACTTTTTTGCATCGGATCGTGACTGTGGACCAAAAATGGATATATTTCGAGAAGCCAAAACGCAGAAAATCGCGGGTTGACCCAGCGCAACCATCATCATCGACCGCAAGACCGAATTTGGAAAGAAGATGATGCTGTACATTTGGTGGGATCAAAAGGGTGTAGTGTACCATGATCTGAAACCATGTGAAACAGGTAATACCGTTCGCTGCCATCAACAAATGGTCAATTTGGACCCTTCCAACTACCACTTGTTTTTATCCATGCCTCAAGCGCTTTCCATGAGACACTTAAACAGTTGCGAAGATGTCGAAAAATGGCTTGCTAACTGGACCATCTCAAAAGATGTATGTTTTATTTTGGGAGGACATCCACAAATTGCCAAAGAGATGGGGAAAATGTACGGCTAGCGATGGCGGCGCATACTTTGAATAAACCATTTTTTCAAAACCTGTCTCCCAAATTAAACGTGTTTTTTTAAGAAAAAAAATAGAATTATTAATCGCCACACCTGGTAGGTAATCCCACCATATAAAATGTACTTCATATGGCTGATGGATTTCAAAACTCAAAAAACCATAAGTTATATTGTTGTAAATGTTAATGTACCAGTAACAGTACAGTTATTGTTATTCTGATAATTCACCAGTCTCACTTTTTTACGAAAGGTTTTAGATCAGATTTTATTTTGATTCTGAATTTCAATTGAACATTTTTGGTTGAGGTGTTCCTTTGTCGATTACTTTATCTGTGTTCTATTAGGTTGCAACATATATTCTCCCTTTTTCAGATTTATCATGACAGCTAGTAAATAAATACCAAGTTTGTCATGTGCATTTTACTAAATTGGAAAAAAACACATTTTTATGAATTTCATACTGAACAACTTTTCACCACAGACATTGATAAGATAATTGATTGCGAGCGTCATTTACTGACACGTGAAATTGATGAAGAACTAAACACTGATGGCATTATTATTTGGAGATATATGTGAATGCTTGAATTGTATCAATTGAATAATAAAAATTTAGTTGATGGTAAGCGATTATGGTAAAAAGGAAATGAACTAGCTCAGAAGATAATCAGTCCAATTTATACCCAAAAAAATAATGCTCTCACTCTGCTGGAACTAAAAGGTGTCACTCATTACAAACTCTTACATCACATCAAATCATTAAGTCTACGACTATTATTCTCTGCAGCCAAAACATTCGAGAAGAAAAAAAACGAATTTAAAGGCCAACTAAAAGGGTCTTATATTCCATCATTACAAAGGTTGCAACTTGCCTGGGATGTTTTAGTGCATCCACTATATAGCCTGGACAATTAGCGTTTTGAAGAATTCTAAATTAGAAGACTAAATCTATCAGATTTGAGGTCCTGTCAAAATTACTTTCATCAGTTTTTCTGTAGTCAGTTTTCAATTATCTAAAAAAGAGAATTCTTTCAGCTAGCAGAAAGGTGAAAGAAAGTTGTCAATGAAAATGGTATGTACATTGACACTAAAATTCAGTCAGTATAGATATATGTTCTGCCTAATATGAATAACTTCGTAACTATTAGTAAGCCAGTCAATTGTTTCTACCAGTTTTGTTTGTTTGGTTATACGCACTCAATTATTTCTTCAGAATAAAATAAGAAGTACATGGTCTGAAATCAGGTTATGGGGTGGACCAGTGTCTTTTCGTTTTAGATTTTTCTTACCATTTTTTATGGTTTAAAAACCTTTAATTTAGTCGGAATTATCTCACCTATTTTACATTATTGTTGTCTTCCATTTTGTCAGAAAAATGTTGAGAATACTGTGATTAAGTGATTAAAGAAAATGATGGTGGATCACTTCATATGGAAAGGAAATTGATAGATGTAATATCGCTAAGAAACCTGACTGAGATTGACTTTAACACATCCCAAATTTTGTTTAACTGTAGTTTTATCAATCCTTATATTGGAATCTTGCAAACAATTTTTTGCAGTCTCCCGACGGTAAATGTAGATTTAATTATCTTCTGATCATGATGGTGCTAACATGGTTATTGAAATACCCACTGAGACACTGCAAAAATGTAATTTGCTGTTTTATGGAAAATCTCTTTATGTATAATTTCTAATATTAGTAAGACCACCTGCGGCTGGATAACTGCTTCTTTCACGTAAAATAGTTCTTTTACTTTCAGAAAGTAGATGAAAACGGGAACGCTCTCCATCAAACCAAAGAAAAAAAGAAAAAGAAACAAGCCGACAAAAATGTTACTGTTTTACAGTCGGAAAATGTAAGTGGGTCTCGGCAACCGCGAAAACGATAATAGACGTTTAATTTTTTTCAGATCGAAGGGCACAAATCTGAAATTATACATAACGTAGAACAATTGGTACACTATATAGAAGGAACTACGGAAAACAATTTGAAAACACGTTCAGTGCAATCGTCAAAATCCAAACAATTTCATAAACAACATAATTCGGAAGATGGTGGATCCAAGACGAATAAGAAAAAACATTCAAAAGCTGGCAGCAAAGAAAACGGCGATCATACAACTGGCGCAAGGCATGAACTAAAGGTACTTTTTTGACAAATCACTCTATTGAATTGAATGGAAAGTTTACAATATAGATCCACTTAAGCGCCCTCTCTAAATTTGTCGTCTAAAAAGAAATTGCATCTTACTTTGGATAAAATTTGTCACAACTTTGAATGAATAATGCCCATTTCAATGAGTTTCAACTCTTTGATATCGCGGCGTCAATCTCTGGAATTTGACATTTTCATTTTTTTGTTGACATTTTCAGTTTTGGGTTATGGTTACAATAGTTTTTAGCTTCAAATAAATTATTAAAGAAGTTATGCAAGAGAATAGAGATATATGTTTGAGTCATCCTCATGTATTATTAAGAAAACATTTTATTAATCGTATTTCGTTATATTTTATAGAAAAGCAACTCTCTTGGTGAAATTTCTGAAATGAAATTGGGCAGAGAATTTGAAGCCTTCGGTGGAAAGAATGATGAACGTGACGAAAAAGTAGTTTTAAGAGCAAATAAAAGTACTGGAGATAGAACTAGGGAGAGACGATCTTGGGGAAATGTGGAGGTATTTATTTTCATTTAGCGTATAGGCTTGATGCTATATGCAGGTACATTTCTAGCCCCCTGCTTTCCAGACCTTTTATAATGCGTCTTCATTAGAAAATTTAGAAACTTCGACTGATAATTGGGTGGTGACCAGACCAAAGAAAAAAAGTAAAAAACGCCGCAACAGGTAATACTCACTCATTAATTTGAGTATATGTGTATAATTGTTTAAAATAATTTCTTATGATTTCAGTGTGAGTAGTGCAAGCGCTGCAAGACAAAATTCATCAAATAGTGGAATATCATCATCAATTAGCAATGAGGAAGCTAGAAGTAGAAGAGCACCATCTCCAGATCTTGGTGTTGGTAAGTGAAGAAGCTTATAATAAAAAATTGGACTGAAAATTTCCTGATATGTTTGGTAGTTTGTTTGTATATTTGATTTTTCATCATTAGTCGAAACATTAACAAATTCAACTTATTGAAATTGAACTGCTAGACAGCAACATACAACAATCTTTAAAATTTTCTTCTGTGGGTTTTCATAGTTTCAATTACAGTTTTATAGGTGTTTTCCCCCATTTGGGTTGCAAATAGGTATTCAATTTGGTGAATAGAAAAAATCACATGGAGCTAACTTGGTGCAGTAAGGTGATGGAGGATATGAATAAATTGTCTTACAACCAGGTTAACTTTGCCTGGTGTATTGACGTTTGTTGTACATTTCCTATCAAAACAATGAAAACCTTTTGCATTTTCATGTGTTAAATGAATAATTTTATAAATTGTTTCCAATCAATGCTTATTTCCACCTCACATATTATGTAAACATGCAAAATTGTAAGATTTGGGAAATTGAAAATCCGTGAGTCATTGCAGAAGAACCTTTACATCCGCAGTAACAGTGTAGTGCGCATTGTAGGCTGAAGGAGTTATAGGGTCATTTTTTTATGGCCCCCAATTGGATAATATGCACCTTAACAGTACGTTCTATCAACAAGATGGCACCACTTCTTGCTGGTAGATCCAATGCTTTCCTGCAAACAAGGTGTTATTAAGCAACTTTAATACCTCCTTCAAAACATTACAAGATCTCATATCGTTTCACACCGCGGTAAACAAATTATTGCGATATTTTTAATGAATTGAGAAAGTCGAAAATGTATTCCATTTGCCTAGTCCTGTAACACCGACAGGATTCTTTTTGTTACCGCACTCTTATGTTTACTGCTGAACGTATTGGGATGAACTCATTTATTTATTTTTGTTAAAAAATAACTGCACATATGGACAGAATTCATTGAATGACTACTATGTATTTTTTGTTCTATACTGTTTTTTTAATGTGTTCTTTTTTTTCAGGTGTGTCTAATGTAAAAACCACACGTTCCATGCCTCATAGTGAGAAAAGTAATGATTCGTCTTCAGATGTAGACTCAGTTCATTCATTACCTATGGATGGGCCTATATCTTACGCCGATATCGGTAAACTCTATTTTCTAATTCTAATTTTATCGAAAAGCAAAGAACCGTTTTTAATTTTAGCAAAGAACAGTGAGAAAAAGAAACCCAGCCCTGAAAAACAGGAAAGAACCCTTATAACCGCAAAAGAAAAATCCCCTCAATGCCCCAAACATGAACTTGATGTCAAGCATCTGCATACTGTCCATAATCCTTCCTCATCAGAAAAGTGTCTCAGTTCGTCGGCGTCGTCTAATGTAAATAATTCTAGTGTAAACAAAAATATCGTTCCTGATGTACATAATATAAAAAGCTTCCCGGCAATCACTGGAACATTAACCAAAACCTCAATCGCTGTGATAAGCAGTACCGTGCCCCATCACAGCGGAACAATCACCATGACAAGTGACAAGGCTGTGCAATCTACGTTAACGTATGAAGAATCTTTTGTTCAAGAAAAAACTACAGTCGGTAGTGTTAAAAGTAACGTTTCGGGTATATCACTACAGGCTGCATCTGTAGAAACTGTATCGGTCAACGAAATTATCCACAGTACTCCGGTAACGGGCAGTCTTACTTCTACGCTAAATATCTTGTCTACTTTAAATACTCCTATCAGTAGTAAAAGGCAAACCTCACCTACCGCCAACATGACGGTAAAAACGAAAAGCAGTAAGGAAACTGTTAAGACTAGTGTTCCAAGTCGAGATGCTTTAGGTGTGCAACAGAACCAAAATCAGATATTTATCGGAGGGCCGAACGATACCCAGAATGATTTGCCGGTAAGTTTGGTTTGTTTCTTATTTGTTTCCTATATAAAATTAGTAACGAAATATCCGGCCAATTCATAGTTATATTGTACTTGTATTCAGACTATATTGTTATAATAATTTAATATTATAATTTAGTCCATGCATTTTATTTTAACTAGAAAAATATGCATGCATTTATGGACTGGCCTGATTTTTAAATGTTTGCAGCTATATTATATTATGTGTACAAATAAATTTTAAATATTTTCTATATTTATTTTAATATAAATATGTAAAAAATAACATTTTTAACAAGTACAAAATACTTTGAAATTTCTGACTTAACAAGGGAAATGATATGAAACTTTATTCAGATGTTAAGGATAGTTTTACCCACACATTCAAAAGAACATTCCGTTTTAGCCCACCACATAAACAGAATTTGTCTCTTGCAGATATACCCTCGTTGAGTGTGTTTAAGGTTGACTGAGTAACATGCTCCTACCAAACACAATAAACTTTCTCGAGCAGGACGAAAAGTAGTCAAAGTTTGACAATCAGATATTTTTTAAATTCAATTGCATCAATACCTATTTGTATTTATTGGTTTTTTAGTTTATACAACACACTCTTCATGCCCTAGAGTGAATATTGTTGATATTATTTCGTTGTAACTGTCAGAATAAAAGGTATTAGTTGTACAGATTCACATACTGGTAGAGGGAGATTGTAATTAATCCTATAATGCACACAGTTTTTCAATTGTAATTAATTACAAAATGTTTTGTTTAGTTCATTGCCATCATTAATCCCGCCCAACAGTTATCTATAAAAAAGGATTTGAGTAATTGAATTAATAATTATATCTGACAATTATCTGATATGTCACAAATTTATTTGTACATTTAATAGAATAGGTATCTTAATGATGAGTAACATACATGTCTTTATATCTATTTGTGTACTGAAATTTAGTTATGTATGTGCAAAATGTTCACTAAATTTGGATGAATTATTTGAAGAATTTCTTTAAAATGTCTTTTTCACTGATAGTCTTATAACATCTAGCGCTAAAAAGTATTTTGACATGTTTATTTATTATTAAGTATAAAAAAATGACTGGGGAACAAAAAGCTGCAGCAGTCAGTATTTATATTTGAATCAAACTGAAAATATACTCACTGTATAGCATTTTTTTTTGTGCAAAAACTCGTACACTTTCTCTTTGTTTACTTTTATGTTTCCGTATGCAATGCAAAAAAATCTGACCAAGTTAAACCATTAAAAATGTATTTTTCATGTTGTGAGGAATTTTTCATATGCCTCTAAGCTGAACAAAATTCTTGTGGTACTGCTAAAATGCCTCGCCGAGTTATAGAGTATTATACTTATCGTGGTGAACCTACTTATTATTAATTTGGTTTTTTTTTTTTATCAAATGTGACTGGAATTTCATTTTTTTTATCTTTACATGATAACGTCATTGTGCATATATAAATTACAAAATTTATTGTGTTGCATTTTTGTGTTCTCCAGTATATTTTAGTTGTCCTTGAGTGTAAAGACACTGCTATTATTGTAAGAAACGAGTTTCAATATATTTTTGTATAATGAAATGATTAATAGTTTATATCACTAGCTCAAAAATATATTCATACATTTTGTTGTTCTGAGTGTTTGGAAGTATAGGTTGCTAGTATGTCGATCGATTTGTGCTTATATCGATTTAGTTTAATTGCCTTAATAATTTAATTATTAATCGTATAATAAAAAACCGGTTTTTAAACTTGTTAAATCGGTAGTAACACATATCTTCACGTATAACTCTCATCAGTAAAAGGTAAAAATTTATGATATTGCAAATCCATTTATATATATATATATATATATATATATATATATATATATATATATATATATATATATATATATATATATACACACATATATACACATATATATATATATATATATATATATATATATATATATATATATATATATATATATATATATATATATATATATATATATATATATATATATATATATATACACATATATACACATATATACACATATATACATATACATACATATACATACATATGATATTTAAACAAAATCCGGCACCAACAAGACAAAAAGTATACTAAGAACAACAAAAATGAAGACTGAGAGCCATTAGGGGCAACACAATTAGAGATTAGGAAAATGTAACATCGGCAATACAGTGAGATGAGGAAGACAGAGATGATACTGGTATCACCATGCCAAGAGAATGGAACCCAACAGACTCATACGAGGCGTACTCGAAGACAAACCAGCAGAATGCCAAATAACAATGGGAAGACGTTCAAAGAGATGGAGAAACAGCTGGCAGTCTACATCACAAGAACTGTTGCAAGACAGTTAAAGAAAATTTCGGAAAATAAACAGATCATATGATCTAATAAAAGATTAAGAAGAAAGGTAGATTCTTTTTTTGAAAATACATATTGACAATCTAAGTTTATTCCAGTAAAAGGAAATTGAAATATTAGATGCTCAACTTAATCCTCGAAGTAATCAGCCTCACTTTCTGTACACTTTCACTACTTTCGAATACCAGATCGAAAATAACTTGGTGGTTTTAATGCGATAATGTCATTGAGGCTTTTTTCAACTTCCTCGGGAGATGTGATCAACCAGGTAGAGTATTGAAAAAATCGGAAGAGATTGTAAATCCGGAGGAGCCATGCCTGGAGAATAGGCCGTGTGCTATAAAATCCCCCCGCCCAACTCTGTGATCGTTTCCAGTGTCCTTTTTGCTGTATGTGGCCATACGTGGTCCCCCAGAGTAAAATGACTTCCCTTCCTTACCAGTATAAGGTCTTTTTCCTCTCCAGTCTCAGTGATACGAATCAGTTGCTGCTGATGACGGTCAACAGCGGCCGTTTAACTAAATTTACAAAGAGCGTTATTTTACAAAGCCGCAAAGATACTTCCACATCATTTTTTTCAGTGGAAATGTGAAAGAAATGCAAAGTTCGAGCGACATTGCGTCTACAACTGAATTTTTGAGCTATATTCACGTTAGGCTCGTACATTATACCTCGTTCTGAAACTGAAAGATGACACAAAGATTTACTATACGGAGGGAAAAAATCAGATTCAAATAGGTTCTGCAGTCAATGAAATGTACAGTTCGAGAATTAAGTTATGGACCTAATATATATTTTATGTTTATTTCATTGACTTAATTTTGTCAGAATACTTTCAAGTGCTATTATGTATATAAGAACAGTAGTCATTTATATTCATTGACATTAACAGTAATGTTTTATTTCAGAACTGATATTATAATGTTGGTATCAAGTACAATTACATGAAACTTATAAGATAACATAGATTTTATATGAAAAATATTTAATAAACGTATTAATTTTAAAAAACTATTTAATTTTGATAATAAGTCTAAATCATTCAGAAGAGTTGTTGAATTTCAATATGTTTCAGTACTCTAACTTTCAATTGTAACGCGGGCTGCCTAAAACATGATGGATGTGTTGTGTATATATAGTTGTACAACAGATGTCGCTCTAAAACGTTTTAATATTTAAATTTAACTGAATATAGTATGATTATTAAAGTAATCTGTAAGTTCGTGTTTTTATTTGTCATTGTTCTAGGTTTATATATGATACAGTTGTATATTTGTTGCATATAATGGTAGTTGTTAGTTACTGTATTAGTTACTAAAAATACCAAAAGTATAACTGAAAATTATAACTGACTTGAGGCGTATAGTGGACATACTTCATCAACTAGAATAAGGTAATATTGATTGAAACAATACAAAAACAATTATTTTGATATGAAAGGTTAAAAGGTGCTTGTTCTTAGAGAGAAAAAATGTGTTAACCTGGCCGAAAATATCGAACCTCGATGATTAAGGAAGGAATTTTACGCTAGAGTTCAAAAATGTAATAGGTTAGTCCGAACTTAACTGTTCTCTTAAGGCGATTTTTTCTTCATTGGCTGTTTCAAATTACTTTTGTAGAATAGAGACAGTTCACTTCTACTTATGTATATATTTTCGCTTCTATCTTATGTGTATATTTTCTATGCTACTTCGGTCGATTTGACCTGTTATGGCCTTCCAATAGCATAAAGCACTCAAATAAAATAAATCATTAGAATACGAATTTACAATTCTACAATGTCTTGGTCATAATGGAAAAAAATAGGAAGCTGAATTGCTGCGGATTATTACGAGAGTATCAAGTCAAATATAAAAACTTACATAAATAATTTATTGTTAAATCAAATACTGATCTCAAACGTTTTATTGTTGATCTTTCTAAGGAATTTAGAAGGTTTGAGAGATCTTCAGACTTGATTTAGATAAAATTGATGACAAACTTGATCTATAGTACATTTTTGTGAAAAACGTTTTGATCCATTAGCTGTGTAAAGGTTACATTCAGCGGCATAAAAACAGCAAATATTTTTCAATGATTCATTCGTAAATTTTATATAAATAAATGTCATTATCGAATAACATTATGGCATTTTCGAGTAAGCTTTTCTAATAGGGCATTGTAATTCTACCAGACATGGACCGAATTAAATGATCGATGCTTTCCTGCGGCAAAATCTCCCTGATGCGTTACATACGTCGTGCTTTAGCCCAAAGTTAGTTCAGCACTATTCTATTACAATGAATCTTGTGATACACTGGAATGTGATGCATTGGAAGTATTAGTGTGAAGAACCCCAAAAGCTGCCCAGTAGTTCCTACTGGAGAGAGAATACCAGTGTAAAATGAGGGATCAAGATACTGGTATCCGATCTTCAATATAAAACTATTAGGTAAGATCTGGGAGATCACTTCCTGGTATCAGAGGGTCGTAACTGTTTGGGGTTGGGTACCCCCTAGACACCTCACTGGAGTCATAACTATGACTCTCTTAAGGAAAATTTGTTCGTTTTGCCCCGGGTTCCGCCCTTTGGATCTGAAATATCCTACCAAAAAATCCACAGATTTATGGATCACTTTAATAGCAAAACCTGTTTGGTACTTTTATTGAATTAATGAAGAATATTTGCTAAAAATAGCTGTGATAAACAGATGACGGTTTACCAGTGTTTTGTTTTTATTATAAATCATGTGTCACCAGAAAATTGCAACAGTTTTTGTAATTTCCTAATAACAATTGAAATTCAGTGATCTTACTTGAAACCTTCTTTTAACACTAATTTCTCATGGTGGTATGGATGTTAGATAGTTTTATAATGTTAATTATATTAATATAATTGGATAACTTAGACTTATTTTCAACTTGATAGACATTTTGCAACATTAATTTTAATTTATATATATTGTTTTGCTTTTTGTTCATTTTTGGTTTTGGAATTTTTTTGGGTTTATGCTTCTTGTTTTTACATTTACAGCCACTTTTATCTATTATTTACCTGCTTTATTAAAAACATGCCCTTCAGTTGTGCTAATAATATTTTATGAAAAATGGATTTCGCAGTGTGTGCACTAACATCAAAAGTACATACATTTTTACACCGTTTGAACAGATGAATTGTATTGCAATTACAATACAATGTATATATATATATATATATATATATATATATATATATATATATATATATATATATATATATATATACTGCCGAACCATTTGGCTTGAAAATAAACCTGAAAAAGAGTCAGATTAGGAAGTACGGTACTGTGGGGGAGACAATTGAACAGCTTATTGGCGGTTGCCCGGTCTTTGCCCCTAATGCTTATTTAGGCCGGCATACTCAACTGGCGAAAATAAATTATACATCAGGCAAATTAGACGAAAATACTCGCTATTAGAAAGGGCACCTTCTGCATATTATAAGTACTCGTCTTCTCCGGTACTTGAATCATCCGATACAATTCTATACTGGCACGGACCAATCACTACTGATCGAATGGTTTATTATAACAGGCCAGATATTGTTCTATTCAACAAAAAAGAGAAAAGGGCTTTCATAATTGACATCTCCATCGTTATTGACAATTTGTGCCCACCTCTCGAACAAACTTTCTATTCCCTTTTTGTAAAATGAGGGTGATATTAAAGTAAAATATTCTTTGAGTGTCGTTTTAATAGCTATTTTCAATAGCTAACGCTTGTTAAAAAAAGATTATCTTCGCGAAAATTTCTTTGATTTATTCTCATTTTAAAATATATGAAGAATTTTCACCAAGTCTTAATTTTTTTTCCAGCAATAGATAATTTCTCAAATGCTGTTCAGCTATCATTTTGAAGATTAATTTTCCTTAAAAGGTTTTCCACAAAATAGTAAAAAAAGTTATTTGGTGTTTATGGCACTATAATCATATATACATTTGGTTCAATAAAAAAATGTTTTACCGACTAATGTATTTTTCTGTCACATCGTCTATGTTCTTCAAGAATCCAGATATGAAAAAACATGTGTTCCCTGTTTAATAATATATTTTATAAGTCTATGATGAATTCGGTTACTTTTCAAGCGTGTCCGCAAAAACATTTTTACAATTTTTACTTAAACAAAATAGAAGTTTAAAATTCTAATGAGAAACTTGATGATAAAGCTCGATCTATTATATTTTGTGAACTGGTGAGTAATGGTAGATTATCTTAGTTCTTTGCAGTTTTAATAATAAAAAAATATTACATTACAACGTCAAAAATGCATTCCCAATGCTTCAAGATAAGATGTTCCCTGTAAGTTGCCAATATTATGATATTGAGTAAACTATCCCCATTAACAAGATTTAATGAATATTTTGCGCATATTGCTTATTGTAAAAATGAAAAATCATGAGTTGCCTAACATTAACTTGAAAATGATCATGATTTAAATATCAGTAACTTTAAATGCATAAGAAATGTTAACAACAGTATGATGCATATGAAACATTACAAATATCAAATTCAAGACACCTATGAACTGAGATAAAGGACTTGTTCTGTACTTGATTATCTGGTTGAAAGGTGAATTTTGAATGAACTTGAAGATACAACCTTACGACGGGCTACAATGTTTTAGTTACATAACTCGCTGTATTTAAGCTTCCTGTAACCTTCTCGCCATAACATAATTCCTTGAGTGAACACTGTATGCTGTTTTAACGCGAATATAAAATTCCGCCATTCACCACGAAAACGTCTATTCTATCTAAACTATTCTAGATACATCACTCAAATAATTTAATTTCAGGTTCTATTTGTAGATCCAGTTTTAGCTCGGCATCATTCTAAGTAAGCGAAAATCCATCTTCGAATCAATCCTCCTGTAATTGCAATTTTCATAATTGTAATTTCAATTGATATTTTCACATCGTTTCTGTAAAGCCGGAAGTTTAAGGTGTCGTTCGTCACGTTCTTGGATACTTCTTGGACGACCAAAATCTCGTTCTCTGATCCTCAAACGGTAGAAGTAAATCATTATGGTTTGGCCATAAAAATGGGTTTTTTCATACTAATAGCTCATTCCTTTTCAAATTTCAATAAAAACCTGAAATTATGTGGTGCACGGATTTATGGCCTTTTAGCGCTTTTATCAAAGTTAACAGTACTAATCAGCTTAGAAGCATACCACAGGTACTTTACAACATGATAAAACATTTTTCGAGCAGTCAAACCTATTTTTTACAATCACACACAGTAACATAAAGGTGAACAAGCAAGCAAAATTGTATTAGACATTGTGTTTCTTTGTTCCCTAGTATATATTATTTCCCACTTTTGGAATTAGTAGTATAACATTTTAATTATTTTATGAAACCTTAGGTTTGGAACTGTAAACTTGAAAAGATTTATCACTAAACACCAAATCATTTGTTTCCAATTCATGGACAAGCGTTTCACTGATCATGTTAGCATCATCAGGAAATTATTCAATCTATGATCTCCTGATGATGCTAATGTGATTAGCGAAATGCTTGTTGAGAAGTTTAAAATAGTTATTTGGGGTTTAATGGTATATCATATAATTCAAACTGATTTAGGTAAGGAAAATAAAATAATTAAATCTATTAATATAAAAATTAATAAATATAAAAAAGAATTTGTAGAGGACAAGGTAGTGGAAAGGGTAAAACTGGAGAAAAAGTTTAGTGTAACACTTGATTGACTTCTTTACAGTTCATGATTTTCATATACTTCAAATAGGCTCTAATCTAGTACTAAAACTAGATTTAATTGGTTCCTGTTGACGCTAATGTCCCTACATTGTTTCCCTGAAACACGTCCTGAAAAACTAAAAGTAATTTAGATGTTTTGTAGAAAATCTTGAGCTAATCTTACAATATAGAAACTTTTCACGAGTTTATTAAATGTATAGGTTATGTTTTGCAACGTAATTATACAATCTATTCTTAACTGATAGTGGTTGTTTATTGATGTATGGGGTATCGAGATAATGACCCATTTAAATCAATATATTTCTCTCCATAAGCAATAACAATAAAATTTTCAGAATAGCTCTATCAAAAACAACAATATGACATTTTTGGGTCCTTTTAAAGCCCTATCTATCCGATTAAAATTTGTTAGTATTTATCTTTTATGTTTGTTTAATAAAACAACAATATAAATACAGCCTGCCTTACAAATTCTCTAAATACTTAATTGAGGATAATATTTGTATATTTGCAAACCCTACCTGCCCTTCAAATTTTAGAACGTTAGTGTAGTTTTCTATTTCACAGAGAACGTATTTCCAAATTTATGTCGACGACGTATATCAGGTAAATATTTAAATGAGTCAGTCATTGTTCCACAAGTGGTGAACACAGTGCGCAACGATTAAAAATATCTAAAATTATATTTGTGTTGATAAGGTTTTTTTCGCTTGTTTTTGTTTGTTTTATCGTGTACTTCAAAATTGAATACGTACAAGTTATTGTAAACGAATTTCGATCGTGCTGAAATAAAATTTATGTAATGACTCCACCCAATGTGTGCTGATTATCGTTTGTGAATATTTTTGGACTAATATTTGTGATGCATTTCGGTTATTGTGAAAACAAAGAGGTAAGAGAATCGAAAAAAATATTTTATCCTGTTACAAATGTTTGTGTAAAAATATGTCCAAATTGACTCATTTTACAGTGAGTTCGTACATTACAGTGGCCTTTGCAAATTCAATAGATCTAAGTTCCCTTTCAAGTTGTAAAATGAGCAGTGAACATTTAAAAACACTTTTTTCGCGTGTGGTTTGTTTTATTTCATTTAGTACTTTGTTCACCACTGACCCAATTTCGGTAATATCCTTGTAATGAGTTCATCTCAACATAATTTTAAATTCTTGGAATAAAAAAATAATCACAGGGAGGCAGATCGTACAAGTTAGATGTATGACCAAATGTACAATGTAATGGCTACAATAATATATTCAAACTATACACTGAGAGAAGGGGCACGATACAAGAAGCACGTTCTAAATTATCAAAATAATATTTCCTGGTATCCATATCCAAACCAAACCATTTTCAGTCGTAAAGAGTGGAATAACTACCATTATTCCCGTGTAAATTTTTTAGTAATTTTACTTTTCAGTAAAACTTTTCTTAAGTACTTTGGACTTGGCGTTTTGTCATTTTATTTTGTTGTTTGTTCAGTTCAGTTTCAGTTTGTTCATTGTTTTATCAGTTTTCTGTCAAATATAACAGAGTAACTGTTTTATTTCATGGGAAAGGTTTGTCTAATGCGATAAACCTATTTAATTGCATTTCTACACAATCAGTAATATACCATTTGAAATATTAAATTTTGTCCCTTAGAGCAGAATTTTGATCTCTTTTTGGACTACCTGTTTCAAATTACTCGAAGTCAGCCATATTTCGTTTTACCTTTTTGGTTTATTTTCCCGGAATACTTAATAATAAAATCTGTAATAGAAAACGACAGCTCTTTTTCATTATTTGCTGACAATATAACTTACATTAACCATATTTTGTTTCTGGAACAGTTTGAAATCCGAAAAAGGCGATGGATGCGGAATTGTGTCAAAGTTCTGTCAATATTGGCCGAATACTTGAATGAAGCGGTGTATTATTAGGACGTATGTGCTATTCCCGAACACTTTTTTCTGAAGTGTTGCTTTTAGCCAAGTCCAAAATTGTGGTATTAGATAGTAACATATTTATTTCTCTTCTCCAGATATTCAGTCGTTAAAAGTTTGTTTGTTTTTTAATATGGTTGAGTTTTTTTTAATTATTTCAACGTTTTTTAGTTTTTTTCCTTTCTATTTTTCGACGTATTTACCTTTCAATTCAATGTATTTAGACTTACGATATTCGAACTTTTTAATACCCTTAGTATAATGCGAATAGTCCAATTCTGCAAAATTAGCGGATGTCTCAGCTTTAGACTCATCATTGGAAGTGAATCTACGTTCAGCGAGCCATTTCTTTAGGCTTATGAAGAGAAAGTAATCGCTGGGAGACAAATACGGTGGATGTGGAAGCATTTCAAAGCGTAGGTCATAGAGTTTTTGCAGTAACAACCTGTGACGTGTGTGCAGGTACATTATTGTGATGAAAGATCACTTTCTTTTTGGTCTAATCAGAATATTTAATAGCATTCCGCAATTGGTCCAGTAGTGACTACTATAATATTCCCCAGTGATGATCCTCCCTTTTGCCAAGTAGAGAGTACCAACCGCGAGAATCCTAGAAAAGCAGTTGAACAGATGCTTCGAGTCTGGCTTATGCTCGTAGCGCTTTTTTGGGTGCCCCCTAAACCTTTAATATCTTCAATGGAGATGCTACCAAATTTAAATTAAACAGCCCATTTATTTGCCGTCGAAAACGAAGGGGAATAATCCTTTTTAAAATCCAACTCTTTCAATATGTTTGTTGGGGCTAAACTCCCTAAAACAAAGTAATTTTTAATTGCTCGAAGTTAATTCTATCAATTTTTCACAAACAAGCAACGAAGCGCACACCTCTGAAACTTCGCAGTGCACCATCTAAAGAATCATACTTGACAAATATAGTCACTTGTTCATACTTGCGCCATCTCTGCGTCAGGCCGAAAACTTTTCGAACGACCATCTATCTAATCTCATTTAATCTATAAATCTGCACTACTCTTTTTTCATCTAAATGTTAGCATTTAAGAGAAGGAGAAAGACAACTCCTTGCAAGCAGTTCTAGAAACTTTTCAATTCTCCATAGGAGGTAAAATTATTAATTTAATATATTATATAAAATATAACAGTAATTTTCAAAATGTTATACTTGATGATTAATTCCGAAGGTATCATAAAATGTATAGAAAAATTAAACAAATTGGAAAATAACACATATATGAGCGCTTTTTACCGATCCGGATACCCCGCTATCAATACTGAAACGATAATATAATATTTAAATATTTATTAGAGATAAAGATGGCTTCATTAGTTTGTCTATTTTCTAATGAAATTGGAAGTATTTAAACTATTGTTATTCATGCATTTTAAGCTGAATTTCGATCTCTGCTATTAATATTTAATCAAATCAGTATAGTTGATAGCTTTTGTTGATAACATATGTCAACAAAACAATGAGTTCATCTTTGATATCGCGGCACGTTTATTAGAAACTTTCTGAAATATAATATTTTTAAATATATCTGATTTGAGCAGAAATGAAATAAACCTAACTTAAATTTTCTACAGGTAACCGATCTTTTTTAATTTTGAACGGGTAATGTATTACAGTAGCATCATTCATCATTTCATGTGCATACACCCAAAAAAAAACACCGTTTCCAAAATCAAGAAATACTCTCAATACACCACTCATCAATCATATAACCATCTTCTCAACCTTATTCCAGTTCTTTTCACAGCTCCTGAGGGACACGGCCCAGTACGCCACCCAGCGAATGCCGCCAGACATTATGGACGTGTCCACCATTGAAAAGTTGCACTTTATGAATTGTTCGCCACCACAGAATGTTCCCGGACAATGTGTAAGTAACACTACATTAATTCGTTATAATTAAAAGTTATCGAATTCAGATTTTCTCAATTAATTCAACCAGAAGTTTTAATCCACTTCCTGCCTTTACGATTTGTCAGTATGTATCTTGAGTTTCCCAAAATATACATATCAAAATGATCTAAGGGGCAATAAATAAAACATTAACTGCAAATTAATATATCTATTTCAAACTTTTATCAGAAATGCTGTATTTTTTTAGTTAAGAAATGAATCCAAAGCTCCACACACATTTTATAAAATTTGGTAAAAAATGCGAAAATGGATCAAATTATTTAAAAATAACAAAAAATATTAATTATTTATTTTGATTAATTATGAATTAATTTTGAATGTTTATGGTTGAGATCTAGCGATAGCGCAGGCCATGGCAAAATTATAACTCCATGACCTTCGAGATATGCACGTAGCAGCCTAACAATATGAGGATTGCCACATGCATTAATCGAAATTGGGATTAACTTGTTATGCAAATGGTACCAGAACAAGCTAGATAATGATCGCGAAAGTCAATTGGTTGTATTTAAAAATTGTTCCAAGTAAATGACGATAGTTCTTCCACGAATGGTAATACCATCCCAAACCATTACACTCCCACCACACTGTGTGTGAACTTCCTGAATTTTGTTGCCAAGCGTTCTAGGTTTCGATATCGTCTCCACACTCTTGATCTACGTGTATCTGGAGCCAGTCCAAATCAAGACTCATCATAGTACAAAAGCCCAGTCATACGTACGCCAGTTTGCGTTTTCATCAGCCTACTGAAACCTATTGACACGGTTTCTCCTGAATATCACACTCTCTCATAGATTTCAGATGATGTCTAGTATCATAGAGTTTATTCCTGATGATTGTTTAGTTACCAACTAATCAGTATGCAACTGATTTGCTAATAGCGATGCTGTAATATGTCTCATAAAGCGTCTAGTCGAAGAAAACGATCTTGGAACCGATCACTACTTATACGGTGTCTGCAAATCGTTTGACCGTGTTAGCTATTGTTGAAACCTCAGCCGTAAACGATGAATTACACCTTTGTGTAATCATCAGTTCACGTAATTGAGTGTGACAATTTATGCCAGGGGTCGCCAACCTTTTCAATGTGTTGAGCTACTTTATTAATATTCAAATAAAGAGAGCTATCTAAACTTGTTCAGAATACAATATACAAATCGTTTATGCCTGAAAATATTTTCGTTTATAACGATTATGAGTTGGACGTATGAGGATTGCTTATGAGCTACCGAAATTGTCCACGTGAGCTTCCAGTAGCTCACGATCGACGGGTTGGCTGGCGACGCCTGATCTAAATGATGGTTCGTTATTTACAAATGAAAGACAAAATAAAAATGCATGCACCTACCGAAAATAAACAAAAAAAAAAGTTATTTTCAAACTAACAAAAAAATGCCTGTTTTTGTATATATTTTTTTTTAATTTCAGCAGATATTTCTTATCAGCAAATTAATAAATTATTCCATAAACAACTGATAAGCTGCCAAAAAAGTGCACACAAATCAATTTACTCTAAAATATGTTGTTAGCAATATTTTAAAGACGTTTATATAGCTTTCCTTTAGATTATTTTAATAAGTGTATAAAGAGAATATTCTGAAATAGACCCAATAAGATTACCGATGCATTGTTGAGGATTAATTTTTACGTCATTGGTTTTCTCAAATGCAGTCAAAAACTTTTATGGTGTTATCGATTTTTCTGGGTTAAAATGGCGACCACCTAATTTTCTAACAAGATTAAAGAATAACTAAAAGTTGTACATTGCGGTATCCGGCGAGTATGGTCGGTGTTCGATAATCCTTATGTTTTCCGTTTAAAATTATTGATATGATGTAAATTACGTAGTTTCCACTAAAGTATGGAAAAAAGCGATGTCGCGATGTTAAAATTTGGGTTTCTTATTCGCAGACTTTGATAAACTTTCGAAAGTAAACCTAATTCCACTAATAGGCATAGAATTAATTCCTTATTAAGTTAAAGTTCAGCTCTTTGTGAATGATCATATTTATAATTGTGACTCCAATTTCAAAGGTTGTTTATCGTTTGGTGAGTGCAACAGTTCTCGTCTGATTTTGGACTAACTGCCATATCTGATCTCTTACATGTTCATGTTCTTGGACATGTCTACTACTGCATGCGATATTTCCTAAACTATCTAAAGATGCATCGGTCAGGCGTAATGATTTATCTTTATTTATTTTGATGTATCGAGCGCTGTGTACGAAGGAATAATGAATATACAGCCGAAGAAAAAAAGGTATTTGAACAAACCGATTTTTATCAATTCCCGTTATTTTAACTGCATTAAATTTTATGACGTAAATATACCAACACAAAGTACAAAGTATTTTCAACGAAACTAATTTCGTATATGATTTATCATAATCATATAAAGTTTTTGATAAAGCATAAACATTTAAAAAGTATTTGATAAATTATTGATTTTTCATGGAATAAAAATGAGTAAAAGTGAGTATTGAATATTAATTAATAACAATAGCTAGAAAAAGTCGAGAACTGCCTTTGGAGCCACGTGCGAAAATTATGAATTTGAAAAAAAAATCATGAAATTGCGACAAATTGTAAAAAAATGTAAAGCTTAATTTATCTACAGTACCAGTGCATTACATAATGAAAAAGAACATGCCACATTGAAAACAGAAAGAGGAAAGGATTACCAAAAGCACTACCAGCTAGAATTCAGCGAACATTGTCAAATTATGTTAGAAAAAATTGCTTCATTTCGAAAATGCAAGGAGGAGTGACAGGAAGACACCTTTCATCAGTCAGAAAAATAGTGAAAAAGACTCTCGATTCACTAAAACGGGCGTAACTTACCCGTTAAAGTTTTCAAAGTTAGCCATTTTTACTGGCAGAAGCAAGTTTTGTTTATTTGATTCTAATGATCATAAAAGTGTGGGGGAAAAACAAAATTATGTCGAGATGTCATTCCCACAGTAAAACACTGGTGGAAATATTATGTATGGCTTGGGATGGAATTGTAAATTAAGTAATCATTGATAGAAAGACAACGACCTAAAGCACACGGTGAGGGTTGTGACATAATGCTCTACAACGTCAGAAGAGGATTAATTAAAGTTTCGGATGTTAATCGTTTAGGAAACATAACATTCAGTGGATGAAAAATTTACCAATCCAAGACCAAATTTAAAAACTGCATTACTCTCAGAATAGAAGTATATCAAGTGATATAACAGAAACACTAGTAGAATTAATGCCGAGACGGTTACGAACTGTCAGATAATAATCGGTATAATATACTACAAATACTGAAAGTTTTTTTTAGTAATTTGTCGAAACTTTTTTGGATATTCAAATACTTTTTTCCCGTTCCAATTCCGTTGTTATTTTATGAATTATAATTTATTAAAATTTATATTCTGTTTTGATTGTGGTAAAATTTTGTTGATAATCAGTTGTAGTTTGTATTGAGATAACGGTAAAAAAAAATAAGGAAAATTGGCAAAAATCGGTTAGTTCGAATATTTTTTACCTCACGGTAATGTTGTTTGATAAACATTACAGGCATTACAATCTTCTCCCATTTTAGTTACAGGGTGAGGACTTAAAGGGCTTATTTGTTTCGTTTTTTCAGCGTTGTTTCAAAGAACTTTGATCTTTCGAAAATACAAACGAAATGACAGTAGCATTGCCGGCCTGATAGTGTGTCCGGTGACCAAACCAAATGTTTACTCTCTCCTGAGCTTGTCTACTTTTCAATATAAAGCTATGTTGGAGTTGAGATATTAGGGCCCGTTTTCCACGCCCTTTTAGATTCCTCTTCATCTGCTGATGTCTGTTTTAGTTCCACTTTACTCGTCTCCTTTTTGGCTATTCAGACTTCGCTAAGTTTTTCTGGGTCTTTCCCTATACTTTCCCCTTATTTCTTTCGCTTATATATATATATATATATATATATATATATATATATATATATATATATATATATATATATATATATATATATATATATATATATTTCTTCCCCTTATATTTTATATATATATATATATATATATATATATATATATATATATATATATATATATATATATATATATATATATATATATATATATATATATACACTGTGTGTCCCATTTAAGATGAAGACACCCCGACATTTTCGCAATTTGAAGGAATACAAATTTGAATTTTTGCACAGTCAGACAGATTGCTGGGTGACGTTTTTTAAGATACTCAACTGAAATCTGAACTTTAAACTAAGCCTTCTACGAATTCACAAACAGGGTCAATTCTCGATATTTTGCTTCGCGTTAGATATGTCGAAAAAAGTTATTAAAAAAAGTTGTTCAGGATGTTATTCTAACCCCATATACCAAGTTTCATGACAAAATTCGCATTTTTAAGTTTGTCATTATTTTGGTCTATACACAAAATTGTTACTATCGTAATCGTAAAAGAATCGAAAAATGTATTCGAATAGACTGAGGACTAGTTGTGAGAGATCACATTTGATAGTTAATTATATGTATTATGAAAATTATTGTTATATACTATATACTTTTTGTTGTTTTCCAATAATAATAAAATAATTATTCCTTTGTAAGTGCTATTTATTTTACTGAAATATTTGAATACATTAGACTATTGACAATGTGTAAAGTTTTTACTCACCTTGGCACACTAATTATCAAATTAAACAAATAAACTTGTAATAATTTTGTGTTTAGACCAAAATAATGAAAAAATTAAAAATGCTAATTTTATCATGAAACTCGGTATATAGGGTTAAAATATTCGGAACAACTTTTTCTAATAACCTTTTTCGATATCTCTAATGCGAAGCAAAATATTCAGGATTGACCTTGTTTGTGAATTCGTAGTAGGTTGAGTTTACAGTACAGGTTTCAGTTGAGTATCTTAAAAAATGTGACCGATCCACATGTATGACTGCAAAAATTCAAATCTATCTTGCTTTAAATAGCGGAGATATGGGGGTGTCTTCATCTTAAATGCGACACACTGTATATTTTTTTCCCCAACATAGCGCATATATTTTCCAAACAATAAATCATTCGGCTTGTTTGAAAACAAAAAAACACATGGAAAATTATCTCCAAAAGAATTAAATTTTATAAGCAGTTCTAGAAATAATCTATCGAATTCGTGCAAAACAATTTTTGCTTTAAAACTGAGTAAGTAAATGTTTATTTTGATCTATTTTAAAGGGCACTCCAAACAATCCAACCCAGATGTCTTATACTCATGTGTCAAATGCCGCAACGTCACGAGATGGTGTCAGTGGTGTTAACCTGAACAAGAGCAAAAGGAAAAAAGGGGGAAATAGTTCCAAGATGAACGGTTCAAAAGATGAGATCGGGCTTTCTTCTGTCTGTGATAGTAATTTGGGAGAAAGGGACATCGGTAGTATTCATAATGGGTAAGTTCATTGTTTCAATTAAAACGAATCGGAAAGTAAAACGAAAGCTGTACATTTAATCATTATAATTTGTTTTGAAACTTTCAAATTAATCCCCTTGTACGGTAATACGGCAACTATAATAACGTTTTCACAATTCTCGAGGTATCTTTTGTTATCAAATGTAGTTCAAAATTCAGCGAATTATGAGCGAGGTCATTGTTGTGGGGCACGGAATGCGTATTTTATCGCCTTAAGTCAATATTTTTTGACAATGCCTCAGTAGTCAATCAATCAATTTTGCTGTTGTCTCCTGTCCTAATGTAACGATTATACATACAGTAATGTAGCATTTTACCAATACAGATGGAACCATTTTTGCTTCCTTTTGCGTATATTGACCTGCTCTCACCAACTGTTTGGAATGCTGCTTCGTTTTTTGGCGTACAATGGTGAATGTGATGATTTTACTGATCGTAGCGGTTTTTAAACATTCGTAGTGTCTTGAATATCTTCAAAACTACGATTAAATTCATCAGCCCACTTTTTTACCATCAAAATGAAGATAAAGAATGATTTAAGGTGGAATCTAACTAATTATTTTTGTATTTCCGCCAAGGTTTTTACCCATAATACTAAGCTAATTGAAAAGTTCGCGGAGCGACACGTATAGAACAGAGCACCAATAGAGCTAAAGGGAGAGTAAAAGGACTATATCTATGTGCAAGATAGGTGCCGCATTTGTAAATTCTGATCAAAAACGTCTCCGAGTAAAACTTTCTAACCGACATTCGGATCTTTTTCGAAAGAATAAAATAATCTTAAGCGTCGTTTTATAACTATGGATGAAACATGGTTTTACCACTAGGATCCTAAACTGCAACAACAAACTAGAGTAGAGTAGACTGGGCCCGGTTGTTCAGCTCTCAAGCAGCCAAAGTGGTCAAAATCGGCCCAAAAGTTATGGCGTCAATTTTTTGTGATGCAAAAAGCAATTTGTTCACTGATCACTTTCAAACCAGTAAAACAATAACAGGACAGTATTACTCGAACCTTTTGGATCAAATAGACGCTAAAACTCAGGAGAAAAGACCTGGTTTAGCGACAATAAGACAATAAACCGGCTCACAGAGGTGTTCTTACAATGGTCAAATTGAATGAGGTACACTACGAATTGTTGGAACATATACCAGATTTGGCCCCTCCGTTTTCGATCAAATGAAATTATAGCAGCCGTAGAATTACCAGAAAATAACTTCACGAGATGAAATAAATGAATTGGAGAACCGCTGGAAAAATGTATTGAGCTTAAGGGGGAATATACGGAAGAATAAAGTAATTTTTCCAACTATAAACTTGTTTTATAACTTCTAGTCCGGTCAACCTAGACATTCAAAGGTACATAAATTCACATCAAGCTGGAAATGAGTAAAATTGTTCAAAACATAATTAGAAATAATATTTCAAAATTCCCAATCGTTGCGGTACATGGAAAAAAAATTGACTCGAGGTCAAAGGTCAAAAAAATGAGTTTTTCGCGATTTTCATCAAAACGGTAAGTTTTGTCGTAAAATTACCTCAGACAAAAGTTGTAGATCATAAAATTATCTAACCAAAAAACCCTATCAATATTTTTTTCCTAAGAGCCACCGTTCCTGAGATATAATGATTCAAAAACTTGTAAACGTCATAATATGCACGTTTCCACGCCACCTCTGAGGTAGTGTACTTAGCGCGTTTTTTTTAACGTGGTTTCCTTAGTAGGCCTATTCCACAGGTCTGTTATGATTCTGTTTAATTGGAAACTATTGCATAATATCAGATATTAGCAAGGGTTGGAATTGATAAAAGCGATGGAAATTAAAAAACGAATTTATTCGTCCGATTCATAATCTTCAATTACTTCTTTTTGTTCTTCTTCTTGATTTTCTTCTTGGTCTTCTTCTTCTTCTTCATCCTGGGTATAAGTGAATTGCGCCAGTAGCGATGTATTGCATGTCTTCGTTGGTAGCAAACGAATCCTCTACTGTTGGTGATTCAACATTAGAACACGACTGGCCTTGACTATTCGTACACGCCAGAGAACAAAACAGTCCAACTTTTTTGCAACCACATTTAGCACTGCATCCCTTTTTACAGTTACAAAAAATTGTGTTAGGCAGTTTTTCCGGCGCAGGTGGGAGTAAAGTCTGAATTGGTTCTAATGTATTGTCGACCAACTTCCAACCCCAGTCTTTTGGGTCTAGCTGATAACCAAGCCACACTTGAACTTGGTAATATACCCGAAAAAGATGTTGATGAGCAGCCACTGAGGTTGGAGGAAGACAAGCTAATTGCACTTGTTTTTTATTTCGAGTGTTTTTAACACAACATGCATATCGATACTTATCTAAGCAGGTAGTTTTCTTAGGAGCTCCGTACATAGAAAGAAGAAAGCGAATTCCGTTGGTGATAATTTCTTGTGCAGTTGAATTGCTTTTTTTTTTTAACTTCAGCGCATTGAACTAAATCTTGTTTTTCAAACATTTTAAAGGCTGTTGTTTTACCCCTCCTGTAAAATGCAGATGTCGTATCACAGCCAGTTATTGCGTGTAAAAATAGTACACGATTTTGACACTTTGCAAAAGTTGATAAACCTTTTGGTGAATATATTTTCGATTGATTTTGAGCTTTTCCTGGTTTTAAAAAGAAAATAGTTTTTTCGGTTAGAGTTCGAGCAGTGAGTAATACGAGTAAGTTTACATCTTCACCAACAACAATAGTTGTATTTGTCAAATTAAATTGCTCTATTGCTGTTTCAATAATTAGTACATCGGCATCGTTATTAGCTTGTTTAACCAATATATTTTCAGCAGTAAACTTTTCTTTCAATATTGAAATGAACCGTGAATACGTGACGTACTTATGCTTATTATGACGCTTACAACTTTTTAAATTGTTATATCTCAGGAACGGTGGCTCTTAGGAAAAAAAATATTGATACCTTTTTTATAGATAATTTTATGATCTACAATTTTTGTCTAAGCTAATTTTACGATAAAACTTACCGTTTTGATGAAAATCGCGAAAACCCCATTTTTTTTACCTTTGACCTCGAGTCAATTTTTTTTCCACGTACCGGAACGATGGGGAATTTTTAATTGTGTTTTGAGCAATTTTACTCACTTCCAGCTTGATGTGAATTTATGTACCTTCACTCTTATTTTTCTATCAAATTTGACCGGACTATTCCGCTCCGCGAACTTTTCAATTAGCCTAGTACCAAGTGCTTTATAACATTTCGAAATTCTATTACATTTGCTAAAACTTGAAAATGCTAAAACTTGTTTGCTTTACTTGATTTCTTGTATCTTCATTCTTGTATATTTAGGATATAATACTATATAAATTAATCCGCCCCCCCATTATTTAATATCAGCAGTATTATTCATAGTTTATTCGACCCTATCATTTTCAGAGTATCAGATGAAACTTTTTCCTCCCCAGAACCAAGCAACCAATCGAATAGTCCTCCCCCAGTAGTTATTTTATCGGGGCACAATAAAGATGTGCCTTCTGGACTAGTGTTTGGTTTTGATATTAACGAGCAACTGTTACTAGAAGATACTGGAGGAGGTGGAGAAATAAATAGTATATTTAATACCCAAAACATTAGTGAGAATGTAAGTAAAATAATTATTATAAGGAATATAATTATGTTAGGATTTAAAAATTTTATGTATAATAATTTGTTTTAGTTGCAGAATACTGAAAATGCTGTAGAAAGGTTACATTGTAGCAAAGGTGAAGAACTGGCCAATAGATATAAACCCCCAACTAATGATAAAAATCAGCCAAAACATAACCACGAAAAAATTGTTAGTTTTATATCAATCGGTAAGTTTATACATAATTCAATGCCCATTAAATTGTCTAAAAAGTGCATTCCATTTTCACAAGCAGATAGCCTGGATATGCATTTTTATATACGTTATTTGGTAGTTGATGCTTAAATGTCATTCAATAAAATTATTCTATTTGTTGGTTGTGATAATTTTGTATTATTTAAAGTATGGATAAGAATAATATAAATAAGAATTTTCGTCATATTTTTCTTTTTATTTCTACAAAGCTTAAAACTACTTCAATTTTAACCCAACTTGGAATACTTACTAGGGTGTCAGAAAAGTATTTTTTCCTTTGTTTATAAATAAAGCATTATACTTCAATCCTCGGAGGTTTGATCCGATTTCAACTTTTTATTCCGATGAATAAATATTCTTCAGTATTTAAATTTTTAACAGAAATGTTTCCAAGCGACCGACTCCTGTCGTGACTGTGAGTTTTGCGAAGTATAGTGAGAAGGTATGGTATCAATACGCACCGCTTAGTTCTGGTTCAAAAAGTTCCGAGAGGGAGACATGGATCTTGAAGATCAGATCAAGAAGAAGATCAGGACAAGATCAGGTCGTCTACGGTCTCCCGATGCTAACGTTTTAAGAGCAGCTATGGCTACAGATCCTAGAACAATCACTAGGAAATTTTCAGGGAGTATCCCACTCTATAATTAACCGGTATTTGCGAGGCATAGAAATGGTGCCAAAAAGCTGTAGTCGCATCTCTCATGAACTGTCCCGCATATAAATCTCGCTTTGTATTGAAGTATGTAAAACTCCTAATGTCGTAAAGCAGTGGGTTATGTCTTATGGGCCACCAGCTCTTCTGGTACCAAGGCGAGAAAGATTTGTCAAAAAGGTCATGCTGTGTATTTGGTGGAATTTTGAAGGTTGCGTTGGTTCCTGATGATTCGGCGATAAATTCAGAATTCTATTCAGCTCGATTTGAAAATCTTAACGCTGTTCTGGTCGAAAAATATCCAGCTTTGGTCAACCATAAAAAACTCCTCCTGCGGCAAAACAATGCAAGATCTCACACTTAATATCTAATCACCTCATAAATTAACAAATTGGACTTTAAACTTCTTCCTCCCTCAGCATATAGCCCCGACCTCTCTCCGTCGGATTACTCCTTGTTCTGGTCCATGGCTCACTTTTTGTGAGGAAAAAAAAATCAGGACTGAAGAAGCTGACACTAGCTGCGTCGAGTTTTTTCCAAGTATACATTTTTTAAACATTAAGGACCTCAAAAGCGCAAATACTTTTGTTACACCCTAGTATTCAACTTGAAACTTGTTATGGTTAAGAAGCTTACTTTATGTTTTAAGATACAAATGATAAGAAATTCTTTTTGTAACAAATGTTGTTACACATCAAATAAATTTATTTAAAAAATATTTTTACATGAATTTCCGTTTTGCTTTATTTCTTGTAAAATAAATTATTTTGGCAGTGTCAATGCGGTTTTAAATTTCCTGCACTCTATAGAAAATGGCCAAGTTATTTAGTTTTTCTTCTCCCATTGTATTTATTAAATATTTTTTTACTTTCTTTAAAGCAGAAAATGATCTTCCTCCGGACGCATTAGATAAGGGAATTAGAAAATTCTTTAATAACATTTCAATATTCGGAAATGTGCAAGATTTTTCTTTGGCGGCTCGATAGATGTGATATCAATCGACACCACTATCACAAGTAATCTAAGATGTCTTGATTGTCTGGTGTAGCTTTTATGGTGTCCCCGTTTTCTTTTAGAAAACTTATGAAATGGTCCAATTCATCGTCCAAAGTACAAACATCAATGTCATTTTTGTACATATCCTTCAACTTTTTTAACAGTTTCTTTCTTCTAGAACAAGTAGTATTATCATATATGACATTAAATGAATTGACTTTAAAATCTTCTCTAATTATTAATTCATGTCCGACTTCTTTGTTTTTATCAAAAAAACACATTTCTCTTTCGTCGTTTGCGACTTTGTTATTGTTATTTTCCACACTAAATGATAAACCTGATAAATCAATAAGTTGTCTCGTTTTCAACTTTTTCATATTCTTCTCGAAAATTATTGATAACATTTTCTAATGACTTCAATAGGATAGGTTCTTTGAATAGTTCATAATATTCCAAATCACTATCATTAGGGTGGTTTCATATATATCCATTTTCTTCAAAAGTGAAATTGCCTTCACTATCGTAAGTTGTTTTTGTTCTGCATTACAAATTTCATTTAAAACCTCTTTTATATGGACGAATCCAAGTTTTATAGCTAATACAGCGTCTCATCTTGCTAACCATCTTGTATCAGAAACTCTTTTCAGTGAGACAGATTGTTTATCTTTACACATTTCTCGTTAAAATTTTCCAGCGATAAATTGATGTAGAGAGAAAAATGTGAATAAGTTATGCACAAACATACAACTTTGCGCAACGAAATTACCAATTAAATTTAAAGAATTAGCACACGGAATAAAGACCGCACTTGGACTATGTTCTTTAATGCGTGCCTAAAACATATTTCATATATGCATACTTCAAGCATTATCAAAAAATTGTCCCCGACAGGTTTTAATATCCGCTCCTACTTCTGTTAAAGTTTCCAAATCTTTAGTTCCAAGTATGAAGAGTTTTGTTTATCTATGGGAATGAATCCCACAAATAGTTCTTTTATATTACCAGAGGATGAAACATATCTTATCACAAAAGTAAGTTAGTCGACATGAGAAATATCGGAAGTGGAGTAAACAATTATGCCATAATAAGTTGGAGATTTGATTTCTTCAATTATTTCAGCTCTTAGTTGATTCTTAATAAGGCCTACAAATTCGTCGCAAATATTGTGAGATAAATAGTTCACATTTCCTCACCCTTGGTTGGCATATTTTTGTAGATGTAATTTCAAGAACTTATCTCGTATTCGCTTAGGCATTCCAAGCAGATTAAATAATTTCCTTTCCTATTGGAATCTTTGCCTTCATCTTGAGTTCTCAATCCTAATCCTAAGGGACTGAATAATTTTATTGTTGACATAGTTCTTTTCAACACTTCTCTCCAGTAACATACTTCTTTTTCCTGTAATAGTTAAGTATCAATTATATTGAATTTGATTGAACTGCCTTGTCTGATAAAATAACAGTAATTGATATCCAATTTTAAAAGCCAGTTATTAATTTACACTTTGCTTTTGAAAAGAGGTTGCAAGGGTAGCAATAAACCACTTTTGCTTGTTTTTGAAAATATCAGCCAAGTTCTCTTTTCCATAATTCCATTTGATTTCTTTGTGAAAAAGTGTCATAAGAAATTCCTCTGTAATAAACATAATGTCTGTTTTTGATCCCAAATTCTCTATATTCCCGATATTTTTTGGTTTGTGTTTGAGAATATAGTCAATAATAGCATCTAAAAAAATTGTGGTCATAAAGCTATATCATTTATTACTTTGATGTCTATATTCAATAGTTTGTCTAGATTCAGTGGCGGCTCGTGGGTTTTTAAAGTGGGGGGCCGTAGAAGAAAATAGTGCTGCGGAAGAATTGTTTTTGCTTTCCCTTTCCTCCTTTTTTACTTTTCGTGCTATTGAAACCTCTTTACAAGAGGTGAACCAGGAAAATGAGTTAAAGGAAAGAAACTGAACGGAAATAAAATATGGTGTTTTGCTCTGAAAAATTGTTTACTGTGATGCCCTCCCTCACGAGCCGCCACTGTCTGGAGTATATCTCCTGCGCCTTCACACTCCCTTTTACCATGTTCAACCTCTTGATGCTCAACTTTTTCTTCTTTTTTCTCTTCTTCGCTTATAGGCCGGTGTGGTTCAGAAGAATTTTTAAATGCAGACAATTTATCTGAAGTAGATGTTGATGGCAACTCTGTCTCTGAATTTACTGTTTAAAACTTAGGCAATGTATTTCTTTGGCTCTCAACAATTTCCAGGTTTTTCTGAATTATTTTTTGCTTTTCTGTCCCACTTTAATGTCTCTTCATTTTTTACTGTTTATAGAAAAGTTGTTTTAACACCCTGTAAGTAAATTGAGTTTTTTTTGTAAAAAAATGGAATGCTGTGTTAACCCCGCATACTGTTAAACCCGTCAAAACTACTGAAGCTTGGGGGCGAAGGTTAGTACCATATATTGAAGAAGGAATGGTCAAATAGCAGGTAGGGTTTAGCAGGGGGCGCTCACCAATAGATTAGTTGTTCATAGTTTGTCAAATAGTAGAGAAAATAGCCGAATTCGATGTTCCTTTATTCCAGTTGTTCATGGATTTCAGACAGGCGTACGGCCGTGTACAAACAGCGGTAGTATACGATACCATAGAGGAAATGAAAATACCTATTGGATTAACTGGGATGACGATGCTTAATTCCAAGATAGTAGTAAAAATCCAAAAACACAGCACGGTCAAATTGAGATCAGGACAGGTTTGCAACAGGGGGATGGATTGGCACCAGTTCTATTTAAATATGGACTGATAAATAAAGAAAAACATATTGTGGGATATGCAGATGACCTAGACGTATTAACACGATCGAAAAGATTATGAAGTGAGACCTATGATGAAATAAAAGTGAAAACCTATGATGAAAAAAAAGTGAAAGTGAAAAGGGCTAGTCTAGAAATAATTATTGACAAAACAAAGGTGATGGACTAATTCAAAAAGAAAACAGAATTAGATAATCGGCGATGACAATAATAAAATTGTGAAGGAATTTACGTTTCTGGGAAGCAAATTTGACGACAACATCACCGAAGATATTTGAAATCGTATTATGAAGAGTAACAAAGTTACTACACCGCTTTCACACACGCCGTTTTTTTGCCGGACGGTAAAAAAACTTAAAAAAGAATAAAGTCTGAATAATTTTTAATAATAATTTTTTAAAGTGTTTAAAAAAAAGCGCTTAAAAAAATATATTTGATTTTTAAAAATATTTTTTGAATACATTGATTTCCCTGTATTCTGTTCTAAGATCTAAATTAATACAAAGGAACACGAAACTGAGGATTTCTAAAACACTCATTCGGTCAGTTGTTCCGAACTTATGGCTACGAGACGTGGGCCCTTTCAAAGGAAACAGAAGAGCTGCTTACGAAATTTGAAAGAAAAGAACTTGGAAGAATTTTTGGTACTGTGAATGGTATGGAATTTGAAGGATCAGGTATTACTTTGAGTTCACGCAATTAACGAAGATCTGGATATTGTAGACTATGTGAGGGTTCAGCGACTCAGATAGGCGAGGCATGTGGCTAGAATGCGAAAATTAAAAACGGAATACCAAGAAAGACCATAGAAGATCGAATAGGAGGTAACGAACACATGATAGATCAATGATACAATGGCAGGACAATGTAAGAAGAGGTACTGAAGAACTATTGCACATTTAAAACTGCCAAGGGGCTGCTGGAAACAGATTCGATTGGAGGCGAAAGTTGAAGTCGGTCCAGGCTGAATGACAGGCTGTAGCATCACAAGATGAAAAAGAACAAGGGAGGCTTATCCTTAATTTTACCCTCAAAACGGCTAGAAGACGAAAATACCCTTAATCAACGAATATATTTTCTTTATTTCATAGGTATCATCTGGAAGAGAATATGCTTATGTAATTCTTATTTAATTATATCACCTCGTTAAGGAATCAAGCTTGTTCAGGGAATTTTGATATTTATAAAACAATTTTTGAGAGCATATCAGTCTAAATTTCTTTAATTGCTATATATTTTTGTTTTAGCTTGGGACAACATAGTGAGCCAAAACGTTCAATATTTCTCAGACGAGTTATAAAGATTCAGGACTAGTCTACCTGTGTTAGTGATAAAGTGAGACTTTAACATGAAGTGCTTAAAAACTGTTTTAGTAGTATAAAAGAAACAAACTTAATTTATATAATTAATTATTGAGGAGTACCATACCAAATACTAGTCACGACTTTCGAGCATCAGTAGGACTTAAGTGTTTAGAAAATGCGTCGAGAACAGGAATGCATGTATTTAAATTTGAATATTTTGGGACTCGTCGTAGAGACATTTCGATCGATGGAAAGATGTGGTTGGTAAAAACGTAGCGCGAACAGAGAGTACGTCTGAGTTTATAGGTAAAATAATATTACAGTACTATTTAAAAATGTCACTGAAGCCAGCAATATCGCAGAGTAGCTAACGATCATGGCCCCAAAATGTCTATTTTGCAGTATAACATTTTGGGGCCGTTCTTTTCTTTTAAGCTAGCTTAATTAATTTAAGGTGAGACTGATTCTTCTCTAGATGTTGTCAAAGTACCACATTCTGTTTTATTTTCGGTGTTTTTTTAACAAATCCTAATAAAACCGGATTGAAAATTTTCCTTAGAATATTTCCTTTATTTGATTTTTTATAATATCAATGTAAACCAAAAAAAAAAAACAAATGAAACTTCATATTGTTTATATTATTCAATTACTAGGGTGGTCTGTTTATTTTTTCTTACTTTCTGAATGCTATATTAATTGATATCTCAGGTTAATATCATATTTTAGCCTACTTTCAGCAAGTTCTTAAATTTCGCCTTTAAAGCAATTTTATAAAGAATTTTGGATTGCCATATAATGTTAACATGGTCATTGAAACCTACAGAGCAAAACAATAAGTGTGTTATTACCATAATATAGGTTATAACTAGATAATGCAAGATTTGAAGGACATGCTGGATGTAGTATGTTGTGAACCATTGTTTTATACTTCAGAGGATCTCAGTTTCTATTGACCACAGCAAAGAACCTGCCTTGATTAATATTTGGTTCTGTTATTTGTTGGGAGTCACAATTCTAAATTGCAAGGGTTAAACAGTTAAAACAACATTTGAACCAACTTCACTCCAAAAGATATACCAAATAAAAGTGAAAGAAATTAGGGACCACCCTACTATCAGTCTAATATTAACCATACAAACATGTTTAAAAAATTCACAATGTGGTATTAAAGCTCACCTTGAATGTTGCACTTATTATTTCAACAAAACTATTTCCTATTAATTTTGTTTGAATTTCTTGAGTAATAATTTGGGTTACTGTTTCAATAGGAAAAAAATCTTGATAACATTTATATTAAGACTTCAGATATGAATTAGTTTCACATTTTCAATAGCTTAATACATTTTTTTGCATAATGAGATTTAAGGGCGTTGGCCTTTCAATATCCACTGGTTAATTATGAACACATTAGATAAAAGACACAGTATCTATATTATTAAAGTAACATAGCAGTGAGATAATTAATCAGTCAATAGAGACATTGAAAATAGGCCATATCGAAAATAAATAGCCGCTTACTTATTATTAGATGAATGTTGGAAAACTGATCTTACATAATTTGAAATAGAATTTTAAACACCTTAAATAAAAATGAATGCCAGTTTTCTAAGTGTTAAGCTACATTTGTTTGTTGCTTTTTCTAATAAAAATATCTAAAAAAAAAGTGGTAAAAAGAAAAATCCATATAAATAATGTAAAAAGGTCTGTATATTTTACTTAGATAGTCATAACACGAGAGGGAAAAACATAAGTAAGCTTTAAAAATTGCAAAATGACGCGCAACGTTGTTAAAGCAAAAAAGATATTGTTATTTAATGTATAAATTTAAGAAATTTGTATTGATTTCACTTTTAACAAGGACGATATTCATTCCTACTTTATATTGGTACCTATAGACGTTTGTACCGTAGTTTCTTTTTACATAATTTATATTACGAAGTCATGTCATTCATTTTTCTTTATTTATCTCTGATATATGATTTATCGTCCTTGAATCTCGAAATTTATCTTTAACCGGCATTTTTATTTTCGGCAAAAATGACTCACTTAACTAAAAGTTGTCCCACATAGGCTATTTCTAATAAGAATATTTCAGAAAAACATACTCAAGATTCAATCAATAGGCAGCATGCTTATTGAACATGCCTTACTTCAGGAAATAACATTTCATAGAGTGTCTTATTTAATTAAAATATAGACTAAAGAGTTATGCACAATTGAATTCCAATTAAGCTGGTTTTCCACATGCAAAGATTAATGACGCCAATAGCCGTTTCCATATAAATTCAATTTTATGTACTGGCACAAATATAAAAATGGCGTAAACTGTAATTCTTCGCAATGGTATTAACGTTGTTAATCAAATATTGAGTGTAGCTTGCATGCATAAAATTTGTCTTCATAATCAGAATTCAGGTAGAACTACTTGAAACGCATCAACGAATACCACGTATTTTGGCCTTGGCCGAATTTATATCAAAATTTGAGATTGAATCAAAAATGATTTCTACAATTGTTCTTAAAGCTTCATCTGTTTTATTCTTACCTTTATAATCCACTATTTTGTTATTCTATAAATATCAATATTGTATATCAGCCTTCAAAAAATTAATAATTAACTGAGTAGGCCATTCCTTGGTTGCGGTTGACATTTTTGTCAACCCCAAGATTAAACTTTAGTGGCGCTGCTCCAATCGATTTAATTTGTTTCCACGTGCAAACAAAACTAACGCCAATCGATTTAACACGTTTCCACATGCAAATAAACTAACGCCAGTCGACTTGGCGCCACTAGTCTTCGCATATGGAAACCCAGCTTAACTTACTAATTAGAACTGCTATTGTTTAATCATGTCTTTTTTCTAAGATATTCTTATGAATAGATATAATAAAGCAATCTATGTTAATTTTTTTCTTTAAATGTATGTATATACAGAGATAAATTTTTGGTTCAGTTTTGTTAATAGTTTAATCATACAGGGTGTACAGGCAGTTAGAGAAAAAGCATTTTATTTTAGATGATTTGATTTTTAGTATCAGTATTTCTATATCCTAAGTAAATAAATTTTTGTATAGACGGAATAATTTTAATTTTGAATTTTACGCCAAGGGGATGTTCTCATTTAGTTTTTTTTTTAATTTATTATTTCTTACAGATGTGTTATAATAATTTTATAGCTTGTTTCAGTTATTTTTAATTAATAATCATGAGAGTGAGAATGTTTCCTTATATCTCTGATGAATAGGATTGTAATTATTATATATGTAGGACAACAATATAACACTACATTTTTAATGCTGATTTATCAGTATATTTCACCGAAATTGTATGCATAATGCTTTTTATTTTCCACATTAAAAAAGTCAATATTTCAATGTCTTTTTCTTCCAAATCTATTGTTGATAACAAAGTTGTTGATAACATCTATTGTTGATAACAGTATTAACAAAGGTTGGTAACATCAATGAAATTGTAGAAAAACTTATATAAAAAAAGCAATTATATTGAGATCAAAACGCATAAGCTGTATTATTATACATGTACATGTCTATTTAAAAAAAATATAATAAAGTGGGCTGTTTTTAGAGTGGTTATAGCATTCTATATTGGTCATTTCCAATTAGAAAAAATGTATTGTTTCTTTGCACCAAACTTAAATTATTTCATATAACAGAACCATCTTTAGTTTGATGTCAGATTTATGTGATTCATTTCTTCTTTGGAGTGAGATTGGAAGACATTTAATTCATTGTAACTGTTACAATAGTGAAAATTCTTTGTATGAATGCGCGTCATTTTAGGTGTCTTAATTGTAAAAAAATGCACATCAGTTGTAGAGTATAATAAATATATATATTTTCCATATAGTTACAATGAATTAACGCTCTCTAGGAGAAAGTCATATTTTATGGCAACTTGTGTACACAATGTATTTACATAGATTTATATTACGACGGTTTAGGTAAAATAGTTTTATTTTTTGATACCACAATGTAACGAAAAATGACGTTACATCCAACTGTCATTCAGTGTGTACATTGTTGACTATCAATTTTGAATATCTGTTAAACTGACCTAACCAAGAACTGGTAGAAACGCATAGACAACTTGTGCAGCTACAACCACACGGAAGAAGGAAAATATTTTGTTTTATTATGACTAACACATATGCAGTTCTTGTCGAAAAAAAATAGATTTCACAAATTCCAATCTAACCAAATCCTACATAGGAAATTTCTCTAGTCTCCAGCTTTGCTATCATAGAGAGATGTATTTTTTATCCGCTTTATTTATTATTTCTTCCGACTTCCGCTAGATATCGTATCTGTACAAGTTCAATTGTCTGCGATAGAATATTGAAATGTAAACTTTGTATAAAAATGCTATAAAATAAAATAGAGAAAAAAGAAGCTACATACTGTTAATTTTTAAAAATCGCCAATTATTTTTTTGACATTTAAAGTTGTCGGCTAGAAGATTTCATAATTAGGTTTTATACGATATATAATAATTTAGTTGCGATTAATGAATCTAAGCGCATTGAAACAATTTGGCTCATGACAAGTTTTTCAATGCCGATAAACCTAGAAAATCCTAACCGAAATTTGTATCATAATTGTTATGTTTTGTTTTTTTTTTTTGATTATTTATATTATTTCTTTGAAATCTATATATTTTGTGAAAGAGATAGTTCCTTTACATTTTGTAAAGCATTTTTTTTGTATATGATAGATTTCTTACATCAGGACTTGTGTTTTCTTACTTTTTTTTATATAGGGATGCTTCATTTGATTTTGCTTCATTATGAATCATCTTCGCATGGTTTTCGCTCTAGTTTCTTGATTTTATTTGGCATTATCTCTGCATCAAAACAGTAAACTAACTTTTTTAAAAATTATTTTTAATTTACATATACGAATGAAGCATCTCGGGTAAAATATTGTTACACAATCTACTTATGAGCTCTTAGCAGCTGTTTATTTCATTATAGCATCATCATGGTTGTTGTGATTTTTCTTTTCAAAAAAATATATTTCAAGAACTTTAAATGATATTTGCTTTATAAGAAAACAAAATAAATGGTTATTTATTCTAAGAAATATGTTTTTAATTTTTTAGGTTAGCTTTATTTATTCGAGTATCTTCAAAGCTCTTGGCGTTTGTTCCTGGTCTGCTGCCTTCTTGCCTTAACAGCCGGTCAACCTCAAACTTGATATAACTCACTGTTTTAGAGTCGCTGCACCCAATGAGGAAAAGCGCTGCATCTGAGAAAAATCTCATCCCATCTCTTGCTAAAGTTTAAAAAAAACAACGGAATACCGAAATACTATTTTATCTTAATAATCAGTTCAAACAACTAGAATATTAAGAAATTCCATGATGCACGCGATTGTTTCCAGAACCAACACAGAAATAGAATGAATACCATATAGTAAGGAAGCCAAATATTGGGGTGTACAGCTTGACCCAAAAATGTCATGGATAGACTGTATTCTCTGACATGCATCAAAATTAAGCTGAGTATCTAAACTGGTAGTAAATATTAAAAACATAGCAAGGCCGCAACTAACATATGGTTTCGTTGTATCGAGGTATGCAGCAAAAACACTAATTAATGTCTGAATGATTGTGGCGTGTTCATATATTTTTTTCGTTTATTTGGGGTTTTCGCCACTATCTAAAACTCAAAAAATATCAAAAATACCTGTTATTATTAAAAAAAAAAAAAACACTAATATAAATTATAGACTTAAAATGCTTATAAGGCCATCAAAATGAGGAATTAAGATTATTGGATTATGATCCAGGTGAACTCTAAAGAAGAGATATTTTAAAAGGCAAACATTTCAAGTATTTTAACAAAAATTTAATTAAATAACATAAATATGTATGATCCATGTTGTACATGGTCTAAAACAAAATTTAAATTTTCAGACTAACCAAAAATAAGAATTGAACAAATCAAACATCAGTTATAAAAAGTTCAAGTTAAATACGAATGTCCAAAGGTTTATAGGTCCTAGATTCGGAAATCGAAGAAAATTGGTGGAATTTTAGCTAATCAAAATCCGGCATTCTCAGAGAAGCTGCGTCTATCGCTAAAAGTTCCACTAGAGGATTTTGATGTTCATTCGGCCATTGACACCCGCCTCGTTTCACGCGATGAGAAACGAGACGGAAGTCGCACTCGAAGCGATATTGAACCTTCAGTTTAACTTAGACTCCGAACCACAGTTATAAGCACCGCCAAGATTTGTGCACAACTTTTACTTTTGTCAAAAGCCTACCGAATGGTGAATGATCAATATTGGCAACCTCAGAAAGCATCCGAAACTAACGGTACTTTTGAAATGTAGTACACAAATGTGCTCTTTCCTCAGATGGTTAATCATCCCAGTAGCAAACGCTACAAATGACATTGCATTTCGTTCTTTGTATCACATCTCATCATCATCATTCAGCCATTGTCCATTCACTGCAGAATGAAGGACTCTTTAGCATGCATCCAACTCGGGCGGTCCTGAGCTCTCCTTTGCCATTCGAATCCAATATACTTGATGCTATCATCAGTCCATTGTATTTTCGGTCTTCTTCGTGGAAGTTTATGATCAAGCGGTATCACACTCCATTGAAATCATCTGCCCAAAATATGTGCAGAGATTCCACAATATCCAAATCCCTCTCTAAAACAGAACTTCTATTCTCGACAAATTTATTAAACAAACCTGGCTTTTTTTCAAGTTTATTCTTACTCAAAATGGTTCTCTTGCCCTTTGCAGCTCTTGTATGTGTTTTTGTAGTTCATTTGGGCCTTATAAAAGGATAATGTATCATCTGCGAATCTAATATGGCTTAAGTATGCACCATTCATTTACATTCCATCCTGTTCCCAATCCAGATTACAGAATAGCTTTTTAAAGCAGGCTGGGCAAAGAAAGGCGATATTGAGTCATCATGCCGTACACACCATTCTACATTGATTTTAACTTCAAGAAACTGAAAGTGCCATGTGAAGTGCCGCTGTAGCTTCAACATAAATGGATCCCAGTAAGTTCACATGGGCTGTCTAACTCTTGGTTAAGCAATACATCAACTATTGCTTGCTTTGAGATTGAGTCAAATACCTTTTCATAGTCAATAAAACCCAAGCACAGATATATATATTTTATAAGTATACTTTGTAAGAAATCAAAACAGTCATTTATTCAAAGAAATACGCCATTTTTATATCTTTTATTTGAAATACTTGACTAGAAAATAATATATGGTATAGACGTACAATTAAAAATTTCTAGAGATATAAAAATAAATTTTAAGAATATAATACCTGTTTCCATAAAGCAGTCACCACTTAACAATATAATGTAAAAACATTTTTCGAACACCATTTATCACCTTTAAAAATATATAAAATAAATCATACTAAACACAAAACATTCCTTTGGCTTGACGAAAGTTATAATGAACATTGAATAACGTTTGTATTCCAGATAAAGTTGTTGATATCTATAGGTTCTTCCAAAGTAACTTCAGAAAATTCTAAATTCCAGTCTTTGTCTATCAGTACGATTGTGTGGGTCCTAAAATTAAGAGTAAAATGTGATTTGTGGCCAATATTCTCTGTTTTTTTATTTAGGAAATGAATATTTGGAACTTTTAGAAAAGCTACAAAAACTACTTTCATAAACAGGTCCATTTGAAATAAGTTCTTTATGGAGTAATATTGAACTGGCAAATATTAGGTTGATGCAAAAGTTCATATCATTTTTTCTTTGGAGAAAAAATGTATTTACTAAACATTACATTTAATCGATGACATTTCTTCTGACTTGATCTCTCCGGTAGCTGCATAATTCTGCACTTATAGGAGTTCTGAGGTTTCAGGCTATATAACTGATCCAGGTGATTTTTCAAGTCTTCCAATAAAGTAATTAAGTAAAGTTTTTGCGACCTAAGCTGTTTTGAAGCGATCTAAATAAATAGTAGTCAGAATGCGCAAGATCGGGAGAATGCGGTGGAGGTAGGTACTTCCGGTCCCAGTAGGTTCCAGTCAATGTATATAAGTTTGTGTCTGGTGGCCAAAGACAAGTCTGGTGTCGTTCAATGGAATGTAACACCTTGGTTGGCTAATCTTATGGTAGAGTTCTCGCTTTAATCCACCTGGTTGTGAAACAGTATTTTTCAGAATTAATGGTCTGGTATCGAGGTAACAGCTCATAAGGAACGATTCTCTTCCAGTCCTACCAAATGCATAGCATAAACTTCTTTGGATGTAAACTGGCTTTTGAGTTGGTTGAAGAGACATTTGCGTGATTACACTATATCTTATGCTTAATATTATTATTACATACAATGGCCTTGCTAACCATGTCAAATTGAGATGTAATCATCTTGGCACTGTTAACTAGTTGGCTCTCAGAATTTCTCCGACTTCTCGAGTTGTTTTTTACCAATCAACTTCATACAAAATGGCCGGTCGAACAAAACATGGTGCATGGCTAAGATTAAAACTGATTTCATGAAACTTGCTGGACCACTTACGCCGTAATCTTATTTTGCTTCTGTGAAGCATTCTTTTTCAGAAATATAAAAGCATAATAAGTCGAAAATGTTCCTTGTTTTCTACCATTTTTAATGCTTAACATTTTTAAAACACAACTAAATAATACAACTTTTTGTGTCAAGATATCACGTCAGTTTTGCTATACAATGCGATCAAGCGCGCCGCAACGAGGCTAACGTTTGCTAGCAACCCAATACTTCGTTCAGTTTTCAGAATGCAATATGATATATTTATCATAAACTGTAAATTTATGAACCACCCTAATATACTAATAACTAAATTGTCCTTAGCTGCCGTTATTTCTCTTATTTTTCTGTCTCTCTTTCTACTAATGACGACTTCTACTGATAATTTCAGCAAATATTAGTTAAATCAGGCGAAATAAAAGCATTCTATGAATGAATCATTTTAAACAGGCAGCGTCGAAGGTTTTATTTTCTCGAGAAAGCTATGTACAGTTGGAAAAATTAAAGTAACTTCTAATGATTCAATTATTTAAAACAGAGTCGTCATTTACATGACTAGTAAAACCTAAAGTAAATAATTATACTAAGCTGCACATTGATATTAATATAACAAATGCGATTATATGAAATGAAAATATGCATATAAATTCAAGTGCAAATGTAATATTGATATTCAAATAATTCTATAAATGACTGGCAAACCTATTCATTGTGATTTACTATTTCTACCGACGAATTTTATGAAAATAACTAGGAAAAATAAATATGTATTTTTTAAACCGTTTAAATAATATTAAGTAAAGCAACATGGGGCATAAATATCTCCCACAGTTCGAGAGAGAATTGTGCGGATTGTAGGTTAGCTCTATCATTTTCAGTATTTGTCATGAGTTGAATCGGTAAACAGTGGGGCGTTGAGCGCATTCAAGGTAATTCGCTCTTAAGTACGCCAAGTCGGAATTTGAGGGGGCTCTGCATGCCGAATCAAAATTGCATCTTTTGTCAATTAAAATTGTAATGTAGACATTTTCGAACAGGTTTCCGCTCTTAAATATATATTCTGCTCTTATGGCATAACTGTTTAGTGTGCAATTTTGGAGTGATCGACCTGTACTTTTTTTGTTGAAGATGCTGCAACAGTAACTATGATATTCGACTGTTGTGTTTAAATATTGGAGACCTTTTTGCATTCCAAACTGGAGGATGTAGAAGATATAGAGAGCTTGTGTGGTTTCCACAGTACGGGACCACATCCACGTCGTATGACGTTCAGTCGAACAAATATTAAGGGAAATGATCGTTTGATCTCTCTTAGGGGTATTATATAAATACGGTAACCGGCACAGTTATCAGATTTATGCCCGTGTGAGTATTCTTTGGAGATACCTAAAGCAAACTGATTTCAAATATCGTATAAAATGGTAATTTTTTATGTACTTTTCAGAAATATCTAATTTTTTTCAAGATAGCTTCATTCATTTTTTCCACCCCTACCCAATGTGGGAGATCTTTACGCCCCACCCTGTACAAAGTTTAATAATATTTGCTAAAAATAAACAATTTCTATTAACAATATAGTTTATATTCCTAATTTTTAAAATGATGATTGGAAACTGGTAACATTAATAACATCAAGTTAATCCATCAATTTGTGTAAACATACAATTAAAAATTCTCAATATTTAAAAATATTGAACATTTGAATGCATCTTTTAAACATGTTATAAAAAGTTTTTATTTTAGAAAGAAAATATTGGCGACAGAATTTTTAAAGTTCTAAAATGCCCCAATTTTGTAGGGATATTGTACTGTTTGGATCAGAAGTATCGATCCTATACCCAATAAACCTTGGAATCGGTTATCAAACAAGACGGAATTTCCAAAAAATGGAGTCCTTCGAATTTTGATAGCATAATCTACTTTAACATATATGGAGTTGGATCGAGATCAATCCGGTTTGGACTAACAGAACGGATTTTTTTCAAGATAATGTCAAACCAAATAGTACCACACAACGAATACAAACAAAACTAAGGAAAAGCTGCAATAATTAAAGGTGGTAATTGAACTGTTGCCATATCTAGCATAGAGCTCAGACTTCAGATTTTCCGTTCATTGGAAATACTCCAATTTATTTTAATATATTTTTAATTTAATTTCCATCCAATGATACATATATAAATGGTGTCCTAATAGGTACTTCGGGACTTTTCTACTTAACTTAGAAATTTTATATCTCGCATATGTCATCTAGAGACCTGGCAATTTAAAACTCTCAGACCAATAATGCAGTTCATGCAGAATGAATCGACATAATAATATGCTGGGACATGCTTTGACTACAATCAGTTACTCAATAAATAATAAATGAATAAATTTCAATAGTGCACGTCACTTAGGTATCTTTTTGAAACTAAAAACATTAATTTCACTTTAACAACACATCCACACACAAATCATGTGCGCAAATTCATTTGACGCGTTCGTGTGCGTGCCGTGCGGCGAAAATATTTGCGTGACCTTGTGGGTGAGAGCGTCTAAATTGTCACGCATGCAATTAAATATAAATAGTTACCTAGTACCATAGCCTGCTTCTTTAAAATCAACAAATATTGAAGATAGTTTATCTAAAGCCCGTTCACCCCTACGTTCCAATTCTCTATCAGGCAAATACCTAAAAATATCAATTAATAACTTCTTATCGGTAAACATAAGTTATACTTACTTAGTTTGATCTTTCAACAAAGCTAGTAGCTCCTTCTTTAATTGTTCCTTTTTTAATCCCCTATCAATTATATCCTCAAAATGTTGTCTTCCGTGGAATACCTTCATATAAGGACTTGAAACTGGACTGTTTCCAAAACCCAGTGTGTGTTTACCAACATACACAGAATCTATCTCAGGTATGTTACTGTGGTTAAAAATTTCAGCTGTACCATCCTTACTGAAAAAAATATGTTTCTAAACAAATATTTTCAATTTTCAAGTGTAGACTCTATAGCATGTATCCTTATGTATGTATTCTTTCATTTTCAGCAATACTAATATTTTTCTTGCTGTGGTATTTGTCTTGCTTGCCTTCACCTGCCACCGTGTCTTTAGTCTACTTCTCTTTCTGTTACCCACTATTCGTCTCTCCATGATTCCCTTTGGTATTCGGCTTTCTGACATTCTCGTCTAGTGTCCTGTCCATCTGAACCGCTGAACGTTCATATAGTGTACAATATCCAGATCTTTGAATATACATATACTTCAAAATGAAGAAGTTATCCTGATCCTCCAATTTCTATTATCATGCCCAGCATAATTTTTTTTCTGGGTACTCTTCTTTGAAGTATGACTAGCGTTTCTTCTGTTTTTTTTTGTCAGGATTCACGTTATCTGAGATATAAGTGACTACTGGCCAGATGATTGTTTTATAGATCTTGACTTGCGTGTTCCTTTGAATATCGTCGTCCTAATAAGATTTGTAGATCTCCTGTGATGTTGTTTTCATCTAGTTTGCTTCCCCGATAAATAAATTCAGTGCTATCATCGTCGATTATCCAGTTTTGTTCCCTTCTTAGATTAGTTCTCCGTTCCATCATCTTTGTTCTGGCTATATTTACTTCTAGACTGGGTCTTTTGGCTTTCAATCTTTCGATTAACAAGATCGATATTTTTTGTGACCGATTGATCAATATTGTTTAGGTTATCTGCATATCCGACTATGTTTTTTCTTTATATACCATTCTTCAATTTATGTCTATGTCTGTTTCGCTGATGACTTTGTTCAGTACTATGTTAAACAGGACTGATACCTATCCATCTCTCTGTCGCAAACCTCCGATCTCAAATTCTACTGTAGTGTGCTGTTGCATTTTTACTACTGCCTTAGAGTAACGCATCTCATAATTCGGGTTCATCTAATAAGCTTTGCTGCTAGTCCCATTTTCTCAATTGCCTCGATAAAGAGCAGTAGTATGCTCTTTGTACGTTGTCGTATGCCTGTCTGAAGTCTATGAACATCTGAAATAAAGGAGCATCAAGTTCTGTTGTTTCCTCCATTATTTGACAGACTATGAACAGCTGATCTAATATTTAGCGTCCCTTCTATACCTTGTCTTCGGTATAGATGAAACTATTCTCTGTCTTACTATGTTTGTTAGAACTTTATAAGTTCTAAGTGCAAAGCAATAATATGCCACGAAAGTTTTCGCATTTTAGTTTATCTTCTTTCTTATGAATCGGGCATAATACCGCCTGCTGCCACAGGCATCTGCTCATTATTCCAGATTTTAACTATTAATTGATGAATGGCATGAGCTAACTCTTTGTTTCCAAGATTCTCTAGTTATGACAGCATTGATTATGGGAATGTTTATATACTTTTTCTTCTCAAGTTCTGAAAATAGCAAATAGTCACAGAGAACCAGATCGTTCGACAAGGGTTGCTTTATCAATTTAAAATTTGACAAATAACAAAATTTTTATGCAACATTGTCTAACTTCCTTAAGCGAGATACTCAGTATAGCGGATAAACATATCGCGAAAAAAAAATCAGTTACGGTACACATCCTTGAATGTATCAATTGTGTTGTGAACTACGAACGTGTCAATCACTTTTTAATAGTCTCATATTAAACAAATTATACGGTGATGATATGTTATTAATTCAGAAAAAAAAACATTTTATAAAAATGACTCGTAAGTTCCTGAGTGTATTTTTTAACTATTCTGTATTTGAACTGCTTTTTCGCAACGTGTATTATTATAATTCTTCCTGTGGTGATACAGTCCGTTAGTGAGTCTTGATCTTCTTCAATTTTCACCTTAAAAAAGGTCGATATATTGAATCAATTCAATCTGAGCCTGTGTACGAGGCGTGCAAAAAAGTAATGAGACTGATGGCGTAGCGTTCGATCTAACAACTCTGTTAGCTTCAAGACTTCAAGAGACACATGGAGGCAGTGTTTCATCAAGGGTCCAGGTTTTCGGGTGGTTTAAAGAAATTTCCAACGGCCGAGATTAGATTGAAGATGAACTTCGCAGCGGAAGGCCTTCAAGTGATGAAAATGTCCACAATGAGTGGGGATGAGTTGATTTTGACTCACACAACCGTTCATATGATTTTGATCAATGAAGTGGGTATGAACAAAATCTGCGCGAAAATGAGTCCTCCGAAAAACCTCTACCGAAACGAAGCGTTAAGGCCTGGAATGAGACATACTGATTTGTTGTTCTGATGGCAGTATTTGAGTTCTAGCATTACTATAACGAGTAAACTGCCCGTCTTTGGTGCGGCGTAGCTAGCCAAGGCAACTACTTTGAAGGAGACAGTGTAGAATTGTAAAAAAATATAAAAATCAGTCTCATTACTTACACATCTCGCATCCGGTTTCGTAACAGCAATTGGGGGATTGCTAGGCCCACGCCCAACACATCGTGTATTATTTGCTGTTAAATAATTGCGTTTCTAATAAAATATACAACATTTTTGAATTTGGATCTTTTTACACCTTCCCGAAAAAAAACAGTTCGAACCATCAGAACGACGAATGAATTATACAAAATGGAACGGGACGACTCAATTCAGACCGCACCGAAGTGATGCTTAGCGATTTTCTGGTCATTTCAAACTTAGATTTCATGCCCGAATCCGTTGATGTTATTCCATCAACTGGCACTCGGACATCATCTGCCGAACTTAACACTCTTAGCAACGTTAACAGACGTTCTAAGTGTCACATGATTTAACAGGGAATCAAGCTAAAAGTGGTGGTGATACTTAGAAAGTTGTTTGAGAATTCGCAGCATATTTGTCGAATTGTGACTTGATCAGAATCTGGTACTTCAATAACCTCGATAATTCAAACCAAAACCAATGGTTCTATCTACAATCCTAGACATTTACGAAATACATCGCAAAATGAAATAGGTCATCAAATAAGATTTGATTGGGCATTTGGTGGAATTATGTCTATTGTGTGCAACTGGACAGAATCTCTGTGATAAAAGAGGGTTCTTCTGAAGCAAAATCTCATATTGTCAAACACATAAAGAAAAAACTTCAATAATTCGATAGCACCATACTTCTACCACATCCAAAGTACAGCCCCGATCATGTGCCATCCTATGTTTATATATCCGATTCGTTTTGCGCATTTCTTGGGTAAACGCAACTTCAATAATCTGAACGACATTTTTCTTCTCGGAAAAAAATGGTTAACGTGGGTGAAGAAAGACCACAAAGTAATAGGAGCTAGAAACTGGAAACGATTAGGCGAAAACGGAAAGGAATGATGTAGAATTATGGAGGAAGATCAGTAGCGGTTCGTGAGGGAGGGCGTTTGGGCGGCCATTTATCACAGTAAACAATTTTTCAGAACAAAACACCATATTTTATTTCTGTTTAGTTTCTTTTCTTTAACCTGGTTTTAACCTCATTTTGCTGGTTCACCTCCTGTATAGGGTTTCAATAGCACGAAAAGTAAAAAGAAGGAAGGGAAAAGCAAAAAAAAATCTTCAGCAGCACTATTTTCTTCTACGCCCTCCCACTTTAAAAACCCACGAGCCGCTACTGAAGAAGATTAAAAATTTCAATACCACCACAATATCATTAGTACTACTATTAAAACAAATCAAATAAAAACCACCAGAACAAGTGTGGTACAACCTGTTCGTCGATTTCGAACGTGAACGGAAAAGAGTTCCACAAAAAATATTCTCTTACAGGTTTATATGAAGAAGCTAAATGCAGCGTTCTCCATGACAGAACCAGTAGTAAATGATTTATCATACTCCATGGAGTAACGAGGGATGTGCGCTCTCCCAAGTGAACAATAATATGGAGGAGATTTCTAAACCATAACTTCCTACTTGAATGATGTTTGTCATTTTGGCCAAACCTTTCATGAATTATTAACCCAACTAGACAGACTCTCAACAGAGTCCAGTAAGATCGACTTAAAATTCATTATAAACAAATCGATATCAGTGAAAATCAATACCAGGAATAACACCGTATTCCAGATAAACGGCCGCATAGAAAATGTTAACCAGTTTGCCTGTCTTGGAAGCACTATAAAAAAGGGGGAAACGGAAACTGACGTCCGTAAAAAGTTATAAAAAGTGGTTAGGATGGTTAAATAAAAGGACATTGAAAAGAAAAATGCAGCAAGTGTAAGCATTCATTATAAATTGCCATAAGGGAATAAATACTTTTATACGATAGCACCATGATAAGACCAGGATAAGACCCATTACCATCAGGAAAAACAATATTTTATTACCATCAGGAAAATTAATATTTCAACAAAGATTAAATGCAACAAACTGACCTGAAAGGGACCTTTCCTGGAATGGACAATAAATGCACTAGAAAAGCTCTGACAAAGATGTTGGCAGGGCAGAAATGAAAGACTTATGGAAAAGATAGATGAACAAAATAAGAGTTGAAATAAATTTACTGCTAAATAACAGTGAACTGAAAAAGGTGAGCAACAATGATAAAACAAGCAAGTCATTTTTTTTAAACAATACAAAAAGTTATATAGTATAGTTAGCCCAACATATCCAGTAAAAAAATCCATGGAGAGAAAGAGAAAAAATATTTGTCATAGTGATATGACTTGAGATTACATTGATAGAAATGTAATACCAATGTTAGAAGGTATATATTAAAGAGAAATTCTACATTTGTTTAAAAGTCTGATCTAATAATTGCTGTGAATAAGATTTTATATGAATAGAATAATTTAGATAGTTTAAACAATTAAATCGTTTTTACTGTGATAAAACTATAGCAGTTAAATTCATAAAATAATATGGAAAATATAATGTTAAATAAAGTAACAATTAAGGTAAATAAAAGAAAACAATTGAAAGAACATACCTTAATTCAACTGCAACTAGATTATAACCATTATAATGTAAACCATTGTTGGACAACATTTTGATATATTCTGGGTAGTTTATTTTACCTTCCAAATAATCAACAACTAGCCTTCCTCGGCCAGTGGGATTTTCCAATTTAGGTCCATTAGATATATTTGTTAGACAAGAAAAGCAGTGCTTTGTAATTTGACCATTCTCTGGATGAACTTTGCTTCTAAACCCAAGCCATGAACCACCTTCTCTACCAGGCTCCATGTCTCTACCTAAAAGTACGATATTTTGTTACTAAAATTATAAACACAAAATATTTTTATATTCTTACCTGCTATAACTTTAGTTTTAGGACACTGGTAAACAGGCTTTGCAGGTCTTTTAAAATATTCATCTCTATTTGTGGCTACTATGAGCCTATATTCATTTTCCTTAGGGTTAGGATTAGTATGAACAAAAAGTATACACATATTTACGATACACTTATTGGATTTAATTTATGACGAGTTGTTTGACCTTTTCAATTTACTACAGTAATAGAAACAGTGAAAAAATACTAGTTAATTTCCTCGGAATATTAAACCTTTGTTAGCGATCAGGTTAGAACTGAAGCAAGTTCATTAACTTGTTGACATTATATATAAATTATGTTTTTTTTTTTAGTTTATTTGTGTCTTATCAAATAAAACAAATGTTATACGCAGATAATAATCAAGGACACATCAATATATAAAAACACAATAAGAATAATGGGACTTGTGTGATAGTGAAAATATTTACTGATCTTTACCGAATACCACTGGATAATACTATAAATGAAATATTCTTAATTTCCAACACATCAGTCTTTTTACATTTAAATAAGAACACATCGCAAATTTTTTGTTAGCTCAGTACATACTAAATCAAAAAAAAACAAAAACGAGACATCAGCTGTGTGGATGTATAAATTGTCACAACAGCTGTAAGGTAAAACTGCACGTAGGGGAAACTGGGGACATATAACCGGTCTAAGTAATCATTAAGAAGAAACTTAAAATTTGGTGATCTGATCTTTTGAGTAACTGCGTATTTATATTGTTTTTATTTATTCTGAATATTAGAGGATATTAACGTAGTATTTTAAAATTACCAATATATTTTTCAGTATATGTTAACTGAAAAAAATATGTTTTAGACGCTATTTCCTCTTAATCTCAACAAACATCGTTTTTTTGCGTGAAATATCTTTACTTTATGAAGATTTTTCCTATCCTCCTGAACGTGTAATCTCAGTTGAAATACAAAAGATATGAAATTTATACTTTAGATAGATAACGAGTACATCAATTGATGTTTTTCCATCAATATTTTATCAGCATTAATTATAAACAAAAAAACTAATTATGTGTTTGATAAGCTTTAGCTTATATGCTGGATATCTCAATTAATGAAACATCTAGAAATTATAAAAATAACAGAACGTGGATTCAAGATGACAGAAAAGCCGCTTTGGGATTTTCTACATATCGTTTATTTTTTAAGGCAGATGTTTGCATTTTCTGAAATGGAATAAAAAATCTCATAAGGCATAATTGATTTATTCTAAATTAAAAAGGCAACCACATAAATGCTTCATGAGTTAAAATGGTGGCAGCATATTGAAGATCACAAACTCAACGCATTTTCAAAAGATAACGAACGAAAATCTAGGGGAGCGCCATTGTCTTAATGTATTGAATTTTAGGGAGATTACGTTAGAAATTTTTTAAACATCTTGTTTTCTCTTTCAAACCGAAAACTTGTCGAACGACCTTCGTAGGAGACACCGAACATAAGAAAATTTCTAGTCCAAGCAATATTGACCATGGGGGTCTTCGAGATAAACAGAAGACAGAAAGTTAGTTATTTTATCTAAGTCATAGACGCGTCAACGCAGTAGGTGTTATTTAGCGACTGTTCCTACAGCTTAACGTGGGTTCCGAACCACGGCCATCGGCTAACGATAACCTCGGTCCGCACCCCGTTCGATACACATGAGACATCAGCAAAAGGATGGGTAGATACATCAAGAAAATGCCAAACCAAAGCCCCATCGAACAAGGGAAAAAGAATCACAATTTTACATGCTGGTTCCCAGAATGAATGGGTTCCAAATTGTTTACGGTTATCCTCCAAAAATATTAAACATCAATTTTTGGACTACCATGACGACACCACAGCAGAACTTTTGGAAGACTGGTTTATAAATAGCCTTTTGCTCAATGTGCCTGAGGAATCATAACCGCCAAAAAATAAAGTTCCTAATGCAAATAATACTAAATTAGAAATTGAGAACTATATGTTAAAAAACGATATATACTTCGAAAATGCATATAAAAAATATTAAAAATATTTAATATTAAAAAGAAATATGTATGTTATACCATTGCTGCCGATATGGGACATACGGTTTGACGCCTTCCTCCGTATTACTGCATTTTTAATCCAATTGATCATATGTGGCATCAGGTAAAATCCAATGTTAGAGCAGAAAGCATTGCTCCGACCCTAAGTACAAGTGCTGAAACATTAATTAGGAAGGTTGTAGATTGTATTCCCAAAGAAAATTGGATAAATTCGATTAATCATGTTATTAAAATAGAAGATTCCTATGTATCATTTACTAATAATATAGAACCACATATTAATATAGATCAAAGCGACAGTAAAAGCGAAACCGAATTAAATGTATAATTACATTTAAGTTATAATTTTTATTAAACTAATACATTCAAAATACAAAAACCAATAAATAATGTTTTAGTCATACATAATAATAATAATAATAATGATAATAATTTAATTATAATTTAACAATATTTAATTTTTCCCAAACTTTTTCAGAAGTTAAACTACTCCGGCTCTGGTGCCTTTTAAGAAACTAGGAATATTTTTATTAAGATTTATTGGGGCAGTTAACATTTTGTCGACTATACTTGCTCGTATGCAGAGTGTTTGACACCTTGCATACAGAATAAAAGTAAGTAAGAGATGAATTGGAGCAGCTTCCGTATAGCAAATTTAAAGAGGTTTCATAAATCTCACGTCCAATGGCTGTAGAGTGGGGGAAGTGCAATGTGGGAGAAACCAAAGAATGTGCACTTCACGTTCTCAGCTTAAATCAATGATGTTTATATTTTTGGATAATGTCTATCGAGTAAAAGCAACATCGGATTATCATGTGACGGATTATTAAGTACTTCATCAATTTAGTTTTTTGCGAGGGAATATGGAAGCATCTAGGAACCATCTGTTCCGAAACAAAACAGGACGTTAACAAGCTTAGCAGATGTTTTTTTTTTCCTTTGGTATCAATAATTCGTGGCATACTTTTTATCATATTTGTCATACCAGTTTCGTCAACATTACTATCGTTACTAGATCGGTTTGTAAGTCAAAAAAATGGTTAAATTCCGGTTAATTGGTTAAAGCTACTCAATTTGCTGAAGTCGGCTTAGGTTTATATAGATAAATTTAAGTTCGAGTTTCGCCTCAAAAAATGTCAACCAAATTCTACAAATCATTCTCGTATCACTATCAAAATTATGTTTCAAGTTATTTTATCGCCTAAATAGTAAGTTAATATTCTGAGAGCTTGTGTAGTAAGCCAAAAAACAACAAATAATCTCTCTCTTGATAGACATTAAATATCTGTTCAAATTAACCCATTTTCTTTTCTTTATCTTTGTCAAAATCTTTAGTACATTCACATTTATTAAGTCTTCGTTTCAACGAAGCTCTTAGCACCTTGTAGGCAGCATCAGCTTTTTTCAGACTCATCTCGCAAGCTGTTATCTTTTTAATAGCTTTTTTCGTTTTATTTTCATTCCAAGACTGCTTGTCGGTTTGTCTTTTATAGTTGTTAACTATCAAAAATAAATGAAAGCTTTATTTTTTAGATGCCTAATGTTATATGCCCTAGTTTATATACGAAGAAATTTATGCTACGCTTTTGGTGGGACTAGAAAGGAATCTGTTATTACAAACTGTTACCTGAAAACAAGCCCATTAATTCGGAGAAATATTGTATATATCTAGATGGATTAAAGCGAGAAATCGATAAGAAGCGACCTGAATCAGCCAACAGAAATGGCTCCGAGATAATGCTAGACCACATCTATCTTTGGCCATCCGACACAAATTTTTAAAATATGAATAGTATGTTTTGGTCCATTCACCGTACTCTCCGGGCCTTGCGTCCTCCGACTAGCATTTATTTAGATTGCTTCAAAACAGCTTAGGTGGTGAAAACTTTGCTTCCTTGGAAAATTTTAAAAATCACCTGTATCAGTTCTTTAGCCAGAAAACCGCAGAACTTCTATGAGTGCGAGATTATGAAACTACGGGAGAGATGTTATTGAACAGAACGGCACATACTATATGGATTAAATGTAATTTTTCGTAAATAAGATTTGTCAACCCATCCACACACACATACCACTGACCGTAACAAGTAACTAATTCACGAAAAAAAGCCAATAGATGCTGCTAGTAGTTTGAAAGTTAGAGCGATTCGTCGTTTTACCTGTAAATGTCGTTTTGCTTTCAGTTCCCTTCAGTTATTTTAACGAATGTGGTTGTTTCGATTTATTTAATATCGGAAAAAATCTATTTCGATACACATCTTTCGATGTATGGATTGTGTTGTGAAGTACATACTTATCAATTATGGTGGCGATAAAAGATATGATTTAGTTTCCCACTAAAAAAAAACTACACGTTTGTGATATATTGTTAATTCAGATAAAGTACACTACTTTTTATTAAAGTGACCCCCAGATCGTTAGTTTTTTTTTGTACGATATTTTCAAAATCATTTTTTCATTAGTAACTTGAAGTTCTAGAAAAAAATATAGAAATCGAGTGCTTTGCGCCAGTTTTGAGAAAAAACTCCTTAAAGCAACATAAGCGACGAACTGTCTGTCTTTACTCTGATTCCAAAGTTAAATGTGGTAACATTTTTAATAAATAAGGAGTTTTGTTAAAGTTGAACACTGAAATTTGTATTTTCATTTATTCACTTTTTTCCTGAATCTCTGAATATTTTTAACCAACCGTTTTAAAATGAAAATAACAAAAGCATTGTTTTGCTGATAACTCAGGTTTTTTGATTTTTGCCCATTCCATTGATATTGGTTTTTACACATTATTTCAGTTCTTTTTCAATTTTCAATCAATCCGTTTAAAATGTCTAGAAACATGATATCTCATTTTAACAGATCAAGAGTAATTGTATTGTAACAACAGTGCTTTAATCAAAGTGATATTGCAGAAATTGTAGGTGTTTTACTGTAAGTACTGAGTACTGACTAAGTACTTTACTAAGTACTGTATCAATAATTCATAAAAAATTCCAAGAGACAAATGACGTAAGGGATCGCCCCAGAAGTGGTAGAAAACGATGTACAACAGCTGCATAATACCGGCAGACATCCGGTCAGATTTTATTTTATAATAAAATTAATATTTATCATATTTAATATAAATAGCTTGAAGAAATCGTCTGGAATCCACAAGTGGTATATCAAGGGAGCTTGTTAGGCTTGAAGGGGTAAATGTTTCCCGACAAACGATAACACGTAGACCAGTGGCGGTTGGTCCATAAGGGCACGTGGGCACGCGCCCTACCAAAAAAATAAAAAATGAAGTGGAAAAAATAATTTCAGATTTTATATTAATTCATTCTTTGTTCTGTGTACCACAAATTAGTGGATTCAATGTTGCATGTTTGTCGCGATTTATTAAAAAAGGAAATTCACACAGCAAAATATATTACCATACAGGCCGATGAAACAACCGATACATCAACCCAAATGAAGATGGTTTTTATAATCAGATATGTTAAAAATGGCGAAATTTACGATATTCTGGCGCTTTATAATACCAAAAAATCAAACAGCAGATGGAATTGCAGGCGAACTTCTGACGGTGGTAAGCGAGTTAGAAATAGACAAAGAATCTAAGAAACTCATAGTCCAAAGTTATGATGGTGCTTCTGTGATGAGCGGTACAGTCGGAGGAGTACAAGCCAAAATTAAAAATATTTATAAGAATGCACAGTATATTCACTGCTATGCTCACCAATTAAATCTAATAATTGAAAGGTGTTGTACAATAGAAAAAGGTGTTTTTGCAAAACTGTCCGCATTTCATCCTTTCTTTTCTCGATCATCAGAAAGGATAACTGTTCTGGACAGCGGCGTGAAAAAGCGTCTACCCCGTGCAGCCCCTACCAGATGGAACTTTACGTCTAAATGTGTGAATACTAAGATACTGAATACAAAGAAGAATTGCAATATTTAGTGGATGATAATTTTAAATTTTGGTTGTTTTTCTTCAATAAAATAATGCCTCATGCGACATTCTCTTTGATCAACTGCAAAGCAGGCAACTAGATACACTTAAAGTTAAGAAGGCGAGTAACTTTTTCAACAGCTATTTAAAATATTAGAGACAATATTGAAATACAAATTAATCAAGAATTTGGTAACTTAACTGGTGAAGAATCACCAGTTAAGTTACAACGATCATAGAGAACCGCAGAAAGAAACGGAAATTTACTGATAAGAAGGACCCCAATCCGAATGTCAGGATATGCAAGGAAATCTGTGATACCTTAACCATACAGGTTCATGAACGTTTTAGTTTCGATGTATACCTAAGTGTTGCAAATTTATTTGAAACTGAAAAATTTGGTGAATATCGAGCCGTCTTTCCAAATGAAGACATTAAAACTGTTTGTAACCTGTTTGCAAACGTAAATTATTTAAAATTAAAAAATTAACTCTCAATAATGTACGCACGGGACGATTGTACGAAACACAGTGGGGCTGTGCCGCTGTTACAAATATTTATCCAAAACAATTTAATATCAACATTTAATGAATCTGTGGAATTGCGGACTGTTTTGTGTACCTCCGTATGACGACTGTGGAAAGTGAAAGATGTTTCGCTACCCTCAAACGAATCAAAACATTTCTAAGAAACCCTATTGGCCAGGAATGGCTGTGCGCGTTAGCAATGCTATCTATAAAAAAAATTGAGAAGTCAATTTAAAATTTTAATGATCAAGTCATCGATCACTTTGTTGCTCAGAAATTTAGGAGGATGGACTTCAACTACAAACAGATTTAATGGTCAAGGTCCTATGGCGAGCTTAGCAAAATTTTATTATCTAGGTACCTATTTGAAAATTTGATGTCTGACAGTTACACTCGTATTTCTGCACAGTAAAGTGTATGTATGATACTAAGAAATGTAAAATTTTTAGTTGCGACGCATTTCCCGATCCCCATTCCAAAATTTGGTTATACTTGCCCCCCTGTTTTTCCTCCACGAACCGGCGCTAACGTGGACTGAAAGCGGTAAATTGGCATCGCAAAAGACCTTTACGTGTTCTCAAACTAACCCTTCAACAAAAAAATGTAAGATTGCAATGGGCTCGAGAAATGGTGGATCATAGTCCTAACTGGAATAACGTGATGTTCTCCGGTTAGACGAGAATTAGCTTGGTTTCTGATTCACGAAGAATATTAGTTTGGAATATCCCATTTGAAGATGGGAGTGTAATGTTTTGGGGTGATATTATGAGGGGTACATGGACTCCTCTACTGGTTTTGGAGAGAAGAGTGACTGGTGCTGTGTACAACGAGGAAGATTTAAATCCTGTTGTGCGTGTGTTCCGAGGCGCAGTGGGCGACGGATTTGTTTTCATGGATGACAACGCACCTCCTCACCGAACAGCAGCAGTACAAAATGTTCTTGAAGAGGAGGGAATAACCAAGTTAGGGTGGTCAGCAAATTCCCCTGACATGAATGCCATTGCATATTCTTGGGACATTCTGAAAACACGCATCAAGAAACGAAACCATCTCACCCTGCAAGAACTAAAAGATGCTGCCAGTGAAGAATGGGAGAGAATTCCAAAAGCCGTTGGGCTTGTTAAGAGTTGTTAGAAAATGATGATTACGTAAACGAGTAAAAGAAAAACTTAATATCAATATAAAAGAGGAATGTTTGAATATATATTCCAAACTTTTAGACATATGTGTATATATAGTTTCTTTCAAAGTAACTTTAGTAAATTTTAAATTCCAGTCTGTGACTATTAGTATGAGTGTGTGGGTCCTAGAAATAAGAGTAAAATATAATCTGACCAATATTGTTTGTTTTTTTATTTAAGAAAGGAATATTTGGAATTTTTAGAAAAACTACAAACCATATTTTTATAAGCCCGTCTATTTGAAATAAGCTCTTTTTGGTGTAATATTGCACTGGCAGATAATGGATTGATGCAAAAGTTCATCCCATTTTTTTGAGAAAATATTTTATGCCAAAGATAATCTTCACAATATCGTTAGAAATATTACTGAAATTAAAAAGTGTCGAGATTGATTCAATAACACACAAATTCTAAATTTATCAGATATTGGGTTGACGCAAAAGTTGGCACCATTTTTTCGATACAAATTGAAGAAAAAATATATTTTACCAAAAATTACATTTAATCAATATAGTATGTGCCGTTTTGTTTGATGACCTTTCCCCATCTCACCGGTAACTGCATGTCACACTCCTAGAAGTTCTGAGGTTTCTGATTAAAGAACTGATTCAGGTGATTTTTTAAGATTTCCAAGAGTCAAGTCTTTAGCACCAAGCTATTTTGAAGCGATTTAAATAAATGGTAGTTGAAAGGCCCAAGGAGGTCGGAGAGTACGGTGAATGATCCAAAACATCTCAGTCAAGTTGGAAAAGTTTATACCGTTTGACCAGAGACATGTGGTCTAGCATTATCTCGATAGAACGCAATGTCCTTTCTGTTGGCAAATTCAGACCGCGTCTGGTCGATTGCTCGCTTTAATTCCCATGCTTAAAGTACAACACCTAAAACCCTCCAAACTCGTGACCGGGTCACGGCATTTGGAAACAAAAAAGGGAATACAAGTCATGGCCGAAAGATCAACTCAACCTCCAGGAGAGCAGCAATAGTAGTAATCGCCTTAATTAACATAGTTATCAATAATATTTCTTCAAATTAATTGTTTTTCCTTTCAGATCTGGCTCAGATTCAACTTATAATAAACGATTCCCTTCCAGGTCCACCAAATGCATGTTGAAGGGGCATTTCCGCGCTTACACCATAATCTCTTACGCTTAACCTTATTATACACAATCCATTTTTCATCACCTGTAACCATCCGCTTTAAAAATAGGTAGGTTTTGTTACAAATTACTAAAGGCCGCAAAAGTTCTGTCTATCAATTTTTTCTCCGCTAACTCTTGCGGCCTTGCTAACCATTCCAAGTTGGCATAAACGCCTTGACACCGTTGAATTTCTCCAAGAATTTCTCCGATCTCTCGAGTTGTTTTATGCCGATCACTTTCAATTTGCGCCAATATTTCATTACCATCAATCTCGGCTGGTTGCACAGAACGCGGTGCATCGCTAAGATTAAAAATTGTTTGTACGAAACTTTCTAAACTGCTTACAGCACGTGGAATCGTCAACGGAATCCTCATCGTACACATCAGATATCTTGTTTTGCGCCAGGTTGTTGCGCCATGTTTGTGTTTTCAGAAATAAAAAAACAAAATATATCGAATATGCTCTTTATTTTTCGTCATTTTTAGTGCTTCACAAAATTTAAAAACCACAACCAAATAACACAATTTTTACAATATCAAAACTTTATATATGTGAAGTAGATAAGACTTCGCTTTTATCATGCAATACCATCTAACGCCAAAAATGGGATGAACTTTAGCATCAACCCAACAAATATTAAATATATACATCTTGAGTGTAACAGAAAGAAGAAAAAAGGTGCGACATGAAGTAAACTGGAGAAAGAAATACTATGATGCTGTTTCAAAATATACAAGAATTTGAAAACGAGTTTAAAACAAATATAGGAAAGTACCTGCGAAATTTCGAAACTAGGAAATCATAACAGCAAAAGAACAGTTTGATAGATATACTACTTAGATGCCAAAAAAAGGAAAATATTTGAAGAAAAGTATAAAAGACATCTGGTAAAAAAGCAAAGCAAAATCTTTGATGCACATATAGGAAAAATCAAAATCAAAAATCAATTTTTTGAAACTCTGGAACAAACAGCGGTGGTTCGCGGGGGAAAAACAGGTGGGGTATAACCAAAATTTACGGTAAAACGTATAACCAAATTTTGGAATGGGGATAGGAAAATGCGTCGCAACCAAAAATTTTACATTTCTTAGTCTCATACACACACTTTGCTATGTAGAAATACGAGTGTAACTGTCAGACATCAAATGTTCAAATAGGTACCTAGATAATAAAATTTTGCTAAACTCACCATAGGACCATGACCATAAAATCTGTTTGTAGTTGAAGTCCATCCTCTTAAATTTCTGAGCAGCAAAGTGGTCGATGATTTAATTATTAAAATTTGAAATTGACTTCACAATTTTTTTTTCAAAAGATAGCATTGTTAGCGCGCAACCGTTCCTGGCCTATAGTGTTTCTTAGAAATGTTTTGATTCGTTTGAGGGTAGAGAAACATCTTTCGCTTTCCATAGTCGTCATAGGGAGAGTACACAAAACAGTCAGAAATTCCACAGATTCACTAAATGCTGATATTAAATTGTTTTGGATAAATATTTGTAACAGGGGCACAGCCCTACTGTGTTTCATAAAATCGTCCCGTGCGTACATCGTATCGAGAGTTCATTATTTAATTTTAAATAATTTACGTTTGCAAACAGGTTACACACAGTTATAATAACTTCATTTGGAAAGATGGCTCGATATTCACCAAATTTTTCAGTTTCAAATAAATTTCCAACACTTGGGTATACTAAAACGTTCATGAACCTGTATGGTTAAGGTATTATAGATTTCCTTGCATATTCTGACATTCGGATTGGGGTCCTTCTTGTCAGTAAATTTCCGTTTCTTTCTGCGATTCTCTATGATCGTTGTAGATTCTTCACCAGTTAAGTTACCAAATTCTTGATTCATTTGTATTTCTATACTGTCTTTAATATTTTTAATAGCTGTTGAAAAAGTTACTCTTCTTTTTAACTTTAAGTGCATCTATGTGCCTGCTTTGCCGTTGATCAAAGAGAATGTCGCAGTGAGGCATTATTTTATTGAAGAAAAACAACCAAAATTTAAAATTATCATCCACCAAATAATTTATTAATCCCTGAGCTTGATTAATAGAATTTTTATCCGACTCCCTCCATAATTTCTTCAAGGCATGTTTGCAATTCTTCTTTGTATTCAGTGTCTTAGTATTCACACATTTAGACGTAAAGTTCCATCTGGTAGGGGCCGCACGGGGTAGACGCTTTTTCACGACGCTGTCCAGAACAGTTGTTCTTTTTGATGATCGAGAAAAGAAAGGGGGAAATGCAGACAGATTTGCAAAAAACACTTTTACAGCTTTTTCTATTGTACAACACCTTTCATTTATTATATTTAATTGGTGAGCATAGCAGTGAATATACTGTGCATTCTTATAAATATTTTTAATTTTGGATTGTACTCCTCCCACTGTACCTCTCATCACGGAAGCACGATCATAACTTTGGGCTATGAGTTTCTTAGGTTCTTTGTCTATTCCTAACTCGCTTAGCACCGTGAGAATTTCGTCTGCAATTCCATCTGCTGTGTGTTTTTTGGGTATTAAAAAGCCCCAGAATCTCTCGTAAGTTTCACCATTTTTAACATATCAGATTATAAAAACCAGCTGCATTTGAATAGATGATTATTCTAAAATAATCCCGAAGCTGCACTGTTGGTAGATGGGATAAACTTTCCGTAGTCGTAACGCTACTCACAAAACCGTTATCTTCTCTTCCATTGGTTTTTCCGCTGCTTGGCCACCGGACGGGGCGGGCCAAGCCTTTCGCACCACTCCCCTCTGGGTGACAAGTACCAGAGGGGGTGTAGTCTTAAGATATATATTATTTTCGGATGACACTGAAGGTGTTTCGGCTTTTATCGTCTTTCTTACCCTTTTCCCTGAAAAAGAAAAACTTCAACTTCACCACTTCACTTTTTTCCCGAACTGGGACATAGTGTCCCTTCCCTCGATGATCCCACGTTGGGCATCAGTCAACCTAATCCTCCAAAAGTTGGAGTTTCGTTCTTCTGGGCCGTCTACCACCCAAAGCTGCGATGCCTTCCTGACGGTAGTCCGTTAACCTTCGCAGTTCTTGATTTGGGTGGTCATTTATCTTCAAGAAGGCTTTCTCCGCCTTTTTTTGCATGCACTGCCTAAAGGCATCCACGGAGTCCACATTATCTCTCTATGTATCTGTACATTAGAGATGTATTAAGGGGCATCGACAGCTAGTCTCACTAGCTTGTTCTCGTAGCTTTATAGTTGCTTGATGTAGGATTTTGCCGTGTAGCCCCACGCGATCGATCCGTACATCATGACTCTTCTTACTAATGATTGATCATCTTATAATGATTTTAGCTTCACGTCTAATTTGCTGGATCTGCAAATTAGCGGGTAAGCTATTTTCGCAACAACCACGGCTTTAAACCGTGCGTTCTTTGCGTGTTGCATCCATGACATCTTCTTATCAAAGGTGACACCTAGATACTTTACAGTATCTTTCTATGCCACTCTTTCATCCTCGATTTCTAACTGGTGACCGGGTCTGCTCTTTCTCTGCAAGACATAAATAGCCTGTGTCTTGGTGATATTCACCTTGATCTTCAAGGCTATCAACCATTCCATCAGATCGTCCAGGTGTTCCTGGACGTATCTGACGGCCTGGTCCGGTCTTTTATGCCTAGCCATAATGGCTGTATCATCGGCATACAGGGCTACCCTAGTGTTATTTCTCCTCGAAATATCACTAGTGTATATGTTGTAGAGACGGGCGCTAGCACTGCTCCTTGCTGTACTCCAGCCTCCATCCATCTTCTGGCCAATTTGACTTCACCTATTTTCACAGAAAAGCTTCGTTCTCTTAGGTATGAGTCAATCAGCTCCGTAATACATTCGGGGAAACCCATCTCAATCATTTTGTGGAACAGCCCGTCGTGCCATACCCTGTCGAAAGCCCTTTCGACATCGAGTAGGATGATGGCCGTTCCGTGTCTTCTGTCCAGCGTTTCTGTTATGTATTCAGTGACACCTAACAGTTGGTCTTCTGCAGAGTGGTTTTTTCTAAACTCGAATTGTAGAAGGATGTTATTATCTTCAGGCACCTTCTCTATTCTCTTTAAAACCACTCTCTCTACGACCTTGCTTATTGATGGCAATAAGCTGGTCTGTCTGTAGTCTTGGGGGAACTTTTTGTCCTTCACTGGCTTCAGTATGATTTTCCCCATTGCGTATTACAATCTATACGGGAAATACCGTAGTCTAATGACTGCGTTTGTAATGTCGATGATGGCGGCGATTCCTTTTCTCGGCAGCTTTTTCAGCGTGCGATTGGTAACACCATCGCTCCCTGGAGCTTTCTTGAGCCGAATCCTCTGGATGATACCCTTGACCTCCTTCGGAGTTGCAAACTCCGTCGGCGGCCTGGGCCTATCCTCTGTCGGAAATTCCTGACCGTCCTTTTGACTAATCTATCAAGGTTTTCAACATCGTTGTCGCGAGTGTTGATGACACATTCTCTTTCAAGTGCGTCCGCCATGGCTTCAGCTTTTTCTGCGTTAGTGTAGACTAGTCCATTTCTTTCATAGACCATTCTTGTCTCTGGATCTCTCTTGAGTGCCCTGTAGACTCCCCATAGGGTGCTGTCCGCGTTACCTAGCTCCGCGAGGCGATCGTTTCACCTCTTTTCAGCTAGGTTCTTCAGTGCCTGTCTCAGTGCGTTTATCGATCTAGTCAACTCCCTTGCTAGATCGACCGTCCTGTAGCCCGATATCTTCTATTGAGCGCCCTACGCCTTTTTATCATCCTCCGGATGTACTGAGGAACAGGTCCGTATGGCCTTTTCCAGTGTTTCGACTTTATTTTCCAACTCTTCGGTCGTGTTACTCTTTGGGATTTGGATTTTGGAGTGGAGTTTCTCCGGGAACAAGTCCCAATCCACCCATCTCCTAACCTTAATATCCCTTTGTCCGTCACCATAACCCAACTTTAGAAAAATTGGATTATGGTCGGATGTCCCGTCGTACACGGTCACAATGTCGATATCCACTGGGATATTCCTGATGACTGCGATGTCTAGTACATCTGGTAGAGCATCTATTGGTTGATACGTGGGCTCTTCAGAGGCAATCACGATTGCTCCCATAGCCTCCACGTAACTCTCAAGTCCTCTTCCGTTGGTGGCATAGCAGAATGTATAAACATTCTGCTATGCCACCACGGTGACTTGCAGTTGAAATCCCCTATAAGAATTTTGCCTGCATTTCCTTGCAAGAGTTCTTCGATGTCTTCGCGTAAAAGCTGTTCAGGCCTACCTGGATGGTAGACGGACTGCACCTCAATAGGTGCATGTGCCATCTCTACCTTACTTCAATTGCCTCGATTTCGCCATCGTTATCTCTTAATGGCTCAGATTCTAGACTTCGTTTAACCAGGATAGCGTCGCCGCCACCGGTCGCCGCCACCATGTCCGGTAATTCAGGAACTTAATCCTGAATCAAGGCGGACATTTTGTTTCTTGCAGTGCAATAATATCTGGCTCGTAGTCAGCCAGCAGCTGCTCGACTTCTATTTTCTTCCCGCGGATCCCGTTTACGTTCCAGGATCCGATCTTTAAGGTAGCTGGTTTTTTATTTCCTCCTGGCATTTAGGGCATCAAGAATGGCATGGACAGACGTCACTACCGCGAGCTTTATTGCTTCTTCAATGTTTTTTTCTAAATAGTGTCCTCTCCTTGCGTCGTTGTAGGCTCTTGCCATTTTGGCTCACGCCTCATATTCTTCAGGCCCTTTTTGTGGGTGCAAACTTGCATCCCATGAAGGATGCAGAGTGGGTACCTCCACAATGGATCCACGTTGCATCATCTTCCTTGAGCCGTGTTCACTCGGAGCTCCTGTCCGTAACCGGGTTACTCTGCACATGACCGAAGCGCTGACATCGGTAACATTGTACCGGTCTATCAAGTTTGATTTTCCTTTCAATTTTCACTGCTAACCTATGTAGGTATTTTAGCGTGAAAATGTCTTCATTTTTGGTCTTAATCAAGATCATGGTGAGTGGTCGGCCTTTGGTAGCTTCTTTGCGATATCGCAATCTCGCTATTTCTGTGTCGCCAAATCCTTAATTACACAAAGCCTCTTTTATGTCTTCAATAGTGGTGCTTTCTGGCACACCTTTTAGCACTATTTGGTGCTTTTTATCTTTTGGTAGCTTGTAAGTAAAGTAACTGTATTTGATACTTTCTAGGAATTTAATCAATGCCCTGTGATCATTACCAGTCTGGGCATAGACTTTTATTCCTTTTTTCGACATCTTTGCTTTGACATAATTGATCTTCTCTCCAGTCAGGGACTTGGACAATTTAGATCAGTCCTGACACACTATCGTGGTTAGTGGTGGGGCCTTTGCCTTCGGTGTTTCCTGGGCGGCCTGCGTCAGCTCCGCCTACTTCGTCCTTTTTGCTTTGGCTTTCTTAGCGACCTTTTTTGCTTCAGCCAGTGTCGGGAAATCCACGTCAGACACGCTGTCCTCGTCCGTGGATTCCGCTGGCCTTTTTTACGCCGGTTTTGGGGGTGTGTCAGATGTGCTGGCTATCACCTCGGCTGTCGTCTGTTTTTCCTCATTTTTCTTCTTTTTCTCCTCTGGAGATACTTTCGGTTTTTTGACCGTCAAGGCACTAACCATTTCCTTCAGCTTCTTGTTCTTAGCTGGAGGTCTTCAATTTCTTTTTGTCTTTTGTTCAACAACGAATCTCTCTCGGCTATTTGGCTTTCTAGCCACTTTACCTTCTGCTTCTTGTCGTGCCATTCTACTTTCCCTTCTTCTTTCATGCCCCCATCTCTTTTACCTAAACACTGGGCACTAAGAAAACTAGAACAAACACTTACCACAGAATCTTCACTTTTGTCCGCTAATACGGGAAAACCCGCGGGAACTACCAACCAGTCCTCGCATTTCTAACCGTCGGCTCGATCGGAAAATTTTTGAAATTTTTCGACTGCGTCAAGACGTAAAAACGGCCAGTCTACCCGCCTACTGGGCCAAAAAGCAAATTTTGCCCGATTGCGCCCACAGTTGTTCTTACCAAACGACTGAAGAAATTTTGCGGTTTTACTCCACCCACAAAAATGGGAGGAGCCAAACTCGCCGAAATGTCTTCAGTCTGCTGTCACAGGGGGGCGTTGAGAAACACCACACTTGCTGCTATCAACCTAACCTGAAAAGGCACTCGAGAGAACACACATCCACATTCTTCGAGAACTAGTCAGCGACTGATTTTTACCTTTGCGTCCAAATGTTTCAAATCATTAACACCGTGTTCAATCCAGCCAAGATCAAGATCTCCCGCACTCACTGGTTTTCCGACTTGTGGCAAAATGCACGGAAAACAATAAAATGTATTTGTTGTCACAGATCCACATAACCACGAATAATTCTCATACATAGTTTTATTGAATGTACGTTTGTATGTTAATTTTTGAGTAATATTAACTTGCCCCATTTGCAGAATCGGTGTCGGCCGTCTAAGATTTTTGATTACAGTTCGGCCCTCAAATGTTAATTTGACATTATATATTCTTCTATTCATATATATTACACTGAATTCATCTTCACTATTGTAGTCGTTCAAAACATTCACTTTGCAACCACTCGAAAAGTCGAAAAGCGCGAAGGCGAAAAACACCTAACTATTGAGAATGTGTCAACGCCCAAGATATGACATTATAAATGCGTTTAATCTCCGGGTTACTAGCAAAACGATGCATTGCTGTCTTTGTTTTTCAAACCACGTGTTCTTTAATCGGTGCGCTTCTGGCAACCCACGACCTATTTCTTACCGCGAATGACATTATGGATATTAGACTATAGATGACCCAAGAAGCGTGATCATAGACAGAACACAGAATAAAGTAATATAAAATCTGAAATTATTTTTTCCACTTCATTTTTTATCTTTTAGGTAAGGCATGTGCCCACGTGCCCTTATGGACCAACCGCCACTGGAAACAAATTAATAATTTAAAGGTGGGTGCCTGAATTTCTTTCTATATTAACTACCTTTTTTAAGTTCTATAATTTCTCTTATTTTATTTATTATTCAGCACTACCGTTATTGGAGGCCCTTGGCTTTTGATACCTTTATATCCTTATACCTCCACCGCTAAGTGTCGGTTTATTGGCTTGCCGATATTACGGTTACCCTTGCAAATATCGACCGCTACCGACGTCATATAAATTCGGGTCGCCCTAAATTAATAATTTTTCTTATAGTATCGATATTTCTTACATAAACTTAAGAAACAACTTACACAGTGGAAGAATGGAACTCTCTTTATTTGATTTAGTCATGAATCTTGATTTTGTTGAGGTGGCCATGATGGACCTAGAGGAAGGTTCAGGATGAAAAGCGAAATTTAACTTTGGCATTCGAAAGTCATAGCTCTTAAACAAATATAGTATAGGGGCTATATAGTTGGGAAACAGGTCATTCCTACTAACCGTCAGAGGAAACTTAAATGCAGTACATTATATAATCGAAATATTGAAGACGTAATTTTGCCGTTTCTGCAAGCTCGTCCAATTTTCAAAGCTGTACACTTTTTAGTGAGTCTGTTTTTAATTTTAAGAAGCTGTAATACCTACACTGGCCAGATCTCCAAATTTATCAACAATAAAACATGTATGGTATAGGACTCATCGAACTCTTAAGCAATTGACCGACCACAAGCAACTTTAAACAAACTTAAAGCATGAGTGCAACGTGCCTGGTATACCTTGCTACAATAGTATATATACCACCAAATTCGGTACTTGTCTCATAAAGTTATAGAGTGTTATAGCTACTCGGATGTATTAAATGTAAATATATTTTCTTGGTATTTTAATCAGTGACCGTCATGTTGTATATAAAAATTATAAAATTAACTTAATAACTTATTATATATGTTAGGTACCTACATACATTTTCTATATCATAAATATAAACGGGTAATTTTGATTAACCCGGCAACCAGTAATACCGATATAGCGATCCCACACCAGGGAAGGCCCCAAAGGTATAGGGGTACGATCAGTGTTGAATCGACAACGACATAGTTCATGTGCCGGTTTACCCATATTTGGGTAAACAACGACGCCCCCCCACCTTAACTGACAATTATTTGACATCCAGAGTTAAAATATATCAGTTAAGAACATGTATTGTTTTTCAATTTAAATACAGTCCACACTCAGCAATGTGGTGACACATTTTTAGGTCCATAGAACCAGATAGCACATTTGTGCTACCATTTTTTGGTCCTTCGAGCCGGATCACACATTTGTGCCACCAAAAAAAAAAGCAGTCATGGGGACTGCCGACAGGAGTGAAAACTTGAAACTTTGGAATAACTGGGTTTTTTTTATTTTTAAATTAATTATGGTATGAATAATTAAAATTTCATTATATAATTAAATGCCAATACCAATATTGGAAATATTCGAAAATAAATGCTTTGTTTTTGTTATTAATTTTTCTATATAAAAATATTAACATATTAAGTACTCACGCTTGGACTGCACAATCATTCTACAATTAAACAATTAAAATAATGATTATCTAAAACACAATTTAAACAATGCAGTATACGCAAATTAAATTTTTCATGTGGTCAATTTAACTTCACTTATTGTTACTACAGCATGTCAGTGACGCGAACTCACAAGATTTTACCCATCCAAAAAGAGTCCAACACGCAAATGATACAGTCGAGTATATACAATGTATCAGTGTATATATGCGTATACATATACAGAGGCCGCTGCGCGTCGCCAGTCTGGCGGAATACGTCATAGCATGTCAGTGACGCCAATCCATAAGTTTTGCCCCTACCAAAAATCGCTCAAAGCGGCTAAAGAAGTTTTCACGTTAACAATATATATATATATATATATATATATATATATATATATATATATATATATATATATATATATATATATATATATATATATAGCAGGTTTTCGATCGGGCAGATCCTGAATCTAAAGTTGATCCTAAGTCATTAAAAATTGTACAATAAAAATCTCGTCTGTACATTTGTGGATTTCAAAAAAGCATATGATTCTATAGACGGCAATTTTTTATTCCAAATCTTGAAAAAATAAGGAATAGATCTGAACACGCTGGCAATTATTAAAGCAACATTAACACAAGGTCAAAAGTTAAATTCATGGGAGACAAGAGCCCTTCGAAATTAAAACTGGAGACGACAAGGGGATGGACTCTCGACACTCTTATTTAACTGTGTTCTATAAAAAGTAATACAGGAGTGGCGTGCAAAAAAGTCGGCCCTGAATATTGACCAGCCCATTAAACTGGGGAGAACCAACATCAAAATAGATTGTCTGGCGTTTGCTGATGATCTAGCAATTTTGGCTCAAGATATATTAACGGCACAAAAACAGATTGAAATGCTAACAGAAACAGCAGAAAAGGTAGCACTCCAAATTATCTCCACTCCAACAGACTAAGAACACGATTTCTAAAAACAAAATATGGTAACATCAGACGAATCTCTTAATTCAAATATTGGGTGAAATAATTATGGAAAATGGGTTGGAAAAAGTGGCCAATAAGGGTAGATGTTAAAAAATGGAAACTGCATTGAAACTTACACAAAATATTTACAATAAAAAATGCATATCTAATAACACAAAATTGAGACATTATAACACAGTTATTAAGCCAGAATGTCTATATGCAGCAGAAATGCTTATTTTGAATAGAAAGAGGGACATCGAGGACATTGAAAAGAAGGAAAGAAAAATCATAAGAAAAATCCTAGGCCCCAAACAAATAAATAGCACAACATACCGACTTCGACAAAACCAAGAAATCAAACAATACACAGATATACATAGCGATACGAGAAAAGAAAGACTTCAGTTTTATGTATTCCTCTAAACTATCTTGTTTAGATCTTCTCTTATTTTTCATTTCTGATTTTATCAATCTTCGTTTCTTTTCTAAGGTTTCTTCAATTTCCATTACCTGTAACATTTATTTTTTTTGTTTAGAGAAAGTCCATGTTTTACATACATAGGTAATAATTGATTGGGTTTCAATACATTTATTTTTGTTTGAATTGTTGTTTTTGTTGTATTCAAAAATCCTTTATTTATGGCATAATTAATATTATTTGTATTTTTCTTTCTATTCTTGAGTTCTATTTCGTATTTTCTCTTTACCTCCAATGTAACCTCCAAATATAATAACTTATTAACCTATTTTATTTGAGTTCCATCGATCTATATCTTTATCTTTTTTTGTTCTTTTGTAACCATCATCACTTCAGTCCGGATTTTTTTATTGTTTTATTCCATGTAGTAAGGTTCTCTTGTATATTTGTTTCGTTTCTTGCCATGATCACTAAGCATTGACGAAGATTCCGTAATTTTTATTTTCTCTAGATTTCTATATCCTATGTAGGTTTTGCCTTGCTTTTTACATGTAGGTTTTACCTCTTTGATTATTTGATCCATAAATATTATAAAACTAGGAGGCTTAGCTCACCTGCCTGTCTTAGTTCATATCTTGTGACGAATGATTTTGATTTTCTAATCTGGCTTATCACTATATCTGATTTTTTTCAAATGTTATTTCATATATTTTCACTGCAGCGTTTAATAGCATAATTCCACTGTGGTTATTGCAATCCTTATTATCTCCTTTTTATATATGGGTACTATTTATCCTATTTCTCAGTCTTTTGGTATCTTTTGCTCCTTCCACAGTGCTTATAAATAACAAGTAATATTTTTATTCCTTGATCATCCATTTTTTAAACATCTCTGTTGTAATTTTGTCGTTTAGTATTAAACTGTTTTATTCGTAATGTTGTATTTTATTTATCCAGTATATGTTTCACATATACACCCCATTACTATTACCCTGTACCCCTGTACTATTCATTTTTTGATTGGAACAGGTATTGTAATTCTTTACTAACTACCCTATTTGCCCAATCTCGTTCCCTTTAAGTATTTTTTACACTTAAGTATGTAAGAAATATTTTTGTGTAGTATATATTTTTAAGACATCGGTTTCATCTCAAATAAAACGATAGGTCTGTCGTTTGTTTAGAAGGTCTTTTAGCATAGAAATATGTTTGTTTAATTTACATCTTCCGGTCGCTTATCCCATCTCAGGCAAAACGATAGTTTTATCGCCTTTTTCTTTGGTAAAGATGGTTTTTATCACATTGGACCAGATGCCGACTACATTTCATTTTTCGCTAAAATTAACACTGGGTTGTGTTGTGTTTATACTCAATATAAGTTCGCTTATTCTATCTAAAAGCTTCGATAACACTTAAGGGTAGTTTACCGCCAGATGTTTGATAATGGTGGGGCATCTTTAGAGATGACTTCATTCAGTATTTGAAACCAACATTTTCATTTATACTGTGAAGAAGTGAAGTGTCGTGTCGTTCCCGAATAATTCCAAGGGTGAGTGTATCACTGAACACTTTGTTATCTATTAACTTTTATTAGTTGTGAGTTTTTCACTGAACACTTTGTCTTATATTGATTTTAGTAGTTTCGAGAAGTATTTAAAGATTACTCCTATTTATTTTTCTCACAGAATACTGTTCTGCTTATTGCCAAATATTCAAGTACAATTGAATTACATTTGTTAGTGTTCATTTTAAATAATATTAAAAAGAGTGTTTTTATTTTAATGATTTCCTTAATATGAATATAATGATTTCTCTTTAAGTGACTATCCAAATACTTATTGAATAATGGCATCAGCATATTTATATGATTTGTAATTTAATTGAGAGAGATATCCATGGTATTGTCGCGCGTTTTTCCCTTCAATACCATGAAGTGGGTAAATTCTGTTTTGCTTTTCTAGTATCTGGAGCGGGTACATCGTGCGTTTCTCCCTTTGTACCTATTGCACAACTAAGTACTAGAGGTTACACCGTAGGGTGTGGTTGGATATCCATTATGTTTTGTTTTCTTAGCTCTTAGGGTGGATACCTCGTGCGTTTTTCCCCTGATACCCCGTTCATACCTGAAGCTGGTACTGTTGTGCATTTTTCCCCTCAGTGTCAGGAACAGTACCCAGTATGATAATTTTATTATTGATTGATAAAATTATCATTGTCAAAATAATAATTTGTACTGAATTAAACTGATAATTTGCAATGACTGTTTGTAATCTAATACATACTGAGAGATCTATGGTATTGTCGCGCGTTTTTCCCTTCAATGCCATGAAGTGGGTAAATGCTGTTTTGCTTATCTCGTATCTGGAGCGGGTACATCGCGCGTTTTTCCCTTTGTACCCATTGCACAACTCAGTACTAGAGGTTATACCGTAGGGTGTGGTTGGATATCCATTATGTTTTGTTTTGTTAGCTCTTTGGGTGGGTATGTCGTGCGTTTTTCCCTTGATACCCTTTTCATACCCGAAGCTGGCACTGTTGCGTGTTTGCCCCTCAATGTCAGGAACAGTACCCAGTTTGATAGTTGATTATTGGACGATAATAGTATCATGGTTCCAGTTATGTAGAGTCTCTATGTGAATTCATGTTGATTGCTATCATGCATTATAACTGAGGTTATCATTAAGTATCTCTCGTTAAGAGTGTGAATAGTCTAGTATTAAAATATGATTTGTATCGATCTGATAAATTTAAAGTAACAGATAGTAAACAGAGAATAGTTTGATGGATTTGGAGTGTTCAGGGTTACTTTTATTTCCAGGTAGTTAAACCGCCATGCTCGTTAAACTGATGTACCCAACTAGCCGCCCAGTTAGAGCAATTACCATTAAGCCATCCCAGTTAATATTAGGGGGATATGTATATCTATTTCTGTATTATATATATTTTTATTCAAAATAAAATAATCCTTTCATTTTGTTTTATCGTATCCTTACAAGTATTCAATGAAATGATCGTATTGAGTGGTAATTTCATTAATATCAAGAGAAATCATTCATAATGATTACAAGAATGTTATTGAAATTGGGATCGTCGTGATCGACCGGATCTCGAAATAGAAGCTCAAAATCTTTTTAAAACACAGATTATTCTCTCTCAATTTTGAATAGCTATAGATTAAGTTTAATTCTAATAGCGACTTAGAATAATTAATTCTAATTATTTATAAAATATTTTTTATGGTTCGGTTTTGGCACGTTTCCAAAATGTTGGCTTTTTTTTTAACAATCATTTCAGAAATTGTATGCACTTGTTAATTTATAAGTATATGCATTTGTATGCACTTTTTAATATGGAATTATTGAAGGACATTTGAGAGAAAGAGGAAATGTAAACATATTTCATAATTTTATTAAACAATTTGTTATCTTAAACATTTTATTACACCACAACCCAGATGATTGTTAAATCCCGATAATGACCAATCAGAATCTAATTAAAAGTTAATACCATTTTAAGCACGTTTTATCACGCAGTGTTCATAAGAACATCATTTTCATTGTAGTTTTGTTTCCCAGGGATAGTTCAATATTTTTTATTTTTTAAAAGTGGGTAACCAACAAATTGGTAAGTTAATCTCTTTTAATCAGAATTAGTATATCACCCTTCTGAATTTAACTATTCCTTTGCAGAGGAAATATAATAAAAAACACCTGTAATTTACATATTTTTTATTTCTAAAATCTAAGACAAGAAAATGTTAACCAAAGGAGCATATTTTTATTAAAATGATATATAAGATATGATAATGATAAGATATGATATATAATAAGAGGGATAGTTCTATTGAAATCGTATCTACACTATCCCCATATTCCCCTAAAGAACACAAGAACGAATTTTAAAACAGTTTATAGTAGTCTACTGACGTCATAAAATACAAAACAAAGCTTGCTCCGTTGTTCATACAAATATACAAACAATACATTAATTATCTTAAATATTTGATGTTATTATTAATCGAAAATCGGAATTCTTTACTAAATACAAACTTTGAAAACAACGTGGCGAATTCTGTACGACTGCCAAAGTAATCAACCGTGGACCATCAGCATCGGATTTAATCGTACACATGTTTCCCGCCAAGGCTGATGACCGTAACTTTTTTATTTATGTTTTAATAATATTTAACCTTGCTCCATTGATCACTTCATGGTTAACATGTTTTAATTTACCATGCATTTTTAACTAAAACTGCTTCAGTCGTTTTAGTACTGACTAAACAACGAATATAAACATGACACGTTTTTAATTTTATTTCAATCAATAAACCGAATCGTTTTGTTTATTCCTAGTGCGATTTTTAAATAAGATGCCATCAGTTAACGAGGCCATTTATATGGATGAAGATATTGATCTTAATCCTCTGGATGAATTATTAGGTTTTAAAGGTACGTTTTTTCTAAATTGTCTTATTTTTATCATGTTTGGATCAAAGATAACACTTTTATCGTTAAAGTTGCTATATTTATTTATACCGTGTATGTATGAACGAAGACAATTATCTAGATTATGTTATCATTATTTTGAGTGATAGTTATATTGAAACAGTCAGCAATAAACTGACACATACAATTACTTATTTTCCTGATAGGAAAATCCGCTATATTCATCGCTAATAATTCACGTTGCCTTAGAATGATTTTTGTTATATAAATTAAAATGAGAAGAAAGCTCAAACTTAATAATGGTAACTTATTAAAATATTGTATAATCATATATATTTATGATCAAATATTTTTTTAGATGTTCCAGAAAAACACCATATACAACTGTGCCATTATAAACAAAAATCAAACTGGGACTGTGGAGTATCATGTGTTCTTATGGTCTTATCGAACAAATTTAAAGATCATTTCTTAAAGAATTTTAATAAAATATGTAAAATAGAAGGTTTTAATAAAAGGTAGGTATTGTATTTAAAACCACATAGACGATTGTATTTTGATGAAAAGTTATTTTAGTACCTGGACAATTGATCTGTGTTATTTATTGAGACGGTACAATGTAGAACACATATATTTCACTGTAACAATCGGCGTGCATGAAGGTTATAGAGGAAACAGTTTTTATCATAATATTTTACATAAGGTAAGAACTTCCTTCTAACCATCAGTCAACTAATTTTAATACAATTAATAATATAAAGTGGGTTGTTAAGCTTTAATTATCACTTCTATTAATTCAATTAATACTAGATTTAGTTCTATTTCTAAAAATATATATTGAATTATATCATTGATATGTGGAAATATTTTTTTCAAATAAATTTGAATATAAATTAAAATTTATAGAAAGAAGGTTAGATTAATAATTCTTTTATTGAATAAATGATAATGTGAAAACTTTTATTTATAAATTAAGAACGATGATTTTAGCCTTTTCGGCGGCATAAAATCTGAAGGAAATGTTGAGTTTAATAAGGATGTTGTTGGCTGAAATTTAAGCAAATTCCAAATAAACTATCCAGAAATTAGCAACAAAGCATAAAATTTCATGGTCCATAATAGAATGTTGTTTAAAAACAACTAAATAAAGTGCAAAAAGAACAAATATGGGTTCTATAACAGCTTTCAGTTGAAAACAAAATTCAACATTTAACCATCTGCAGTGCATTTTTGTCCAGGTTAGGCAGATATCCTTTTCTTTTGCAAATTATTACTGGTCATAAAAGTGGATTCTATACATCAATCCACATAATAAAAAACAATGGTTAACATCAGGACAACTACCTTTGCTCACTCCAAACCCAGGTTGTTACCCTAAAAAAGTGATACTGTCAATATGGTGGAATTTTATCTTAATGAAACCATAAGTGCTAAATATTATTATGCTCAGCTTGATAGACTAAACCTGGCTTTGATTCAAAAATGCCCCAGACTGATTAATAAAAAAAAGGTGTTATTCTGCAGCCCAAATGCAAGACCTCATAGTGGCATAATCACCAAAGAAAAAATAAACAAGTTAGGCTGGGAAGTCCTTCACCCCCGATATTTTCTTAGTGAAAAAAATCCCACTGCGACAGCTATCAAAACTTCACTTAAAGAATATTTTACTTTAAAATCACCTTCATTTTTATAAAAAAGGGAATAGAAAGTTTGTCAGGGAGATATGCGAAGATTTTCAATAATGGTGACAGAAAGTAGTATGAACTTTTAAGTAAAATATTCATACAATACATTTCGTACAATATCAAAAAACGACATTACTTATGGATTAACACACTTAATATTCTGCCAAAGCACATATAAGTTATACATTTAGATAAAAAAAGCCTATTTCATCGTTTTTAAAAACATAGAACCTTAATCTCGATATAATGAACTTTTCTGAACGATTTGCTTATAGTTCGTTCAAGGTTATCTTTCGAGCTGAAATATTTTGAATGGATTTATCAAAACCAAAACTTGTTTTTGGTAAATAAATTTAATATCTGTTGCTGAATGATCAATACGGTTACTATGTAATAAAAGTCTACAAAAAAAGTGCAAGTGTCATACCAAATTATACGAACATAGTAGGCAACTCTCAAAACAGCAATTCTTTTCACATCACAGTGGTTATTAAAGGAATATCTCGTTTTGCTAAATTAGTTTCTTTTCTTGATTTCTTGTACCTTTTTGTATTTTCTGGCTCAAAAATTTGATTTTAATGTCTCTATGAAGATAATAATTATTGACTATCAGTGTGCGCCGCGAAAATACTGACAATTTTCAATCTCTAAATTTCCGTTCGTATTGTACTTCAGCGTTGGGTCACTTTTATTATTGTTGTAAACCAAAAGCATATAGTAAAGAAACAACTTCAAAATGACCGAACCATTAAGATTGAGTGCTCAATATATAATCGAAGGGCGACAATTGAAAATCTTTGCTCTGGATGTTCGGGTACCCGAGATTGACGGTTCACGATATCGTTGCGGAATATATGGCTTCGAATATGTCCAAAGAAGGCTCCTTCTACGCCGGATTACGGCGTAGAAGAATCATTTAAAAGATCGGATGACGAGGACCCCGACACCTCTTGAAATAGTTCATGAGCACATTTCAGAGGAACAATATTTACGAAAGTTGGTGCGAGCGGAAGACAACTTTCAGAAGAGAATCGGCGCTAAAAATCATATACGATTAAAGTACAACAAATGATTTCTACAGCTCTCAAGACAAAACGAGTTAAGTTCCGGGATATGGTAATTTTCTCACGAATAAAGTGGCTCCAAATTAATTCGCAAAAATAGCCACTGGCTTGCTAATGACGCCCCAAATAACCCTCACTGTTGCGAGGATGAAATTTTAGACAAGTGTTCACATCCCAGGTGTTGTGTCAAGTGAGAATGAGGAAGGGAACCGTAAATCGAGCTCTGAAGGTTGTAGTGCTAAAGTCTTGGATAGGAAGTGTAACCTTCGGGAGGCCATACATCTTGCTAATGGTTTGGATGGTGCAACATGGCAGATTTTTTAAAATGTAGAAGAAAGTTTTAATTCAATTGATTTTAATTAAAATATCTTGAAGACGTAGGAGTAAATATCACTGAAGTAGCTGTGGTTTGATTCACTATTAATTTGTTATAAAATTGAAAACTGGTTCAGATTCTCTTACGAATTAAATTATAAGTAGAAATTTTACCGAATTAATTTAGTTTACGGGGGCTATTCGAAAATTTCTCAGCCTGACACAGAGTTGTCGCAATTATGATCAAATGACTATGATATTCGGCAAGTATAATTCTTTAGAGGCGTGCTGCGAAGTTTCAAAGAAGTTTACTTGTTTGTGGCGATCGATTAAAACAAATAAGACATTTTCTGAAAAATAGATAAAATTGTAGTTCAAGCTGTTATAAAGTACTTTATCTTATCGGATTTAACCCCGATGAACAATAAAAAAGCGAGCTGCAAAATTTAAACGATGTAGTACCTTTATTGAACAAGGTGAACGCTTGGGACGCCCAAAAATCACTATAATTCACAAAATGTCACAAATATACGCAGTGTATTAAATGACCTCCGACTGAAGGTACACGAACTTGTTGACGTAAAAATCTTGATAGACCGTTTCGATTTTGTTGTTATTTGGGTTTAAAAGAACTTTGCGCTTGATGGGTGCCGCTTTTGTTGGCGGTTGATAAAATACGCATTCGAATGAAAACTAAGGATGTTTAGGCTTTGTGTGTTGTGGGTTTCTTCAACGTTTTATAACAGTAGACGAAACATAGTTTAACCATTATAAGCCAAAAACGAAATGCCGATCCAAACAATAGGTCAGAGCAGACGAAAGCCCACCAAAGAAAGCAAAAACGGTTCTCTCTGCAGGTAAAATCCTTTTTAGGGTTTTTTGATATTTTGGTGGTAAATGTGATCAAAAAGAAAGAGCATATTTTTTTTTATTTATTGACGGTTTTATTGTTGTGTATATCTCTTATATTTGTTCCTTAAAATAATATAAATTTATCTTGTAGTACATATTGCTTCTAAAGACATTAGTATAGGACAGCGATGGCGAACCAATTGCACGCGTGCTCTTGATGTTATAGTGACAAAGTTCATTATGAACCGGTGCGGAAACTAATTTCGTTGACACAATAGCATGTTTAAGTTTGTTTGAGTTGTATTTACATTTTTTAGTATTATTCAACATGAGTAGTTTGGCCAAAAAAAAACAAAAAGTGCAAGATAAGTGTAATAGAGAATTTCAAACTTGGTGGACTGATAAATATGGCATGATTAGTAAAGGTGATAAAGCGGTGTGTGTTTCACGTTCAAACAGTGGTATGTAGAACATCGTCTGTAAAACGGCATTATGAAACAAATCACAAATCTCGTTGCCAAAAGAGCGAACCAGAGCAAAACGAATTTATTGCATGTGCCATTAAAGAGAGAAATAAAACGGTGCCGCATTTTCTCGGGTGCAAATATCATTGCTCGGCATGGTAAACCTTTTAACGAGGGAGAGTTTTTAAAGAAAGCCTGGTTAGCATGCGCCCCTTCACTTTTGGATGCTTTTGAAAATAAAGATAAGATAATTCAGCACAACCAAGATACTCCTTTATCTAGAAAAAAAAGTTAGAAACTGGCGGAACTAAAACTGGCGGAAAATATAAAAGAACAACAAAAAAATTACATCGAGTCCTCTCCTTTTATATCGCTATGTCTTGACGAAAGTACTGATGTACCTAAATCTGCCCCTTTAGCTGTTTTTGCTCAATATTGTATAGTAAACGACATCAAGGAAGAGTTAATTGTAATAATATCTTTGCCAACAACGACTAAGGGCACAGATATGTGTATAGCTGTTAAAAATTCACTTACAGAAAAATAAATTGATTTTAGCAAAATTGTTTCGATAACGACTGATGCTGCTCCAACTATGGTGGGTAAAAAAAATGGTTTTATCACTTTATTTCAAACACATATAGGACATTCGATTCTTCAATTCTACTGCATCATTCAACAAGCATTGTATGCTAAAGGTGGTTTAGCTTCCCTTGGGTAATATAATGGCCGTAGTCACAAAAATAGTGAACCTCACATCGTCGCAGGCTTTAAATAAGCGAAAGTTTGATGCTTTGTTGGATGAAGTCATCTCGATGTATAATGGCTTATTAATGTATAATAATATTCGCTATTGAGCCGCGATAACGTACTTTAAAGATTTGTTGACTGTTTGGAAGAAATCATTCTGTTTTACAAAATGAGGGAAAAATTGAACAATACTCACAATTGATGGATGTTATGTGGCTTTCAAAATGAATGTTTTTTAGGAGCATGTGCCAGCATTTCAGTGGATTGAATGTAAAGCTTCAAGGCGCGAATAAAACAATTATCATTATGATAGATCTCATTCGTGCTTTTGAGGTTAAACTGCAAGTTTTCAGTGACGATATTGTTATCAAAAACTACAAGTAGTTCTCAAACTTGAAATAATCACCAGATATTTGAATTTATACGAACAACCAGACCAAGCAAAAGTCACCGAAGAGTTTAATTCGGTAGTTAATTCTTCAATTAAAGAATTTTCATCGAGATTTACTCAGTTCAAAGAATTATCGGAAACACTCAAATTTATTATGTATCCTAATGTGACTTCACTTGATAAACCGAACTTATCCAAATTTGATTGGTTGGAAATTGAAATGCAGCTGATTGATTTCCAATATGGACTCAAAAAATTATAGGAACAAGGAAAGAGTTGGAATTAAATGAAATAGAAAGACTTTCAGGCAATACGAGTAGAAATGCCAATACCAAAATTATGGAAACGTGGAATTCAATTCCAGACACATTTAGCTTTCTGAAGAAGCTGGCATTTGCTATCTTAACAATATTTTCATCTACCTATGCCTGTGAGTTTTTCAGAAATGAATAACAGAAACCGTTTGTCAGATGACTCCAGTTTAGCTTGCATTCTGCTAAAAGTAACAAAACCCAAGTTATTTGGCATCTAATTTGCAAAAGCAGAAGTCACGCTAATTTTTTCTTTGATTTAAATAAACATAAAATTGTTAATGTTACTATTGCTATACAAAATTTTTATTTCTGGTTGCAAATAAAAAGTTTTAAGTTAATAATATTTAGTTTTATTTTTTCCCCCCATTAAGCACTAAGTCGAGTTTAGAAAAAATGGCACGTAGATCAATAAAGGTTCGCCATCCCTGGTATAGGAAATTTCTGGATTTATCCATCAGTTATGAATTAATTGACAGGATATTAGCAGTTCTACCCATTTAAATCTTAACTAAAACATCTTAATTTTGCAGGATGAAAATCGAGTAAACAAACGTTTTAAAGAGGCAGGTAATAACAGTATTCCGGTGGAGAAAAAATCAGTACCGATAAAAGAAATACTAGAACATCTAGTCAACGGCCCAGTAATTATTTTAACTAATGCTAGGTTACTATGCTGCGATATTTGCAAATTTAATAAAGTGTCTAGCGAATTACGAAAATGTTTACCGTGGCCTATAGCATATCAAGGCCATTACATTGTTCTCTGTGGGTATGATTTAGCCAGCCAGAAAGTATACTACAGAAATCCGTCTTTTAACGACCGTAAGTATTTTAGAATTGACGAAAAACTTTTTTTGGTAGTCATGCAAGGATGATTTTTAATTATATTTTATTATATGAACATTTATGGAGTTAACGCCCCAATTAGGAAACCTAACAGAATGTTTAATTAACAAAAATATTTGATGCGAAAGATAATCTTCACAATATCGTTAGAAATACTACTGAAATCAAAAGGTATCAAGATTGATTCAATAAAAACACATATTCTAAATTGATCAGATATAGAGTTGATGCAAAAGTTCGCCCCCATTTTTTCGATAAAAATTGTATTTTATTAAAAATTACATTTAATCAATGTAGTATCTGCCGTTCTGTTCGATGATGTTTCTCCATGTCTATTATAGCTGCATAATCCCACACTCATTGTATTTCCTCGTGATTTTTCAAATCTTCCAAGGCAGTGAAATGTTTACTATTTAAGCTGTTTTGAAGCGATCTAAATAACTAGTATTCGGACGATGAAAGATCGGGAGAGTACGGTGGGTTGACCAAAACATCGCATTCAACTTGTAAAATTTTGTCTCTGATGGTCTAGCATTATTTCGCAAGGCCATTTCTGTTGGCTAATTCAGGCCGCTTCAGGTCGATTGCTCGCTTTAATCCACTTGTGAACAGTATTTCTGTGAACTGATGGTTTGGTTTTTAGGTTACAGCTTATAATAAATTATTCCCTTCCATTTCTATTAAATCCTATCCTATGCCTTTATACCGTTAGATGTAAGGCGTGTGGAGTTGAGATACATCTATCTTCATTTCTTCCCATATTATGCCCTTTTTTCCAGCCTCCTGGCTCCCTTTACAGTTCTTCCCTTGCACTCGCGCTTCGTACACTATTTTTGTGAGTCTGTTATCCGGCATAAGACACACGTGACCTTAACTTTATCGCCGAACTACCTTAGTCAACTACCACCTAACGCCATTTCTTCAGTTGTAAACTGGCTTTTGCGTTGATTGAATCTCAACGCATAATAATTATTTACTGTTTAACATTATTACACACAATCCATTTTTTTATCACCTGTTGCTACCCGCTTTACAAATGAAGCGATTTCTTGCGCACCTTGATACGGTTAATTGGTTGATTCCAAGAATTCCTCCGATCTCTCGAGTTGTTCTATGCCGACCACTTCCAGTTAGCGCCTATATTTCGTTGCCATCAGCCTCGGCCGATCGCCCATAGGGTAGTGTAATACTAAAATTAAATTTATTTTTATGAAATTTTCTAAACTACTTACGGTACGTAGAATCGTCAAAAGCACCCTCACTGCACACAGTACGTATCTTTTGCATCTGCGAAGTATTCTTGAAATGTTTTTCCCAAGTATTTGCTGAAGCTGCTTCTGCCAAACAACATTAAAACTTTATACTTTTTTGTGAAGTAACACTTCAGTTTTGGGATACAATGCCATCTAACGCCAAAAACTAAATACAAACGAAGCATACCCTGTCTGTCGTCTCAAGTATCTGTTTCGTAGCCCTACTCATCGTCAGATGATTGTGAATCAATTTCCTAATGCAACAAACAATGAGGAAACTACATCAACACCACTTTGGCAGTTAACTCACTACTAATATTAGTATGATTAGCGGACAATAATCCAACTACAAGGTGATGGCTTGATTCTAAATTCAAATAGTATGTCTTGATTCTATTAATATTTACCTGTAGCCCCAGGTACATTCAAATATGTGTGACTACTACCACATACAGTCTTGTCTAATGAGTATACAAAATAGAAACTCAACCATGGGTTTATGAATAATGATGGTAATGACCTACCTATATGAGTGTACCTGGTTACCAATATTGACAAGTACTAACAAAATCTTTCAGTACATTTACATACAATATACTATGAACATATATAATGTGACTGTTCTCATAGATAGGTTCTTCCAAATATTGAACATTCTGTTGAAATGAAGTATGTGCAAAAAATAGAATTGTTTCTTTTGAGGTTTGAATTGGTTACCTTAGAATCATTTGTCTTTGTGTATAAGTACATCATTAGCAAATAATGTCCCGTTGTAATCGGCTTATTCTCATATAGAAAATGTCTTAGTGATTTAGCCTTATTAGGCAAATAAAATAGGTCTCACATAAGTTAAGGTTTAATTTGCATGCAAGCATCGAAATTGGATGGAAAAGGGGTGTATTACTTCGTCAAATGTTGTTAAATATGACAGTATGTAGTCGAATCTATCCTTCTCAAGTAGCGATAACACCTTCCTTGGTTGCATATTGGAGAGATGAACCAGTTCGGTTTTTAATTTCGCCTGTCCATCTTTTTGGAAGTCTGCCGCGTGATCTAGAACTCTCCATCTATCTCTACAACACTAGTTTTTCTAGGGCAATGTGGCCGAAGAATTTTAGTATTCACTCATGAATAATTTGGAATAGCCTTGTGGGTTCACTAAATTCTCGGATTCTAAAATAATGGATTTTTTTGTTCATAGAGCAGTCCATGAAATGCGAAGCGCCCCTCTCCAGCTCCAAAGTTCAGTGATTAATGCGTTTGAGCTCTTGTTTTTTAATGGTCCATGTTTCGGCGGGATATAACAATACTGGAAAAACTAATGTTTATAATATTTAACTATGCAAAAGAAAGCACTTCAACTTTGTTTTAGATCACTATATTTAATAAAATATTTGACGCGACAGGCATTTTGTAGTAACAACTACATCATTGAGATGCTTGAAAATGAAAATATTCTATTAAATATAGTGATTTAAAACAAAGTTTAAGTACTTTCTTTCACATAGTTAAAATGTCACAAACGAACGAACGAATCAATCAATTATTTTTTACTATTTGTATTCTGTGTTATGTCTATATCCCTCCAGATCTTCTGCAAATTCCCCATTGTATTTCGTATTTTCTTCTGATCTCATGAGTGTTACAGCTTTTGTTCAGTATTAAAGACCCCAAGATAGACGAATAGGCTTACTACCTTAAATGGCCCTATATGACTGATGTTCGGCATGTTGTTTTGACGGTTCCTCCTCGTTTATGTCTGGTTCATGAAGATGGCTTTTATTGTTTCTTTTTAGACCACTTGTATGGAATTTAATTATATAACGATTAGTAATATAACACAAAATTCTTCAAATTTCCCTTTTTTTTGCTTCAAAAAGTACTTTAATTAAAATTATTCTACGTTAAACACTCTATAAACTTAATTCTAAAAATATATGCGTTTTCAATAATATTTTGTATACTATTTTTTTTTTTCAGATGTGTGTATAATGCCAATATTACATTTGGAACAAGCTCGTAAAAGCTATGGTACTGATGAAGACTTGATTTTTATATACAAGTGAATAGTGTATATGTAATGAGATTCAGATAATGTTTCCCAATTTAATAGTTTGGCCAATATATGAATTTTAGATTTTATATAATATATAGGGTGATCCACCGAATATTCGCCAAACTCAAGAAAAGTACTTGTGATATAATATACGTATACTGGTTAATGACATTAATGTACTTTAAATTTAAAGTATATTGGTAGATAAATACATTGCGTATTTGGCCTTTCAGTTTATTAGAACTATAAGATATTTTATGGGTTACCCATAAATGGTCAAATATATTATTTAAATTCCTAGAACATTTCACTACTTAAGATAATAAAATATATGCATAGCTCATGAAAATAGATGCCCTGGTAAGGATTTTAGTATAATGACAGCTATATTCTTATTTTGCAGTGCAATAATTCTGTCGTAGTAGTAAACATTTAGTTGGAAATTTATAACCAATTTAGATTTAAAAACTATTGAGTGTAAATCTTTCATAAAAATAATTGTGTTATAAGTAAGCATGACTGGATTTTTACAAAATATTATTAGATGTATGAATATCACAATAAATTTTGTACTATTTATTGCCTATAATTTAAGTTCCTTAAATAACCAATGTAAAATTGAATACAAGATGTTAATTATTTTTAATTTTCAATATTTTTTTATTCAAAATTGACTCAATGTTTATCAATATAACTTTGGAAGAAGTCACAATGTATTTAAAGCTGGTTCTTATTTTTGGGAATCAACTTTAAAGCTGCAGTCCAAGTTCACAGAATACTCAAAATCATGACAAAACATTTTCTATTCATCACCATTATCAGTTTTGGTGATAACCAGGACTTAAAAACCAACCAGGGCAAATATAGGGGATGCTGCAGAACAGTAATATTAGTAAACTCCTCGCTAGCGTAGCAGACATACAATTATTTTTTCTTATAACAATCTAATTATTATTTGAGGCATTTACTGAATTAGATGATCTATGTCGACTGTTTAAGTTGGTGGTCGATACAATCCGATGAAAACCAAAATCAATCAGATGTCGTTATCGGACTTTTCTAACAACTGCACTGTTTGATGTATGTGGCAGGTTTTACCCTAATGAAAAATGAAATTTGGACGAACTTACACAATGATTGACTGCAATATTTTAGTTACATACATAACAGATACACAACAGAGTGCATTTAAACTTCCTTTGATAGTTACTACGGTTGACATCTGCTTCCAAAGCATATAATCCCATCTCATATCATAATTCCTGGACTTGTACGCGGTTCTAATACGTTAAGTTAAATTTCGCCGTTCCCTTCAAAGATGTGACTTTATGAAGTTTTTCATGTTCAGCTAAACAAAATCTAAACTCAATTAAATTCAATTTCTATACTCATGAGTGTTACAGCCTTTGTTCGGTATTAAAGCTCCAAGATAGGCGAATTGGCTTACTACCTTAAATGGCCCTATATGACTGATGTTCGGCATGTTGTTTTGACGGTTCCTATTATTATTATTTAATATTATTGATTAACAATAATCTTATCGGTCCCAGCTATAGCTACAATGAAAGTATCACGTACCTATCAGATACATTCGTGCTGATTTCGCACAGCAAGAAGTCTCATACCCGTGCATAACTATGATTCTCAAACCATCTTTGTGTGCGTGTTCCCCCGTATATTTATCAGTAGTAAAAATTTAACGAAACAGACAGACAAAGATTGTAGGATATATAGATGACCTAAACATAGATTGAAAAATTTATTAAGAGAAGCATATGATGTAATAAAGGTGAATGCCAAAAAAGCCAAACTAAAAATAAATATAGACAAAGTAAAAGTGAGGGAAAAAACAAACTGGATATTCGGCGATGTCAATATTGAAGTTGTGAAGGAACATACATATCTGGGAAGCAAACTTGACAAAAATTTCACTGGAGATTGTGTTAAGCAAGTTAACAATTTCTGGTACTGTGAATGACAATGAAATTTGGAAGATCAGGTATAACTTTGAACTCAGCAATTGTATCAAGATCTGGATATTGTAGACTATGTGATGGTTCAGCGACTCAGATGGGCGGGATACGTGGCGGGAATGTCAGAAAATCGAATACCAAGGAAAATCTTAAAGAGGCGAAGATTGAACGTCAAGGCTCACTGATGGGCTGTAGCACTACAGGAAGAAGTATATCTCATCATTGAGTTTTTTTTACTTAAGTATTTTTTGCTACTTGTTATTAAAGAAATAAATGAGACAACATTAAACAATCGAAATAAGTAGAAGTTACATCATAAAAATCCTATAGACTACAAGGGTTGCTATTTACGTATCCGGAATTGGCAAAAATGGTGTCGCTAGGCGCCATCTGACATTTACATCGTAAAATTTGACATTGTTGACTGTATACGTACTCAGAAAGTTTTGTTATACGGACACTATTTGTGATGTTTAGTGACTTGAAAATTTCATCTGTCAAAACATGGAATTAACTAGTGAGAATTTTCGTGCGGTGATTTATTACGACTTTCAACATGGATTGTCAACATCAATCAACTCACTTCAACTTTTGGCGATGAAAAACCATCTAAAACCACTGTATATCACTGGTTTAGTGAATTTAATCGTGGCCGTCGTTCGCTCATGGACGAATTTACGTCCAAAATCGGTTGTGCCGGAAAACATCTATACTGTGCGCTAACTGATAAAGCAAGATGGTCATGTGGCATACCGTGAGATTGAGGCATCCCTGGGCATTATTATGACAAGCATACACAACATTTTATATGAACTTTGAATGAACTTTTATATGATTTATTTTTAGCTGTGAAAAAGGTTTGTGCGCGTTGAATTCCGCATAATTTGACAATCATTCAAAAAAAAGCTCGTGTCGATTGGTTTAAAGAAATGTTAAAAAAATGCAATCTTGTATAACATGTACACAATAACATAACATAACAGCAATGCTTGTATAACATGTACACAGGTGACGAATCTTGGATCTATGCATATGAGCCCGCAAGTAAACAGCAGTCGACTGTATGGGTCTTTCAAAATGAGTCAAAGAAGCGCAAGAAGTACTTCGAAGCAAATGGTCGCCTGTTTTCTTTGAGATTAATGGGCATGTGGCTACAGTGCAACTAGAGAATCGTAGAACAATCAATTCTGAATGATACACAACCATTTGTTTGCCAGAAGCCTTTGAAAAAATAAGGAAAAACAACCAGCGACGCAGGATCATTCTTCACCATGACAACACGCGCCCTCACACATCGGACCAAACAACTCAATATTTGAAATGGTCAAAATATGGAATTGATTGGTCATCCGCTGTACAGTCCCGATTTGGCATCCATTGATTTTCGACACCAGAAGCGATTGATGCGTTCAAAATGCAGGTTTTTGGAGATACCTCATTCAGAATGGAAAAAGCGCTTTGAAAATTGATTCAAACGTATGCAAAAGTGTATCGATTATAACGGAGAATATTTTGAAAAGCAATAAAAGCATTTTCAATGATAAATATTTGTTTCTATTATTCTGGATACATAAATGTGGCAATCCTCGTATAATCATTTCTATGCGAACTCAGTAATTAAAATTAAAAAAAAAACTAATCATTCAGGTGATTAGTGAAAAAATATTTGGTTATCACAACATCTCACGCTCAAAGTTGAGTTTATACAGGTTTTATAATAATAAAAGGAAACATGTCAGTGTCAGTGGAAGTATATTTATTTACTCGTTTCAGCTCTTCCAAAATTATAAATTACAAACAAAATATATTAAAACATAGAACCATTACCAGCAAAAATAATATGTATCGTACATACACAAATATTGCTTAATTATTAATTAAAACATTGTTAGAGTCTTCACTGTCTTAGAGCTATCTAAGACGTAAAGACTTAATAAATAAAAGTTAAAAATAATAATTTTAGTATAAAATACCGACGTTCCTGATTTTATGTCAATGTTCGAAAAAAAAACAATAGAACAGGACTTTTAAAACGCACAATGTATAAAATTAGCATAAAATCAAAAACGGTAACTAATTAAAATGTATAACATTAGCAGAACATAATAATGGAATTTTATCACTTTTAAAATATATTTATATATATAAAATGATTATATTATATGGCTGCAAATTATCCATTTGTCAAAAAACAAACATAAAAAAATGTAAATGTATATTTGATATTCAATATTCTGAGAACAACGCAATAAAGTATAATAAAATTATTTCTAAGATAGAATGTACTGCGAGAAAATAAGTATGTATCAGCAATTATTCCAATTTCCTTTTTGTAAAAATCAAGGTTTACAACAAACAATTTTTGTAATAAAGGCTTGCATATCACAATTTTCCATGAAATCATTAGGAATATATTAAAAATCACAATCGATTTTAATCTAACATTCCTCATTATTACGGTATTTTAAGTAGATTTTTTTTATTTGAGTACTTCAGCCTTATTTTTACAATAATATTTTTTTTTTATCAAGGCCTAATGTGGCATTCTAAACTCTACAGATTTGTTATTGAGCATTTAATTAAAATTATTTTTGATTTATTATTTGATTATAAAATGAGTATTTTTGCCAAAATAATTGAAAAATAAGGCATTTAAAAATTGAGAAAAATTAAAGTTACACCCTGTAAGTTCCATACTTTATTATTTATTTGTATGAGAACTCAAGAATTAATTTTTTAAAAATATTCGAATATTATTATTTTAAAAAACAACTAGCATATCAGTTTTAAGTTCAAAATAAGAATTTTCATGATAGTTTAGCATAATGTTCTAGTTATTTTGGTTACTTTCTTTGATGTTAGAAAATATATTTAATTTCTGGAAATACCCAATGACAATTAAGATTAAACTTAAAAAACTTCTAGTCTTGCATGTGGCAACGCTTTTTGCTGCCACAGTAATATAATTCGAATCATTCAAATAAATTTCTTTTGCTAATCAGTCAGTTGGTTCTTGGAAAAATATTTTGGTTACCACAATATCTCCTGTACTCAGTGTTTGAGTGCCGACATTCGAATGATTTTCCTTTACGAAACTCGTATCTTTTTCGTTGACGCTGCTGATGTATTGGTTGGTTGGTGATATGACCCGTTCTGATTTCATTCCATTGATTTTGTTTCCGTGGCAATTGCAAGAGCATTTCACAATATCTCCATCAGTTGGTAATAATGCTGCCGAGCTAAGGATTGATTCTAAATACAAATAATTTAATAAATAAAATTAGTATATAGAGATTTTCATTATCACATCAAGTATTTCCTCACTACTGTATTCTCTTTTACTCTCTCTGTGTTCCAACCACTGTAATCTTCTCTCGATTTGAGAAAGATTACATGGAGAAAATCACAAAGTGAAAGAAAGCAAGGAATACCAAGGAAGCGATGAAAAGGGGTTGTCAAGGAAGATGAAAGAGAATGTATCATCAAAAGATGATACATACGAATTTTTAAATATGTTATGAAAAATTCCATTGAGTTAAACATTTATCTATAAGCAATAAAATGTATTGATATACAAACCCAATTTCTCCAGTTTGTCAAATTTGTCGATTTTGTTGTCATTTAATATGGAGTCGACTAGTTGCATTGATTCGGTCAAGCTGGTTGGTTCGGAGTTTCGGGGCGAAGTCATATCACTAAAAACGATTTTTTTCAAATAATGTTTTTAATTTTATATTCTTGGTTTTTGTACAACTATCACCAGCATACAAACTATTGTACAAAAGTTTGAAGGATACAGGAAATTGAAAAAGTTCCAAATTAAGTTGAAAGATGGGAGGTATGAAAGGTATTTAAATGATTATGATGAAAATTTCAGACCTTCCAAGGTCATATTTATTCGAGAAATCAGAATATACAGATTTTTTCTGAAGAATTTTAAAAATCTTCATTAAAATTTTTCTATTTTGGGTATACTCTCACATACAAAACACCCTCAAACAATTACAACCCTGTGTTTAATAGTACACACATGCTTTTAATGCCATCTCAACGGCGCACGGACTACTCATCTATTGAATTTGAATATATAAAATTTTAATTCCTCGTTCTTGTTTGTATATCCATTTTTATATTGATCTGCCTTTGTACACACACACACACACACACACACATACATATATATACATATATATATATATATATATATATATATATATATATATATATATATATATATATATATATATATATATATATGTATATATATGTATGTATATATATATATATATATATATATATATATATATATATATATATATATATATATATATATATATATATATATATATTTATATATATTTATATATATGTATATATATGTATATATATGTATATATATCTATATTTATATATATGTATATATATCTATATTTATATATATATATATATATATATATATATATATATATATATATATATATATATATATATATATATATATATATATGTGGGAAAATCCAAAAATAAAGACAATATCATGACAGATGGTTTTTACAACTTCATGCTGAGAGCTTGAGGTATAACTTGTAATAGGGAAATACGAGTAGATACTTCGAGTTGAGAGGCTGATGGAGAGAGTTTGAGGTGAGATTGCAAAAGAACAGCATATAAAAGCTTTTGGGAAAGAAATGAGAAAAGTTGCTGGCAAAATGTTCAAAAAACAAATATCAGAATACAAACAATCATATGCATAAAATAAATGATTCGGCTTATTCGGAATATCTGCTAAGCAATGACCATAGGTTTGATGATAATTTTAGAATACTGCACGTAGAAAATAAAAATAAAAAAAATGCCGTTGTTGGAATAGTTAGAAACTGATAAATTAAAAGACTTAAATATAATGTTAAATGACCAAATAGAAACAAACAATTCACATTAATTAAACTTGTCATTTCCATATGTAAAATAGTGTGGGCTATGGTCAAGCCAGACACAATAAAAATAAATTGCAGGTATTTTTAACATGTAAGCCACTGCGTTGGCGGAGCATATCAAAATCATATAATACAGTAGTTATAATAATAACTGTATAGTACAGTATAATAACTGTAGTTTTATTTTAAAGTAATTCACTTTTATTTTGTTTGGCGCAGTGTATATATTTAACCGAGGTAGCCGATACTTGATGGAAATTCATTTTAAATAAATAAGCAATGATTTATATCTAAAAATTTTCTCTATATTTAAAACTGCATGTATGACATACTATGACATATTATCATACATACTATTTTAAATATAGTGGAAATTTTTAGATATTAATCTTTGCTTATATATTTAAGTGTATATATGTATACGAAAGCTCTTTTCTTACTCTACAAAACTATTAGTATTGTTTTTCTGAAAAACTTAATTTCAATTAACTTTCAAACCTTTGGAATGAAAATTCCAAGCAGCAAAAAACTTCACTTTCATATTTAACCTTTCGTCGAGGACGCTATAGGCGATTGGATTGCTCAAGATTGGTTTGCAAAGTTCAAAAATGGTAACGCCCCACTGTAGTCGATTTTCCGACTTCGGTGACAACCATTTTAGCATTTTTGAATGAGGACGGCCGTCAAATATGCCGAGAATTGGAAGTTGGACTGCGGCCTTGCGATAACCTCCCGACATCTTTAATCTATAGGTTTTACTCAAAATCTCGCTCGACAACGAGTAACAAGTGGCCACAAGCGACGATTCTTGTACAGAATAGTCATGGAAAATGAGAAATGGCGTTTCTACGTCAATACGAATTAAAGGAATGAGTGGGTGTCCATTGGAGATACACCAAAGCAAAGAGTTAACCCATTCAGTTCCGATGATGCAACTGTCGCGTCAGCCTAGTGTTCTCTGGGTGGCGGGTCACGCTAATGTCGCGTTTATTCCTATGCCTTTCTGACCCCCCACCATTGTATTTTTCTTTCCTTTCAAAATTGTGAAGTGGCCTCTGAAATACGACGTTTATTTGCCAATCAATGTAATTAAGGCCGGCACTGAGTGGGTTGAGCAAAATCTCCCAGTCATTTTGCTTCGCGACAATGTATAACCTCACAAAGCAAACGTCGTCGAGAAGACCCTGAATGATCTCGAATGGGAAGTTCTTCTGCATCCGCCATATCACCTTTTCAGCTCACTGTCCAGCTAAATGAGCGTAACTTTCACCAACGATGAGGATCTCAAAACTGGCTTAACAACTTTCTCGAGTCCAGGCTCGGCCCTTTCTAGTGAAACGGCATCCAGAAATTGGTTAAGAGATGGGAGGAGGTCGTCAACAATGACGGAGAATACATCATTGAGTAATTTGTTGTTATAATTGCTCCTTTTTTCAATAATTTTTTTAAATAAAAAACGGCGGGAACTTGGAACTTTGGAATAATCCAATATAATTTTGGAATAACTAAAGTAGATAAAAATATAGTTACTCCTCTTAATATTCAGCTTTAATAGAAAAATTTCAAAACCAGCCAGACAATATGCCAATATGTCAGAAAATTTACCCTCTTTAAAATGGTAGGACTTTGGTCTGCAAGATGATTTTCCATATATCAGATTCTGTTTGAGTATTAAATTTGCATAATTTTTGTATGCAGCAGCAGTAGAAATATTAGGTAGAGTTGGAATGAGTATATAACAAAGATAAGAACTTTCAAAATATTGCAAAAACATTTGCAAAGATGGTATAGAACGTATATGGTATATAAAAATAGTTAACGAACAATTACTTTTTTTTCAGTAAATGTTCAGTTCAGTCAATTGTACCTGTCAAAACTGGGATAATCATCATTTTCACCATCTTCATCTGAGCTGTCATTTTCCCTTTCTTGTCCTAAACTTTCTAATTTTTCCAGCTTCTTGGCCACTTTCGCAGAGGACTTCAATTTTTCTTTCTCTTCTTCAGTTAATTCAATATATCTGAAACCAGTAGACTAAATATTTGATTTGTTTTGTTAATTATGCAGAAGCCTTACCTTAATAATCTGACTTCTCTATTACTTAAAACAACACTTTTTGTAGCTTGGGCCAATTTGATTCGTAACTCCTTCACTTCCGTCTCAGTTTTCCTCTGTCTCTTTTTCAATTTTACATCATCTGGACTAATGTGTAAAAAGACCTTTAAAAAGGTAAATTATAAGATCATGTTATAAGAAAAAAATATATAATAATACCTGTTCATCACATAGCTCTATCATCAGATTTCTGTTTTCTTCTTTTATGACATTAACCATGGGATAATATATTTTATCACTGACCAAACTTAAAACATCAGCAGATGCATATAAAATCATGTCCCTAGTTAATGGTCTTCTAGACCAATATTTCTGATCGCGTCTGCAAGCATTACATTGTTTTATAATACTAATTTAAAAAATGGACGTCTAAAAAGTCTCACCGATAAATATTTTTTAATTGATCTTTCATTGGATTCACAGTAGCTCCATAGACTTCGCAAAGAGCGTTCAAAGCCACGCTTTTGGCTTTATATACCGGCCTTCCAGAATCTTGATACGTCAATACTGCGTGTGCTGCTTGGGTATCAAAAACACAATTTAACGTTATATTAAATTGACGAAAGAGATTCACGGAATCATTTCTACAATCATGGACGACCTGAAACAAATGGATAATATATTTTATATATGGTTACATTCTAACGTTTGAATGATGCACAGGTTGTCTAAAAAACGAACTTTCTGATTTAAATGACATTAGTTATAATGGGCTGAACTCAATAATTTACTGACATGTTGTGAGTGGAACTATTTTCAGAAGATAACGCCTTTCTTTTTACGGCTGCTTAAAGAATTGGTCTTAAAAGACTAGTATCATCATCATCATCGTCAGCCTGTGTCAGTCCACTGCAGGATGAAGACCTCTTCAGCATGCTTCCAACTCTCGCGGCCCTGAGTTTTCCTCTGTCATTCAGGTCCGATACACTTAATGAGGTCATCAGTCCATCGTATTTTCGGTCTTCTCCGTGGACGTTTGCAATCAAGCGGTATCCAGTCCAGGACCGTCTTGGTCTATCTTTCGTCCCATCGCCTCTCTACATGTGGCCTGCCCACTTCCATTTCAATTCTTTTATTCTTCCAATGATGTCACTCACTTTCATTTATTCTCTGATCCATGTGCAGGTCTTTCTATCCTATTTAGTGACGCCAAGCATACATCTTTCCATTCCCCTCTGTGCTACCCGAAGATTTTGAAGTTACTGCGATGTTAGTGTCCAGATTTCACTTTCGTATGTCCTAACGGACAGGAAGCACTGATCAAAGACTTTTCTTTTTAGGCAAAGTGGTAATTTGTTCTTAAACACTATGATGTATATATATATATATATATATATATATATATATATATATATATATATATATATATATATATATATATATATATATATATATATATACATATATATATATATATATATATATATAAATATATATATATATATATATATATATATATATATATATATATATATATATATATATATATATATATATATATATATATATATATATATATATATACATATATAACCAAAAACATATAGAAAGTTGGGTTTTTTTCTATGAATAAAGTATGTTATTATAAAGTATTATAAAGTATGTTTGGTTGTAATGATCTCTGACTTTGGAGCATCCAATCAATATCTTCACTTGCCTCAGCTTGTAAATACCCAGTTTCATCCGGTTTGTGTACCGGCGTAACTATGACCTACCAGATGGACGGATGATCTAAAACGAATCAAAACAAACTGGGTTGTAACAGCACAAAATAGGGAAATTGTGAAAACATATAGAGAAGGCCTATGTTCCACATTGGACAAGAATGGAAGACCAAAGTGTGGATAAGATATATTAGACATTTGATGCTTTGTAAGTTTTCAAAAGCATAACAATGCCATTAATGCTGCTGATCCTGGTGCCTTGGATAGCAAAACATGTCAGCGTTGGTTTAAAAAATTTCAAAAGTTATTTTCCGTAAAAAAAACGGTCTTTTCTACGAAAGGAATACTATATACCGAAGTACTACTTTACTGGCAAAGCGTTACTAGTTTCTCTTGATAATTCCATTCCAAACAACTTTAAATTAATAGAACTCATAATGCACGTGCTATGATCAAAAAGTAAGGTGATTTTTTAAAATAAAACAGAAAGTATTTTTTATTCATCCAAATTTATTTTGTATCCAAAACAATTCCTTTTTACTCCGACGTTTTTTCCTTTTTTTCCAATTTTTATATCCGGCCTCTGGTTTTCCTATCAAAACGGCCAGCGAATTCTCTTGACTGGCTTCTGTGGACTCAAAATGGCCTCCAAAAAGTAGTTTATTCATTCGAGGAAACTGGAAAAATTCAAACGGTGCCATATTTGGTGAATATGGTGTTTGTAGAAGATTGTTTTTTAATTTTTAGCGAAAAATTATTGTCTTGTGCGATGGTGCGTTATAGTGGTGCAAAAACCATGCCATTTTCCCACAAATCTGAACATTTTATCTCTAATATTTAATCAGCGATTACTCAGTACAAGATCCTGGATTTTGGTAATGTTTTCTTCATTAGTTGAAGTGAAAGGTCTTCCTGAACGAGGTTCATCTTCAAGTGAATTATTTTTACTAAATAAATTTATCTATTAAAAAAAATTGACAAATTTTATTAACAATTAACAAAAGACCCTAAAATATCTAACTTAACAAGCGAGATTATATGAAACTTCTGTTAGAAATCAAGGACAGTGATACCAACTTAAAAAATAAATGGTTGTATTGATAAGTAAAGCAGCAATTGTTTTACAGGATATGAATACACTGAAAACGATACAGAAGTGATGGATTATCTAAAATGAAACTTTTGTTTTTTTATAAATACATTTTTACAAAAAGGGGCAAAGTTGATTCTAGGAAGCTGCTGGAGAGGGGCAGAAATTTTGAAATTGCTTTGTCAAACCGTTTTGCTGTGTTATAAGACCCTGAGGAGATGGAAATTATAGACCAATATGAAGAAATCACCAACAATGTGCTTGAAAAGGCTGCTTCAAAAGAACCAGAAGATAAATGTTTATAAGTCAAAAATCTCCAATGAGACCATTAATTTAATGAAAAAACGACGGACTATGAAGAATACAGGCAGTCCTTTTGGTAGAGTCGAGTACGTTGAACTTTGCAAAACTAAGAAAACGTATTCGAGAGGAAACGCTCCGATTCAACATTAGGCTTATACAAAATACTCTGGAAGAAAACAGGGAAATTAACAAAGCTAAGCAGAAGCTAAGAAAGAAAAGGACACAAATGTTTTCCTTAATGCCTGAGGATGGTACAATATGCAGCGAACGAACGGAAATGTTAGAGGTTGTCCGAAGATTTTATTCAAAGTTATATGAGGACCAGAATCATACAAGAATAGCAATGCCCACTGAACAACATGTGCCGGATATCCTGGTGGGGGTAGTCAGGACGTAGTGGTGGAGGAGTGGCTATAAACTCGAAAGATGACAAGGCTCCAGGAAAAGGTAGTATAAGTGTTGAGATGATAAAAACTGGTGGTTGGACTTTACAAAAACAATAGCAAAATTATATTTGCTATTGTTGAGCACAAGAAGATTTAAAGCAAGTAAACTAGCGTCCAATAAGCCTCCTATCAGTGAGGTACAAAGTTTTTACCAAGATAATATCCAGAAGAATATTAAGAAAACTTAATAATGAACAATCAAGAAAGCAAGCAGGATTCAGAAGCGGATTCGGTACAATGGATCACATCCAGGTTCTACAGCAGGTCTTAGAAATACGCTATGCCACTATGCTTGGCTTTTATCGATTATGAATATATATATATATATATATATATATATATATATATATATATATATATATATATATATATATATATATCATATATATATATCATATATATATATCATATATATATATATATATATATATATATATATATATATATATATATATATATATATATATATATATATATATATATATATATATATATGATGATATATATATATATATATATATATATATATATATATATATATATATATATATCATATATATATATCATATATATATATATATATATATATATCATATATATATATCATATATATATATATATATATATATATATATATATATATATATATATATATATATATGATATATATATATAGATATAGATATATATATATATATATATATATATATATATATATATATATATATATATATATATATATATATATATATATATATTCATAATCGATAAAAGCCAAGCATAGTGGGCATAGCGTATTTCTAAGACCTGCTGTAGAACCTGGATGTGATCCATTGTACCGAATCCGCTTCTGAATCCTGCTTGCTTTCTTGATTGTTCATTATTAAGTTTTCTTAATATTCTTCTGGATATTATCTTGGTAAAAACTTTGTACCTCACTGATAGGAGGCTTATTGGACGCTAGTTTACTTGCTTTAAATCTTCTTGTGCTCAACAATAGCAAATATAATTTTGCTATTGTTTTTGTAAAGTCCAACCACCAGTTTTTATCATCTCAACACTTATACTACCTTTTCCTGGAGCCTTGTCATCTTTCGAGTTTATAGCCACTCCTCCACCACTACGTCCTGACTACCCCCACCAGGATATCCGGCACATGTTGTTCAGTGGGCATTGCTATTCTTGTATGATTCTGGTCCTCATATAACTTTGAATAAAATCTTCGGACAACCTCTAACATTTCCGTCCGTTCGCTGCATATTGTACCATCCTCAGGCATTAAGGAAAACATTTGTGTCCTTTTCTTTCTTAGCTTCTGCTTAGCTTTGTTAATTTCCCTGTTTTCTTCCAGAGTATTTTGTATAAGCTGCATGTTGAATCGGAGCGTTTCCTCTCGAATACGTTTTCTTAGTTTTGCAAAGTTCAACGTACTCGACTCTACCAAAAGGACTGCCTGTATTCTTCATAGTCCGTCGTTTTTTCATTAAATTAATGGTCTCATTGGAGATTTTTGACTTATAAACATTTATCTTCTGGTTCTTTTGAAGCAGCCTTTTCAAGCACATTGTTGGTGATTTCTTCATATTGGTCTGTAATTTCCATCTCCTCAGGGTCTTATAACACAGCAAAACGGTTTGACAAAGCAATTTCAAAATTTCTGCCCCTCTCCAGCAGCTTTCCAGAATCAACTTTGCCCCTTTTTGTAAAAATGTATTTATAAAAAAACAAAAGTTTCATTTTAGATAATCCATCACTTCTGTATCGTTTTCAGTGTATTCATATCCTGTAAAACAATTGCTGCTTTACTTATCAATACAACCATTTATTTTTTAAGTTGGTATCACTGTCCTTGATTTCTAACAGAAGTTTCATATAATATTGCTTGTTAAGTTAGATATTTTAGGGTCTTTTGTTAATTGTTAATAAAATTTGTCAATTTTTTTTAATAGATAAATTTATTTAGTAAAAATAATTCACTTGAAGATGAACCTCGTTCAGGAAGACCTTTCACTTCAACTAATGAAGAAAACATTACCAAAATCCAGGATCTTGTACTGAGTAATCGCTGATTAAATATTAGAGATAAAATGTTCAGATTTGTGGGAAAATGGCATGGTTTTTGCACCACTATAACGCACCATCGCACAAGACAATAATTTTTCGCTAAAAATTAAAAAACAATCTTCTACAAACACCATATTCACCAAATATGGCACCGTTTGAATTTTTCCAGTTTCCTCGAATGAATAAACTACTTTTTGGAGGCCATTTTGAGTCCACAGAAGCCAGTCAAGAGAATTCGCTGGCCGTTTTGATAGGAAAACCAGAGGCCGGATATAAAAATTGGAAAAAAAGGAAAAAACGTCGGAGTAAAAAGGAATTGTTTTGGATACAAAATAAATTTGGATGAATAAAAAATACTTTCTGTTTTATTTTAAAAAATCACCTTACTTTTTGATCATAGCACGTGCATTATGAGTTCTATTAATTTAAAGTTGTTTGGAATGGAATTATCAAGAGAAACTAGTAACGCTTTGCCAGTAAAGTAGTACTTCGGTATATAGTATTCCTTTCGTAGAAAAGACCGTTTTTTTTACGGAAAATAACTTTTGAAATTTTTTAAACCAACGCTGACATGTTTTGCTATCCAAGGCACCAGGATCAGCAGCATTAATGGCATTGTTATGCTTTTGAAAACTTACAAAGCACCAAATGTCTAATATATCTTATCCACACTTTGGTCTTCCATTCTTGTCCAATGTGGAACATAGGCCTTCTCTATATGTTTTCATAATTTCCCTATTTTGTGCTGTTATAACCCAGTTTGTTTTGATTCGTTTTAGATCATCCGTACATCTGGTAGGTCATAGTTACGCCGTTACACAAACCGGATGAAACTGGGTATTTACAAGCTGAGGCAAGTGATGATATTATTGATTGGATGCTCCAAAGCCAGAGATCATTACAACCAAACATACTTTATAATAACATACTTTATTCATAGAAAAAAACCCAACTTTCTATATGTTTTTGGTTAAAAAATGTATAGACTGATTTAAGTGTTAAGTGACCATGACGAAATTAATTCGATTAATAATTAGTTAATTAGCCTTACCTTGATGACTTCTGAACTTTCCAATATTTTCCTTAAACCAGATTCTATCATTTGTGGACAAGAAATCAAATCGAACACATACGCAAATCCAGCCATTGTGGCAATTTGCATGAGCGTCAATTGGCCCTTAATTCCGAGATTAATACCTTCACAATCAAAACCAATAACAACTTTGTCCTCTGTAAATGGCCATGGACGATCTTCGTCGCTTTCAGATGATTTTCGATTCTGCAAGTTAATTCATACAGAAAAAAGGAATTAAAATGCATATTACAAAGTACCTTGTTATTTGTTCTGCGACTCATAATTTCGTCAATGACTATTTGACATTCTCGTACGTTGCATATAACTCTCGTGTTTTGAAACAATTTTACTTTCCAGGCATCACTGTAAACCTGTTGGTTCATCATCGTTTGTCTATCTCTTCCTGAAAGTATGGTTAGCTTTAAAGATTGTTCACTGCAGTGTCAAGTTTAGTGTTTTCATTTTATTATAAATCAGCACTGAATATAAAAAAGTACTCAATATAAAAAAGTAAAAAGATCAGCTGCGACAGTGAGTTCACTAAATCTACCAAATGTTAGATACTACCCTTGGTATTGGATTAGTAGCAATGCATAGCATACTTCCTCAAAACTTGAATATTAACACGTTGACGGTAGACAGTTTGCTTGTAGACGCCCACCATGCATAGGAATTCTGTGGAAGGGGCGTCTTAAAATTTCATTCCTAACAAAAAGTCACCATAAAAAGGATATAATTATAATTGTTTCCGAGGTTATCGAAATATAAAAAAATGGAATTATACAAGAGTGTAAGAGCAAATTTTAATTATGATATGCTTTAAAACACCGTTTTACGCATAACGGAATGGAGGATTTTCTTCACATATTGGACAAAAATTTCGTATTTCTAGACATTTGTTTTGGGTGGTGCCAACAATTGCAGGTCCTTGCTGGTTGCAATTTTCTTTCTGTGGGAGGTATGTTATTCAAAAAATGAAATTAAGTTTGTTTCGATCCTCCATAGTTTTTGGCATTTTAATTTTCAATTAGAAGTGTGATCAACAGTTCTCTAAATTTTAAAGATTTAATGTTACTTTTTCTAGCTTTACGAAAAAGTAAATGTGCATTGTGTATGTATTTTTTAATAACGTGTAAAGCTATTTTTTTCGGCTACCTAATTGTTTTTTTCAAAGCGCTGTAGTAGCTTAGCATCTGGTCTGACTGTACCTGAGCTGATCTGTCAATACTGACATTCCAGTATTGTAATTCTTGACTATATTTAGTTCTTAGATAACTTTTCCGTTTCTGTTTCTAACTTCGAGCATTTCCACCTTATACATGTTCGATACTGTGAGTACATTGCGCTTATATTTTTCCACTTATACAAAACCACAAATTTACTTCTGTGGCATATGTCGAATCTCGATGTCGAATCTCTCTATTTTGTGCTGTTGCAACCCAGTTTGTTTTAATTCGTTTTGGCACACCGCCTCATTTCTCTTTCTATTTTCTCATTATATCGTTCACCGTTGTTCTGCGGAATGTTCAGGAATATGGGGGGTCACAATGTGTTGAAACAATAAGACCCATATACGAAATATCCTTTTATTAAAATAAAAAGTACTTTAATCTGAAAACAAGTGTTAGAAAATTAAATATTACCTGTAATAACATAACAAAATAAACTTAAATAAATAGCTAAAGTTGTCTGAAATAATAATTTAATGAGATGGTTCATTTTGTTTTTCGCTTAAAAGTTTTTTTTATACGTGGATCATCATTGCAAACACATAAGCAAATTCTTTTCCAGTAATAATAGACGATTTCTATATTTAGTTTTTAAATCGACCATAGACGAGAAGTTTTTTTCGCAGAAGTAAGAAGTAACGAAGAGAATCAATGTTTTCAAAACTTCCGTATTCACATCGTCGTGCAAGCCAAAACTTCTAAATCTTGAGTTAAAAATTCTAGTTGTAGAGTTTTGTCGGCCGATATTTCAATAAGTTGGTTATTATTCTCAATAGGTAATTCAGCAGCTGCAACATTGTCATCAAACGGATTGAGAACCATCTTTTCGACAAATCATCCTTGCTATCTGGAAAATATTCGAGTAACTGAATTTTTAATTCGCGTAAATGCGTTTCCATGCTCTCCAATACGCGATTAATAACAGAATTTTCTAAATCATATTTTTGGTAATATAATCCGAAGTTAAAGTGAATGCATTAAAATTACGTTTTTAAGGCGTATAATCCAAATACCAACCTCTTGATGAAGGCATTGACTTTTGTCTGTAATTAGTAAAATGTTTTTGTTACGACCTTGTAAAATCGTATTCACGTCATTCAAATGTGAAAATATACCACTGAAATAAGCCAGCATCATGTGTGTTTCCATCTTGTAAAAACTCTGAAAACGAGCTATTTTTAGCTGTAAAAAAAGATTTTCAATTCATCTCGCAATTAAAAAAGCCTCACTTTTTCTCGCGACAACCACCTGACTTCAGTATGGAAAAACAGTGAGTCGTATTTGGCACCCATTTCTTCGCACAATGTAGAAAGCGATTAAAAAAAAAACCATTTTTTGTAGCAATTGCATTTCTGTGAGGAAAGCAGAGCCTCCATTCTATATGTGGCATTATATCTTTTAAGTTTACTATCACACCATACCACAATGCATTAATTAAAATCTGTTTTCGTCTATTCTATTTCGAGTCCTTCGCCATGTGCACGTTCAGAGATTGATTTGCAAAATTGCATATTTTTCATATTTGATTGTGAACATAATTGGCCATCATCGTCTCGATATTATGTCATTTAAAGGTGTTATAGTTTTAAACTTTTTTGATTCTTCCGGACTTATCGTCAAATTCACCATATCAATGGCAGCGGGTAAAGCAATGGCACTCTTAATGCCACTAAATAGGATGTTTTGTTTCCAGATGCTGGAGTAATTTTGAAGGCTTCATGCTTTCCGCGGACAGAACAACACATTGCGGCTTGTCGTCCAAGGCAATGAATCCAAATTTTAAATATGTTTCATTGTACAATCTGGTCTTTTTCTTTACTGTTTCATCAGATGTAGACATCCGATGTCACAAATTTGTCCATTTTATTCAATATTATTAATTTATTTTATCATCACACTGTTATTGATTTATTTAATACTAAGTGAGGAAAAAAATCGTGGTATTTAACAACTAGGGAGAGAAGAGATTGTAGTACTTGTTTTCGTAAATACGTAATTAACAATGAAACTCTTCGTCTCGTTCCTGTTTTTATTCCCAAAGCGCATAGCTTGTACGAGCCTGCCTAAATGCGCTCGGGACGAATGATCCGTTTCGCAGGCGAGGGCGGGCGTTTCATTTTACAAGTGCGTGCAAGTGAAGGACACAGGTTCGCACTGGTAAAAGTAACATAAGAACAAGGGGTTACACAAGTCTTGTAGATGTATAAGTGTAACGGCTCATTCACACATACATCGATAATTGACGATTCGCTGACGATTGAATACTACAAGACAAATAAATGATTCGTTTTTTTCACGATTCGTAAGCGTGTGAACACACTTGTAGGAGTGCATTTAAAAATAAAAACGATTCTTCATAAATCACGATACTGAAAAAAGAACGAATCGTCGCTATGTGTATCAGCCGATGTAAAACTTTGATAAACGTCAAATTAATATATTGCAGTGAGGGGGTCGCAACACTAAAAAGGTTAAGAAACGATGTATTAGCCTATATCCTTACATATCTAGCTCACCTGTATTTTCTTGCAGGGTTTTTAACACTAAACTATTAATTCTTTGTTTCAAGGATTGATTGTAATTGGTTTGCTTAGCTGATGCTGGTACTGATTTTGTTGGTTCTACGTCTTGAGGGGAAGCAATTTCGGGAACTGGAGGATCTACTGCTTTTACAACTTTACCTGATATTTCAACAAACATTATATTTCAGATTTTTAGGAAAACAATTAAAAGTGATTAATCTTACCCAATCGGAAGTTAACACCTTTTTTCTCTTCTGCAACTGGAGGTTCAGGACTTAAGGATTTCTGTTGTTGGGCTTCTATTTGCTTCTGCTGCAATTTTGGTTGTTTGAGGCGATCACTAATGGAACGAGGACTAGATGGGGCATTTTGAAGTGGAGGTGGTAAAATTGAAGCCTGAGATTTTTCATCGATATTTTGTGACGGTAATGTTTCTACCAGAGTTCTTTCTCCTTGTTCATTGCTCATTGCATTTTTAATATTTTTAACTTCTTCGTTAATTACCTGCCGTTCTTTAGCTGAATTTTCCCTAATCAAGTCCATCTTGAATATAGAGATTATAGAGATATGCATACATTTTTTTTTCCTTAAAACTTACCTGGGCAGTTATATGCTTTTGGCTAATTTTAGGTGTTTGCAGTAAAGTCACCAAATTTGATTGTATATGGAAACTATCAGAAAACAGACGTAAAAAACTGGATAATTGAGTCGGAGTATTAAATAGATTCGACCAGATATTCTCGGGAAGATTGCAGCTAACAATTTGAAATAGTTGCTCTACTAAAATTGGGCCCTAGAAGTAATGTAATAAAAAATGAAAATTATTAATGTGCTTCTCCATTATATTACTTGGTGAAACATGTAATAAGCAATTGCATCATTTGAAGTTTACTCTATTTATAACCAGTTCCAGGTTATATGATTTTAACAAAAAAAAGAGAACTCACATATAAATTTAAGCAAATTTTTGAAGCGCACTTGGTACTAACTTGCGAGAATTGCAGACGAAGTCTCCTGAACGTGCGAAATGATTTCAAAAAGCTTCCCTTTCATTGCAAGTTTCAGTTTTGAGGATAGTCAAAAGTCGTTCTGAGTCAAATTAGGCCAGGCTATTGATCGTTTTTAATGCTCTCTGTTATAAGGAAATAATGTAAACTGCTTAAAATGTCCTTCTTGATTACCATAAATACTTAAAGTCATTTAAAAAGATTTAGTTGCATTTTTAACTAACTGAAAACAACACTTAATGTTTGAAAGTCCCATTCTGGGTCGACCGAAAGTCTAAAGATACTGTAACGTTTTATGTAATTACTTTTGAACAAGGGATATTTCTATGGCGTTGCAATTCCTGGTAATAAAACGTTATATGTTATAGACTCACTTGGCTTGGTAATGTACAATATCTAGTTTAATCTTTAGCTCCAAGATAATTTACGTTAAGTCGTTGTAGTTCAGAATATGATATTGAATCAATTATAAAATATTCCCCACTATTTTAAAACATATCAAATCTGTACAGTAAAACATCCATGACATTCTACATATCAAAACATTGTGTAAATGAAGTTGAAATCCAGTTTGTTGCAGCAGAAATATAAAATAATAATATAATATTTCAATATTTTACGGCCTATTTCAACCGTTAAAGAAATACTGGGTTGACGCAAAAGTCCGTCCCATTTTTTTAGAATAATTCAAGAAATATTTTTTTACAAAAAATTTGGACGCGCTCATAGAAGTTCGGGTTTGATGGAGAGGTTTTGGTTTCTGGCTGAGGTTTCTTGTTTGATTCAGATGATTTTTCAAGTCTACCAAGGAAGTAGAATTTTTTACCATCTAAGTTATTTTGAAACAATCTAGATAAATTGTAATCAGAAGGTGCAATAACAGGAGAGTATGGAGAATGGATGCACCAAAATATTCCTCCAGTCAAGTTGTAAAAGTTTGTGTCAGGTGGTCAAAGGCACGTGTGGTCTAGTATTATTTCAATGGAATGCCCATTCTGTTGGCTAATTCAGGCAGCTTCTGGTCGATTGCTCGCTTTAATCCACAGGTTCGCAGATTAAATATCCTGATGGCGCTAACAATGATTAACGAAACGCGCGTCGAGAAGTTTAAAAAATGGTTTGGCGTTTAGTCGTAAATCTCTTCGAGTTTAGTGTTTCACACTAAAGGTTGAAATAGAATAATTGATTTAATCCACTCAGTTATGAACAGTATTTCCTCGAATTAATGGTCTGGTTTTTAGGTAACAGGTCATAATAAACTATTCTCTTTTAGTGTGACCAAATGCATAGCATAACCTTCTTTAGATGTAAACTGGTTTTTGCGTTTGTTGAAGCGACATCTCCACGCTTACACCATGATCTTTTAAGCTTAACATTATTACACACAATCCATTTTTTATCACTTGTAATCATCCGATTTAAAAATTAATCTTCTATTTCTTGCGTTTCAATAAAGAATTAATTGATGAAAAAGTTAACTGATGCGGCATCGAAACTTTGGCCTCGCTAACCATTGCAAGTTGATGTAATCGCCTTGACTCTGCTGACTGATTGATTACAAGAATTTTCTCCGTTCTCTTGAGCTGTTTTTTGTCGATAATTTTCAGTTAGCGCCAATATGGGTTGCATCGCTAAGATTGAATTGTTTTCACGAAAACTTCTGAGCCACTTACGGAACGTGGATACGTTAACGTTAAGCATGCTTGCCTTCTCGAAACTAGAAGCATATGTCAAAAATGCTCCATATTTTCTGGCATTTTTAATACTTAACAAGATTTAAAAAAAACAACTTTTTGCCCATATACTTGCTGAAATTCCTTCTGTCTAACAATATCAAAACTTTAAGGTGCTTTCTCACTTGAGCACGAAGGCGAATGAGGAAAGGCGATGTCGCACAGTTAGTCTGGACGTCGTACGGAAACGCGGCAAACAAGCTGGAACTCTTCCGCACAGCCTCGGCGCTATCCATTTGTTGTCATCGGAGGTTCATCAGAGGAATTTGTACCTCAGTGTGCAAGCATCTCAAATATACCTGGAAAGACCATCTACGTGTATATTTTGTACGTTTATTTATTTTAGTATAAATTTGACATAAGCTATGGATAATTGTTAATCCGATATTTTCGAAGGGGCAAGCCTCATACGTCCTCACGTAGACATTTTTCTCAACCAAAAACATTCACCGTGGACTCAACTTGTCTCATTCGCGTTCATGATCACATGAGATAACCCTTTTATTTTGCGATGCAATACCATCTAGTGTCAAAAACGAGACGAACATTTACATCAACCCAATACTAAAACTATCTAAATGAAATACTTGAAAATATTTTACCTTAACTTCAATACATTGAGCTAAGAAATCCAAAAGAGTCTGAGTATCTTGTGGATCAATTTTAACATCAGGTTGGAAATGTAGTTCTGTTGTTGGACAATGGGACCTTACCTAATATAAATTTTAACTTTATCATATAGCTACATTGCAGTTATTTTCAAATGTACCTGGGTATAATTTGTTAAAATCACAGTTTCCTTCTCATCATCAACAGTAAAAGTTTCAGGATACTTCAACAAAAATTCCCTAAATTCATGAAAATGCTGCCCTGAAACATGTCTGACTTCTGGTGATGCTTGTGACCTACAACCTTTACTTATGCAGAAACATATTGTTGATTTTAGCTCAAAAATGTTACCTATGTCCAAGCAGACTTCTAATAGGTACCTCAGTACCTTCTCCATATTGCAAAAGTTTTTCAGAGAAATATTCCACTGCTTGTGTGTTATAGTCCTTACCTCCTAATACACAAATTGTAATTAAAATACTTATTAAAATATCTGTAACATCTGTTATCTGATATCTATAATTAGACAACTAGGAGAAAAACTGTTAAGAAAAGAAACTGAAATCCATATTTGGGTCATTGACTGAAAAAAGCATTCGATAGAGTAACATGAAGGGATGTCTGGAAAAGTCTGAAAAGAAGAGGAGCAGAAGGAGTAATAGAAATTATCAAGGCCTTATACAACAAGAATAAAGCAAGAATGCATAATAGTGAAAGAATTCACAGAATTTGAGAGAGGAATAGGCCTAATATAAGACAAGGCTGTGTACTGAGTCCAGTGATATTTTCAGTAGTTACTGATGATGCGGTAAAGAATAGCAAAGCAAAATGCAAGAATTAAAAAATAGTTTTTAAAAAAATGAAAGCAGTGACAACATAAGATTTACCGTTCGCTGATGATATGGTCCTAATCCAGATTAGATAGAAGGAAGAAAAGGAAGAAGAAAAACTACAATTTTATATATATGTGTGTGTCTATATAGATATATATATATATATATATATATATATATATATATATATATAAAAAAAAAAAAATATATATATATATATATATATATATATATATATATATATATATATATATATAAAAATATAAATATATATATATATATATATATATATATATATATATATATATATATATATATATATATATATATATATATATATATATATATATATATATAAAAATATAAATATATATATATATATATATATATATATATATATATATATATATATATATATATATATATATATATATATATATATATATATAAATATAAAATATATAATATAAATATATATTTATATATATAAATATAAAATATATAATATAAATATATATTTATATATATATATATATATATATATATATATATATATATATATATATATATATATATATATATATACAAGCCCCACCCATCCCTTCATTTGGAGGGCACATGTTTCGCCTCTTGATGTTTAGGCTCATCAGGGTACCGACACATGATCTCCCGTCAAGAATAGGGAGACTCTATCCACAGTCAACAACCCATACTTTCGCCGACTTCCCGTCGGATGGCGTATATATGAAATGTTAGATTTCCTTGGACAACTTAGGCAGAATAGAATACAATTGAAAAATGGACAGGGAAATGAAAGGAAAAAATGGGAAAGGCAGACAAACTATACACCTTAAAAACATCATTTCTAGTAATAAAAGATATACTGAAGGAGGTAAAAGCACACATCTACCAGAGAATAATAAGACCATCAATGAAACAGCAGCAAATTTTTATAAAAATTTTATATAGAGACAAAAGTAGATTCACAACTGCAGAAATGAACTGAACGAATGAAGAGAGATTGACAAAACAAATTTATAAAAAGAAAACACAAGAAACAATGAAGTTGAACTTCCACAACTGAGATGGGAAGAACATGTTCAATAAGCAGTGGAAAAACGATGAATTCATTTGAATAAGGCTAGAAGATTAGCACTGGACAGAAACTCATGGAAAATAAAAATTTATGAAATACCATCAAGCTGAAATGTAAACTGTCAGTCCTACACCTAATGATACAACAGGAAATAAAATAGTAATATAATATGAGAATGCCATAATTTTGCCTTTTGTGTGATGTCCAGGTAAATTTAACACTTAAGATACAATATATGAATTATTCGAATATCATTAAATTTAGTGAGAAAATTTGCTTTTGTTTGTATAAGATTTTTAGCATAGTTTAAGTATGGTTTCTAATTACGACTACAGAAGTTGCCAAATAATTCCATGCCAGTTTTTGAATAACTTACCAGAGCTATTTTTACTTCCACTATTTTGAAAAGTGTTGATGGTAACGTATTCTCCTTCCATTGAAAACAGTGCAGGATACTGGATTAAAAATTTTTTCAATCCACTTTGTGATCCTCCAGCTATTTGTCTCATTTCCTTTGTAAAACCTTTAGAACCGAACTGACAACTTAAATCATGTAGTGTTCGGGGCTCTCCTTTATCTAGGAGACGTTCGAAAAAGAATAAGAGAGTCATATTGCGAGCTAATTCATATTGCATAGCTTCCATGGTTAATTTCAATTAATCAATTTTTTTTTCAAAAAAGTGCTGCAATCCTTATGTTAAGATTTATCCAGTGACAAGTATTGCTTCTAAGTGCAGTTGTTTATTCTTTTTTATTCTTTTCTTTTTTGCTTGTTTGTTGCTTTTTGACTTTCTTAAAAACAAATGAAAGTTTCAGTTTAGTGTGTCGTTACTTAAAAAACAAAAAAAACTTGTACTCCTTGATGATGAGGTGTATACTTTTTCTTTAATTTATTGCACAAAATTTATTTTTAACGTAATTTCACTATTGTTGGTCACAACGAGGCACTTAACTTGGATAATTACTCTAATTTTGACAACAAAACAAACAAAAATGTTAAAAATAATCCGTAAAAATATCTTAAGGTATTGCTTAGAACGTCAAAATGGCTTGCGCCATCTTGAATTCCTCAAGACTACGTTGCCGAGAGTCTTCTATAAAAGTAATCGAAATTCAAATGATGTCAATCGGATATTGATTTTTCATTAATTTATAGAATCATTAACTTGAGTTTTCTATAATGAAAGTGGAAATTGAGTAAATATAGTATAAAGATTTATCAGGAATATAACATTTAATTAGAAAGTTACATATGTTATTCAAAATGATATGATAAAATAGAAATGGGGCAACATGGTATAAAGTTTGACACTTGGCAAACTGGTGACTTGCATCCAATCGACCAAACAAATTTTGTAATACAATCATCCAGTACCTATGAAAATAAAATGTGGAATTGCAGATTCTTTGGGTTGACGCCAAAACATGCGGTTATGCCATCAATTAGAAAATATTTTAGGCGTCGTCAATTGAATTTTTATCAATGTTAACGAGCTCGAGAAATTTAGAAATTTTTTGGAAGGTTGATTGGTAAAATACATAAAATTTCTATGAATAGCTTAGGTACACGATTTTCGTCCTAAGGAACGTGTCTAAGAAAGCTTATAATTTGAATGAGTTTGAATATTAAATATTAGCTTTCTTTGCATTTTACTTTTTGGTATTTATTTTTTTCCAGTTATTGACGGAATAAACAAATACACCTACAGTGAGGGAAAAAGTATATAAACAAACCGATGGATTTATATTTTAACACACAAAACCCATTTTCAACAAAATTATGCCATAATTAAAACAAAATATAAAGTATAATACATCAAAAGTCTAAAATGACCAATATCCGGTGTTTGGAGATGTGTGACACCTTGTGACCTTGTACAGTTGTCACTAATGATTATTCTAAATTACAGATACAAAAAAATCTAACAGATAATTTACGTACTTTCACAGGATTAGATGCACAATATCACTGGCTACTTAGTTTGAAATAAAACCATTTTTTATAATAGAATTAAACTTTTTTTTTTAATTCTAGCAAATAGTGCTTTTGATTGTTGTCCTTTCCTCTTTTCATTTCAATGTGGCAAATCCTTTCATAATTATTAACTATATATTATATTGTTGGTAAATGACTCTTGGGGGATTCAAAATAGTTGGTGATAGGGTCTCGGATATCGTGTAAGCCTAATAAAGACGCACGTACAAATCCTACCTCTACGTCTTCGTCGTGTGCCATGGGACCAGCAGTACGAACATTAAGATGCGCGTAACGCAGTTAACGGAGGAGGAATCCCCGGCGCCTAAAATCCGGTACCCGTCGGTTAAGGTATAGTATCCCCTACAGAAATGTCCCCGGTCCTCCAGGACAGGTGAGTTGGGCGCAGACTTAGCAGTCCCACCCCGGAAATCAATTATTGCCACGAAACCTGATGCGAGGTGCGTAAATAGAGTATTGATGCTGATTTTATATAATTTTGTTATTCAATTGAATGAAAGTATAATTTTACATTCCTTCAAAGTAGTTGATATGGAGACCATTCTACTCTTCATAGCAGTGCTGGAACTCACATACTGGGATTGCTGAAGCTGGTCGGTTACAGCCTTTTCAGTGTTCTCCAATTTCCTCGGCTTGATGTGAATCTTTTATCCTGGGAAAGGGAAAATGTCACAAAGACTCAAATTAGGTGAATAGGGGGCTGTGGAGTCACAGTGAATTTTTACTTGACAAAACCTCGGTCATATTCAAAAATCCAGGCCTCGTCCCATTAATGAGACGTTCCAGAAAATGTGGATTACTTTCAATATCCAGTCATTGTTGTCAAATCAGATAAAATGTATGAGTTAAATTCAACTCTTCTCCGATCATTCTGACCGTCAACCGACGAACAAAGCGCACGAAATCCCGGATTCAGTGGACATTTTCATCCGTTTTTGCAGTGAAAGGCCTTTTACCGCGAGGTTCGTCTTCGATCGAGTTTCGGCCTTCTGAGAATAGCTTAACCACCTGAAAACCTGGACCTATGCTAAAACACTGTTTTCAAAGGCCTGTTGAAGTTTTGCAAAACTAGTTCAAACTAATACTGAATACGCATCAGATGTTGGGCTGCTCGATTTCCATCCTAGCCCTCCCGGACAACTTCATATATATTGTTTTCTGTTGATTAACTAGTAGTCTGGTATGTATTAGTTTATAATCCTAGAAATATCTTTCGTGTCTTTCTATACACATCCTATAACATCAACGCAACCCGCATATACTAAAATATCTATACTTTCATTATACATGGTGTTTATACATATTATGTTGACATTCATTCCTACCTCGCTACCCTACTAAAGGTAGGGTAGCGAGTAGCGGTAGGGTAGGTAGTAAGGACTACGAGGGTTGTATGATAAGCACATGCCTTGACAAGAAAAACATTTTTATGTGTAAAATTTATTTTATTTTTCAACATAATCACCTTTCAGTTCGATAGACTTAGTCCAACGTTTTTCTATCTTTTGTATCTCCTCTAAAAAAATGCGGTAGCTCCAACCCTTCAAAATAAGAGTTCTTTGGTATCTGGTGTCCTGAAAAAATCATTCCGATTGCGTTTTAACATCTTTAAACATTCTTTTGAAGTTGACACATGTGTCTTTATTGTTAATTGTGAGCAATCGCGGCACCCATCTTGCGGAAAGCTTTTTCATATCCAAATGAGTTGTTAAGATATTCTGCACCCTTTCAATTGACATGCCCACAGTCTCAGCAATCTCACGCACTTTCACTCTCCGATCGTTTATCACGATATCGTGGATTGTTCCAATGATTTCTGAAGTGGCAACCTTATTTAGGCGACCTGGGCTATCTTCATCAAAAATGCTTGTACGGCCACGTTTGAATTCAGCTGTCTAATATTTTATGGTTGATAACGAAGGTGCAGAGAAGGTGAAGGTCGCTGAGCTCCGTTTTAATTTCATAATTTGTTTTCTTTTTCAAAAACAAGTATTTTATCACTGTTCGATATTCAATTTGTTCCGTTGTAAAATCACAAAAGTTGTTCTATTTAAATGGCTGCCATTCACAAACTAAACCACGCAGCGACTTGACACTTTGACAGTATTATTATAAAAGGTTATACTTACGAAAAATATCACTTTTTAAATAACTAGCAGCATCACCTTTGGCCTAGGCCAGGTACTTATCATACAGCCCTCGTACCTACCTTTACTCAATTTCTTACCATAATATCACCTTTTTTGTAGATTGAGCATATTATATCCACATTCCACTATTCTTGCATTGTCATCTGCCTAATATTAACTTGTGTAGGCTGATGTTAAAATTCTCCCCAGCGTTTTTTATTACTTACTTCCGCTGATATTCAATTTTGGTCTGTGGCCTTGTTGTTAGCAAGCTTTTGTATGGCTTGTACATCAGCGACAATTGGGAGTTTTAACTGTTCACCCCATCCAGCGGCAGTATCTCACCTATGTCTTTATATACTTGGTTCACTGCTTTAGAATGTCTTCTTTATCAATCAATATATTTCTTTGTATATATACTCTGAGATATTGTGGGTCGATATTCTTTCCTGAACCTGATTACTTAGAATTTTCATTAGTCTTGACTTGTTATAAAATTTATTTCATTTAAAATAAAGAAAGTTAAGAAACATTGGTTTGTTTAAATATTTTTCCCCACTGTACATACCAGATAAAAATTGAAAGTAATGATATTGAAATGAATGTTTTTTTTCTCTCATTTACATGTAGATTCGCATTTACATGAACACCCAAATAGAATTACGTTTAATCTGCAAAAATGTAGTGCAACTGATCTAATTATTGTATGTGATTATGTGGATTAAGTGTTGGAGATATCTGAAATTTGTCAAACATATAAAACGTGCCCCCGACTATTTTATATCATATATTTCAAAGCAGCATTATCGAAAATATAGTATCAGGAATGTTTGAGGGTATTTGGCTAAGATATATATAGCTTGTTAGATATGTCATTCAATAAATCATAGCAGATTATATTTTGGTGTATCTATTGATTAAAATCGCTGTTTGGAAAATAGTAATTCAGCCGTGACAAAGCTAATACAATCAAAAAAAGTAATCTTCCTATAAAAGCTGGTTTAAATTGTACAATTCTGCATTGTACATTAATCATTTAAATTTTTTTTCAGCAGTTTTCATACTAATTTTTTTCTGTTTTTAAGTTTTTAGTTTAATGGACCTGTATATATGAAATCTTTAATTTTATTCTTGTTAATTGCATTGTTTTATACAGAAAACAACTCTATTTGATACTCACTAATATTGGTTTTCAAACTAAACGCTGGCTAGAAGTTTTATCTAAAATGTCTAGAATTAATTTGTATCTTCAATTACCAGAATCCAAAAAGTCAGGATTTGGAAATTATTATTTCAAACAGAAAAATCTTCTGATATTCTCTAATATTGGTTTTCATATAAAATAGTATATTGTCAGGTTTAAAAACGTATATAGGACTAATTCAGGATTACCAGTCATCAACAGGAATTGCGGTATGGCATTTTTATAATTATGAGGTTGTTCGAAAATTTCGCAGCTTGACAAAGAAAACGCAAGCTTTTTGAAACTTTTTTAACATAATCATCTTGAAATTCAATACATTTAGACCATCATTTCAACTTTTTAATACCCTCAATATAATTCGACCAGCTCATTTCTGCAAAATAAACGGTTGTCTGAGCTTTGACCTCATCATTTGAAGGTAATCTTCGAGAAGTGAGACATTTCTTCAGATTTGGGAACATGAATCAATCGCTGGGAACTAGATTCGCGCAAATACAGAGCATGTGGAGGCACTTCAAAGAGAAGGTCATGGAATTTTGCTTCAACAACCCGAGACGTGTATGCAGTACTTTGGTCAAGTAGTGAAGTGTAATACTCCCTGATGATAGTCCTGCCTTTTAACAAGTAGTCTATGAAGACTACGCCTCGGCAATTCCAGAAAAACGTAGCCATGCCTTTTCTGCAGACGGAATCATTTTCGCTTTCTTTAACGCACTTTCATCTGCTCCCATTGTATTGCAACCTTGTCTCTGGTATGTAAGGATGAATCCATGTTTCATCTGCTGTTATAAAATGTTTAAGAAACTCAGCAGTATTGCGTTTAAATAGGTTTAAATACGTTTGAGAGTTGTTCATTCAAATAGTCGACTTTACAAACGATTTGTTAACAAAGTACTTTGTAATAGCTTCAACATCCATTTTTCAGAAAATGTCAAACACTCTGCTTAATCGTCACAAAAAAGCAACAAAACGCACGTGCTTGAAACTATAACAGCATCTAACAAATTATATAGTTGTATTTGACAAATATGATAGACATTTGATATTTGCCTCATCTCTGTGTCAAGCCAAAAACGACTTAGTCATATTTTTTATGTGTAGATAAGTTCGTACCCATCATTCATGCTACAGTTGGACACTGTTTTATTAGATAATACCGATAATACAATATTCTGAGATAGAGCAATGATTATGATTAATTTTATATATCAAGTATGCTTATTATAAAAATATGAAAAATGTAAAGTTGTGTACCACATAAAATAGAATTGAAAATATAATACTTTTGGTTTGCTTATGATGTCACTGTTTAACTGACTGAATGATTGAATTGTCGAATATTTTACTAAATATAATACTTTTGGTTTGCTTATGATGTCACGGTTTAACTGATTGAATGATTGAATTGTCGAATGTTTTGTTTGTTTAATATATTTTGATCTGCATACGTTGATACCAAAAATAGATAACACATTAACTAATTTATGGTCCCCACATTTTCTTTAAGGGCAGCCTGATTATTATAATGATGTATTTAAATAGTTGCAAAATAAGAAAATATATGTATCCAGGAGTGTTATTATGGTATTAAATATTTCATTGGTTTATCTTAAAATCTGTTTGCATGAACTTAAATTATTAATTGTACAGCCATTATTAAACTGTAAATCATTAATTGTTGCCCTTTTTGACGTGAAGGAAAGTCTCCAACCTTACACGGTTTTCGCTTTCAATACATTCAGAGCCTTGAAATATTTCCTTTCCACCAATCCTTGTTTCTTGTAATCTATTAACGTCACATTTTTCAACGATCAATAACAATCTTGTTAAGATGTAAAGCAATAAAAATTATGATAGCAATATAATTATCTTTTTTCCCTCACTACATGTTTAGTGATTGTCCTAACCTATTTAGTCTAGCTAAAAAATAGACATAGGAGTGGCCCTTGAAAACATTCTAGTACGACTTCACGCTGAGGGACAGAATTTATAACATGACTAGTATGATCCCTCTAGAATGTGGGACATGGATCACATTTAACATTCGCGAAGTTTGTGTTCCTCAAAGGTGCCTACGAATGAATATCTTTCCTCTACCTTCCCCTTATCTTCACCCCCACAATTGACTAGAAGTAATGACGCAAAAAACACTTGAAATACAATTTTCCATAATTTAAAATTCTTTAACTACTTTACAAGGGAAACAGAAAACAAAAAGTTCAGAAAATATTCTTTAATCTTTTGAATATTTTATATTTACATACATTGTCCCGATCTCAGTACCATAAGGAATGATTTGAAAAAAGAAATTTTCATAAAATCCAAATAACAAGGAAAACATAAGCAAAACAGGCATTTGTTTTATAGGTTTTTGGTTTCTTGTTATTCAGATTTTTAAACTATGCTAATCTAAACATTGAAGGTATAAAAATAAATACTTATAACACTAAACACGACAAATCTACATACTAGAAAAAAATCGGATATAAATAATTTAAATAAAACAGTCTTTTAAATGTCATTAATACTTAAAATTATTTTTACTAGTAGACGCATCCATAAAATTGTACAAACAAAATTAAAATACCTATTTTAAACTGTACCAAAATGGTGTGCTAACCAGTTATCCCTAGACTTTATAGAAAATTAAAAATATTCTGGTGATATTCTATTATTAGAATCTAGTTCTTAATTGTGGCATTTTAAACCTTTGCCTTCTAGTGAATGTCCGACAAAACACTCAAAAATTGATCATTCTTCCAAGAGACGCAGTTTCCCAAAGCAATACATGCTAAAGAAACCTATAACGTGGAATAATATACTTTGGATTAAGACAGATGATTCTGACTACGTTTGTTAATGTCAAACTTACAAAGGAAAGGTGGGACAAATATCGGGAAAAAATCTTGGTGGTAGAGTCATCAGTGATCTAATTAGGGACACTGATTAGAAAAAGTTACCACATATACTTCAATTACTTTTTCAATTCAACGAGTGGGACTAGCAAGTTGGACAGTAGGCCAGTGTTCACTTTTGAAGCAATTATTAAATAATAATTAGTGTCCCGTAAGAAGAAACATGATTTCGATGTTATTTGCTCGGAATTAATCAAAAATATATAATAAATACAAGTGTAAAGGCCGGTTTGATGACACCGGCGGGCCGGATTTGGCCCGCAGGCCGTAGTTTGGAGACCCCTGGTCTACAAGATCGTGAAGCGTTTCAAAGAGACGGGAGGGACTGCGGACCGTCCTCGGATCGATCGTCTAACCACCGCGACCACTTCGGAGAACATGAACAAGATCCGATGCCGGATTCGTCAAAATCTAGGGCTGTCGATGCGCAAGATACGAAGCTTGGAATCAGCAGAAAATATGTCCAAAACATCGTCAAGAGGAAGTTGGGACTTCGCAGTTACAAGATTGCTCGCGTCCACTTCCTGAATGAGGCGAGGAAGGCGAAGCGGTTGCAGAAATGCCGCCGAATGCGTCAGCTGGTCGGCGGTGGTCACTTGACGAAGGTTCTCTTCAGCGACGAGAAGATTTTCACCGTCGAACTGCTCCACAACCGCCAAAATCATCGTCAACTGCTGAAGAAGCGCAAACAGAAGACGTTGTCAGCCAGAATCATGGGCCGCAGCCATTTTCCGTCCTCGGTGATGGTCTGGGCCGGTATGGGCGTTACCGGCAAGACACCATTGGTGTTCATCCCGAGGAACGTCAAAATTAACGCCGGCGAATATCAGAAACGAGTTTTACGGCGCGCTCTGAAGCCGTGGGCGACGCGGCATTTCGGCGCGGATGGATCAGCAGGAACGGAGCTTCAGCAGGAACGAAATTACCCACTACCATCGTTGGCAATTTTCGAAAACGAGTGCATAAATGTATTGAGGCCGAAGGAAGTAATTTTGAGCGATTGTTGTAAATGTTTTTGTTATAATTCATTGTTATTGATTTAATCTTACTATTCATTTAGTCGTTTTGATTTAATTGTTTACGCTGTATACTTTATACACTTTTCAGCCGCCCTGTATAAGTAGCAGTAAGTAATAAGTTGAAACTTCATAAATCCAGATGGCACTGTACAAAATAATATGTTTATTCACATTTTTGTGTCAAACTGATAGTCACAGTATTTTTTTTCAGATGTGACGTCGCATTATGCTTCTGTAATAACAAAAATATTTCTTGGAATACCACATAAAATAGGCTTGATATTGATCTGAATTTAATTTTTTTACGATAAATATTTTCTTATTATTGCCTAGTGGTTTCACAGTGAGCATTCTTATCTAAAAATAAATTAAAACCCTAAAACATAAGTGTCTTCAACAATCTATAATTAACTAATTAAACCGAAGCTTCTCACATTTTCTTAAAAAAAAAAAATCGGGTCACAAAGGGTTAAATCAAAATTATGATACAAATTTTAACGTATTATTAACGTATATTATTTAAACTTTGTATGTTTTGAAACAGTTTAAAATAGTTCATTTCAATTCAAGCATAAAATGTTTTTCTGATTATATTCTTATAATATATTAAATAAATATACATACAATTCAATATGGCAATTATTAATCACAAACAATTACTATGACTATAAAGATATTAGACATTTTCGAAATATAAGAATAAAAGGAATGTTCGTTTCTAAACTAGGTCGAATATATCGGAATCAGTCTTCAGAAAAGAAATATAAAAATGTTTTTGTCCTATTTGTTGTATTTTTGATTTGGAATATATCTCAATCTGTTTATATTTGGTTCTGTAACAGTTATCTAAATTTTAATAAACCAACGTGGACAAGTTCTTCTGACAAGAACTTTTAATATATATAGTTGAGAGACAAATATGTCACCCAATAAACAATATGATATTCTAAGGTTTTCAAATATGTCACCCAATCAACAATATGATATTCTAAGGTTTTTTCAGATAACAGTGGGATAGAAAGATGATTTTTTTATGTAATATATGTATGATATTTCTCTCAATGAATGTGGTACAACAAAGGATTTGATATTACCTTTGATCCTAGATTTCTCCAAATCCAAATCTATCAGATTTTGTAAAGAAACTTGCGATGTTGTGTGAGATCTTGATTTTAATGACATTATTGCATTCTCAAAGTCAAACATTTGGATGGTGATTAGTAGTGTTTTTGTCATTATCCAATTATCGTTTCTCCTTTATATATTGTTTATATTAGGAATAGGGCATTTTTGTATTTAATTATTTATTATTGTAATGTTATATATTTTTTCATCTCTTTCTTATTTATTATTATTTAAGCAGAATTCACGATTGACTCACAATGTAAAAATCATTGATGCAAAGAACTATATACAAATTATTGTATTTTATCTTCATTTATGTAACTAGAATGTTATAATTCAAATCAAATTGATCAGTATGTTGCCCACATTAAGAGATTATCGGAGAATTTTTAACAAATATTCTAACTGAATTTGTCCAATTGTAATTCAAGCAATATCTTAATGATTGTTTACATGATGTTAATGCCTATGGGAAATAAACTGAATTTTGGTGCTTAGTAGATATTTAATTAATAATAATTTTCACAATAAATTGTAAATTATGAGGATTTCTAAGCGACATAAGTCTGCACAACAAAATCTAGCGATAAAAAAAGATAAATGCAAAATCAAAAATAACAAATAGTCCGATTTCATCTTACAATTTAATATTTCCCATAAAGAGAGCTCACATTGAAAATTAAGTTTCTAATATATTTATAAATTATATTCATTACAAATTACTAAAGTTAAGGACTTATAATATTATAACTAATTCTGTACATAGTTTTCATAATGGTAACTCTTGATAATAAATATTGTGCGTTGTATTATAAAAAGATTGGAAATACTTACAGTTTCATCATGCTTTTACTTTTTTGTCATAGTTCCTGTTTTGTTGCATGTGCACGGAGCAGAGCAAATGTGCAATTAAACATATTTTTAGAGTTACAAAATACTGCCAACAGCAGACTCAATTTCATTTTCGTTCAGTGAATTAATGGTTTGTTCTGTTTCGGAAAAATCATCACATTCGTTTATTACCTCATAGTGTGAGTTTGGATAGCTTATTGATTTTATTGCTGAATCTAACTCTTCGGGCTTTGGTCTGAAAGTTAAACAGAATATTAGTGACAACATTAAGTAGTTAGTATACATATTCATGCAGTTTTAGATTAGATGTTCCCAATCTTTTCTGGACCACCGCATCCTTTACAAGAATAAAAAATTCCCACGCTCTTCCATAATAGTTAATTATATCAAATATTAAAATATTGTTGCATATTATCTATACCTATTTTATTTGTCTATCTATTCATTAAGAATCACAAGGTATAGATGAATTAAAAATACCATCAAGTGTAGTAAAGAATAATTTATTAAAAATAGTAAAATAAACACAAAATCGGAACAAAATTTAAAAAAAAAATGGTTTGGTTGAGGCTGGTGGTTTTAACAATTTGACGCAAATGTCGCAAATCGCTACGCTCAGTGATGTGCACTCTGTTCCTTTTCTTAGACAGTAAATTAGCTACTGCGCTGAATTCATGCTCAGCCAAATACAATGAAGGAAATGCAATTAAACATTGCATATTACTTGCATAATACCCCTCAATCCAGGGTAGAGAGCTGGTGTTGATTTTTTAAGTCAGTACTCTTGGTATCCAAAATCCTTGAATTCTACTTTTACTGTTTCGTTAGTGGTGGAGTCTATGAGTTCCTTTTCTAAATTTGATGATTCTGCTGTATCTGCATTTGCGAAGGGATCTAAACCCCAACTCGGTACATTCCTGTTTAAAATGTCCTGGAATCGATCGGTAAAATCAGCATGAAGAACATCCAAGTATTGATAATGTGAGAAAGTGGCTGTATTCACCTCTACCTAGATTACGTTTGAACAGAAGAAGTTCCCACAAAAGCTGCGATGACGTTTTTTGTTTTAATTAATTTCAACTCACCTTGCAATTGTTCATTGACTTCATTAAATATTTTAAACAGGTCTGTCAAATAAGCGATGTCTTTTTGGAAATAATCATGCTTTCGCGCAGTTTTTTGTCTGTTTTCAAGGAAGTCCAATATTGAGTCAAATAGATTGAATAAACGATTCATACAAATACTTTTTGAGACCCAAAGAACTTCTGTGTGCAGCAGCAAGCGATTGTAATCTTTATCATTTTCATTACAAAGTTGGCCAAATAATCTTTCGTTCAATGAATTGCTTCTAATCTTACTGACAGTTCTAATAATGTAATGGAGCGACGTGTGCAGGCATTTATTTAAATTTTTTGCAACCAAATGCTGACGAATATCACAAGGTACAGCGAGTACATTTTGGTACTGCTTGTTTCAAATGCGCTATGAAACCCTTATGACGTCCCGTCATTGGTGGAGGACCATCACTAACAGCTGACAAAATATTACGAATAGAAATTTCTCTTGAAAAAAATTGTTCATTGTATTAAACATCGATTCGCCCTTTGTATTGGTTTCCAAATTTTTAGCAAATAACTCTTGACATTTTTTTTTCTTTCATGAAGCGAACGTATAATAAAGAGTAGTGCTTCGTTATTTGATAGAGTTGATTCATCGAGTCGAATCGAAAATTTGCAAGTAATCGCATAATGATATTTCAACGTCTCTAGACATTTCATCTATTCACTGAATTATTACTCAGAAGAATTATTACTCAGAAGAAGTGTTTTATGAAGAATAACAGTTTTTATTACCTCTTTGACTGTTCGCAATAATAATTCCTCCCAAATGTATGTGATTTTCCTGCTTTTGCGATTAACAATGAAATATATGAAGCACGTAGTCAATCATCTTCTTGTTTAGAAGACGATGCAAAAAGATTCGATATATTTGACTGTTTTAAATATTTCTTTTCCAGTCCTTGAAAATAGGATAGGAAGATACATCTTTGGCCTTTTTTATAAGAATGCATTTTATTCAATTGCCGAAGTAGCCTAGAATACTTCATGGCTTCATTTGGCTTCTATTATAGTTTCATGGCTTCTGTTACATTTTTTTGGCAAATTTAACACATAGGTAATGATTGGTTCATAGGAGAGTATGTAAACATATATTTTAAATACTGAATACTGTACTACCAGCACTTCTTAGATTCAGATATTTTGAAATACAAAGTTTGCCAAATTTATAGATAGTTTTAAAATTAATGGCTATGATGACTCATCACTCACTAATCACTATACACTCACGACTATGGATTATACACAAAATAAACACACAAAAATAATAAGACATTCTTAGAGCTATCCTTGCCTTTTATAGATTTGATTTCGTGCACACGTCACCTTGTATGCCTTTGCTTGTTTACTATGCCGCTGCACTTGCTTTGTAAACAACTCATTACACGGTTCTATATTTTTGTCGAAACATGGTTGATTACGCGAATCGAGTCTTTGCTTACCAACTTGCAAATACTTGTCACGTACAATACTAAACCGAATTAGGTATATGTATACCTAATGCTATTTACAATTTTTTAATTCTTATTTACGCGATAACAATAAGACAAAAAAAAATAAAAAGCTAAATAAATAGCTAATAGATAGGTCTATGGCCGCTTCCCTTGACTGTCCTACTTAACGTCCGCACCAACGCGACCGGATTAATGAAATACTAAATATGAAACAGACTCCAAAATTATCCAAGTATTTATCCAAAATGGTTTAGGATGGAATTTTAGCTTGAAATCATGAAGACGCATCATGAGCTTGATCAAATAAAGTTTATTATAATATAATTAAGGCTTCAACTGATCGGATTATACATCGAAATTAAAGAACATTTCATCTAATTAATATCTATTCTATACATAGGAGGGTAGAGTGGAAAGTCAAATATTTTTTAAATTAAATATTGTTTTTTTTTGTTGTATTGAAACTCAGTTTAGTTTTCAACATAGTCTTCTTTTAGCTCGACACACTGCAAAACGATTTTCTAACTTGTTTTATTATGTCCTCCAAAAAGTACAACTTTGAACAACTCAAACTCATCTGCAAAATAGTTGTCTGTTTTGGCGATGATCTTTTTATTTGGTGTGAAGTTTTTTCCAGCCAGCCATTTCTTCATGTGTAGAAACAAAAAATAATAAATGGACAGGAGCATTGTCATGGTAAAATAGTACTTTTTTTTCACCAAATGAGGGCCATTTTATCTACTTTTCGTGAAATCTGACCAGTAATGCAGCATAATACATAAACTCCTGAGGTCGTCTTTCGTCGTCGTATTCGCACTCTCGTTTTTGCTATGAGTGATGAATCCAAGTTTTTTCAAAAGTCATTAACCACAGTGAGCAAACACTACGCCCAACGTGCTGATAGTTTCTTCATGCCGAAATGTTCGTGTAGCATGTTTCGTACTTGTGCGTCCGAGATTTTTATCATCTCAACACTAACTCCAAGTTTCCCTGTGCGATCGGTCAACACGATATCAATGCTTTTCCTGATCATTTCTTCATTAGTGATCTCAACGGAGTGTACTGAGCGCCGAGCGCTACTCACGCTGGTTCTACGACATTGAAAGTCAGTAAACCCTTATCAACCCTGAAATGGGAAGGAGCAGAGTCCCTACAATATTTTTTCAAGTTTTCTTTGGTTTGGCGGCGGAGGTAGTCGCTCAAGAGTTCAATAAACGTTATTCCATGCATGTTCTATCGATGATAAATGTGGAATTGTTGCCGGCTAGCAGTGTCGTTATTTAAAAACTACACTGTTTGGTGAGTTGTAAGCGGTCTGGCGCTGGCGATCTTGCTGAAAAACGATATTTGGACGAGAATTGAGATTCATTCAGCTCATCTTGTGGTGGGTGTTAGGAGAAAGCAGTCAATAAGGATAATAAGCATGCGTACCCTGGCAAGTAAATATCGATTAAAAGTCATCCTTGAAATATTTCTACCTATAGCTGCAACAAAAGCATTAAGCACTTGCAGCAACTCTAAAAGTCTAAAGTGCTGTTTATCACGTCCACGGATACTTCTAAAACGACCAAACCATCTCATCCATAATTTCATACGGTAGAAGCAGCAACGTGTTAACGTCTCATTATTACTCGAAAATTTAAAATTACTCTTTCTACACCAAGTGTTTGGTCGTTTTTCAAATTTGAATCCACGAACCCGTTTTACCATTTTCAACAGAACTAAAATAATGGTGCTTAGCTTCGTAGTATAGGAAAAATACTTCCAAATGTGGTAAAAAAACTGATTATTTTGCTACATTTAGGTATACTGAGTGTTGCATATTTTTTCCCAATATACAATGATTTTTTTTCTATATTATAAAATTTATTTAAAAGTTACCTGAAAAAATTTCTACAATTCTCATTTTCTTCACTACTTTCTTGGCTACTTTGAGACTCTTCATCCTCCAAATCCGAACTTTCACTATTTTGTTGACCCTGTTTTGAAATTGTGGACGAACTATCTTCACTAAGATCGCTCAGATCAACATTATCTCCATTCGTCTCAACATTGATTGTATAAATATCATTTTTCCTCATAGTATTGTTTCGTGTAGATTCATTTATTGACTCGTTTTCATTTTGTTTTATATCCTTTTGAATTTGGTTGAGAATATTAAATTGAGAGTGGTTTTTCAATGTTTGTAACAGATTATTAAATGACAATTCATTTGTACATTTTGGGGAAATAGGTACCGAATTTGTGTTGTCATCAGAATCTACTGTAAATAATTGGTACTTGTAATATATCATTAATAAAAAAATATTTAAACTAACCTGCATGATGTTTGTTTTCTTCTTCAGCATAACTTCCCCTGGATGACCCTTCTACCTGCTCAATCATCTCATCATATATTTCATTATTTTCGCTTATAAAATCCATTTCTTTTTCCGACTGAAATTATTTTACTTAATTACTGAAATTTATTTAATTAAACTTATTTTTACCGTTGTTTGTATATTTCTGGATTTCTTTTCGTTTTTAATACCACTATTAATGTTTTGCCTAATCTGTTTTGACATATAACGAGATTCGGTAGTTTGATATCTTTGAATTTCGGGAAACCTATCCAGCAGATTCCAGTCGAAATTTTCATGAATGACCATATGAAGTCTTAACTTTGAACTAGCATTGTGGTACCTACAATTAATATTGCATTAGCAACGATTTCAGAATTGTCAACTTCTGGAAAACAATAGAACGGAGTACAGTTGAAAAACAACAGATGGTGCTGTTCAACAAAGTCAAGAGATCATAAACATCCAATGGATAAACTTTCCAATGATACTGTCATTTTTTACAACAGAAATGTGATTACTTTATAATAATAGATCCAATTTTACCTGGATTGAATCCAGGCAATCCAACAAATTATTGGATGGAACATAATAATTTGTTGGTGGGCAGTAGTCAATAATTTGTTGGTGGGCAAAGTCATTCACCAAATTACTCGTTGGGAAAGGAATACGAACGAAAAATCGAATTATATACTGATTGAGCAGGAGGAGTTAAAAACAGTAAAGGACATCAGAATAAAGAGGGGATTTGAGATAGGCAGCGATCACTCTTTGCTAATGGCCATTTTCAAAAGAGAATGGCCAAAAGAAACAACACAGAAATGTCAAAACAATAAGAAATAGAAGTCAGTTATAAATTTTCAAAAGCTAAAATTGGATAATTACAAAAGGAAATTTGAAGAAGTTTACGATTCAGAGTGGAATGTTATAAACAACGGCTGTCGGAGGATACTGATAAACTATGGGTCACATTTAGGTCAATGTGTGTGTGCAAGCTGCCAAAGAAGTTTGTGGTGGAAACTAAACATATCTGTTGGTGGTCAGAAGTAATTAAAAGCAAAATTAAAAAGAAAAACGAATTCTGGAAGTACCTTGCTAATAAAAGTATAACAACTTATGACCAATATAAAGATCAAAGAAATACTGTCAAGAAGAGTGTTGAAGAGGCCAAGAGAAAAGAATGGCAAGATTTTGGGGTCAAAATGGAAACGGACTTTTAGAGCAGAGAGAAATTAGAGAACAAAGATAAAAGGTAACATATATCAGAAATAAAGAACTGTTGGTATCTAAGGACGACGAGATAATGCAAGTTTGACTGGAACACTTTAAGGAAATTTGGAGGGTGAGGACATCACAGTAATTGATGAGAGGAGACAAAAGGAAAACTAACAAGAATTGAAAGGTAACATTATTCAGTATAACGAAGTTAATAGTGCAATTCATATGTGTAAAAATGGGAAGGCTGCGGGGAATGATGAGGTTGGAGTGGAATTACTGACGAATATAGGAAGGACGGGAACAGATCTTCTTGTTAAAGTACTAAATGCTGCATGGAGGAAGAGATATACCGCGGGACTGGGAAGTCACAATCATTTTGTCAATGTTTATAAAAGGAAACTGCTCAATGTTTCATAATTACAGAGGGATTTCCCTGTTGAGTGCAACGAGTAAAATATATGAACGCCTACTAGAACGAACATTGAGAAAAGAGCTAGAAAATAAAATTGATGATAGTCAACATAGATTTAGAGCAGGAATGTGGATCTTCATAAGGCATTCGACAGTGTTCCCAGGAGAAGAATATAGCAGGCCCTACGTAATACAGGAGTGAAAGAACACCCTAATAGAGGCAATCCACCCTCTATACTCAAATTGTAGGAATTGTCAGAACAAATAATATAAGCTCAAGAGAACTTGTAACAACTGAGGGCATTAGACAGGGTTGTATTTTGAGCCCGATATTGTTTATCACCCTTATTGATGAATTGGCCAAGGAAGTAGATCAAAATATTCGAAGGGCTAGAGTGGGTGTGCATAAGCTTGCAATGGTTGAAATAAAGGAAGTGATTTATGCAGACGACCTGGTGTTGCTGGGGAAAATAGAAGCTCAATTGCTTAAATCTTTAGATGCGTAGAACAAGGCATTCACAAAAAATGGCCTAAGAATAACTGTGGATAAGGCAGAGGTGATGGTGGTTTCAGAATGCTTGAAGGATCTTCATATATGGCTGGACAACGGAAATGTGAAACAGGTTGATAAATTTAAATATCTGGTGATGACCTTGAAGCAGAAGGAAAATGGAGGATGAGATCTAACAAAGAGAATAGAGGTGTGCGACTAAAACTTATTATGCAATGTACAAACCTTTTTTCTGTAGAAGGGAAATTCCTAAGGAAACCAAAGTTAAAGTTTATAGCTCGGTGATAGTGTCTATAGTGACGTACAGTGTGAAACTGTCCCTTGATAAAGTAACTGTCCTTTGATAAATAGTAAAATTACAAATGTTCGAGATGAGAGTGTTGAGAAAGACAGAGGGGTAACACGGTGGGATAGACTGAGAAATGCCCAGATAACGGAGAGATTGGGCGTTAGATCAATATTGGAAATAATTAATAAAAAGCAATGGTTCGGGCACATCATGCGAATCCCGGACATGAGGGTATGGGAGTGTACGGAGGGAGGAAGTATATATGGAGAGTGTATGGGAAGTATATATGGAGATATCTCAAAAATTAATTAACAAAGAAAACGAAAAAAAGTAACAGTATAGTTATGAAGACAGATGAACATTCTAAGAAGCATAGGATGAACATTCAGTGAAAAGTTCATAAGCGTAAAACAAGAAAAATTCGACAGTGATCAGTACAGGCAAAGTGAATAACGCTAAATGGTCAGCTAACACAAAAAATATTACAGATCTAAAAATCTTAGTGTATGAGGTGTGTAAATACAGTAATGAGACTGGTCGTATAGCGTTCGACTTGGCAACATTGTTGGTGTCCCCTTTGAACGGGGTGGGGACAGACCAATATCTAATGCCTCTTTATGACGAGTTTGAACTCCTTAGAGCCACTTGGTGGTCTGTAGGAAATCTTTTTGGAAACTGGGTTTTTCCCGTGCGTTCTGAACATGTGTGACAATAAATTCGAGTGATAGTGCCTTATGAAGTTTTATTTGTATTGCGCATAAAACGAGGCGGAAGGCGACTGAGAAAGTCCTCGACATTAGTCTAACGTTGAGCGGTATATATACCGAACAATGAGCGTTATAGTAAGTGGTGATATATAAAATATATTCAAGTAGTGAAGCCATATGTTCTTCATAACCGACTGGTAGATCCAGTTTTTCAACAAAATAATGTAGTAGCGAGACCACATATTGACAGTTTCTTCAGGCTTTTTGAGCTGATAATTTAATGCCATGACTAATCAGATCTCCGATATTTCGCCCATAATGCATGTTTGCGATATTTTTCGTCTATAAGACATATTTAGAACTTGGATTTATAGAATGTTAGGAAATTTGCCTTAACTTCCCCCCACTTTAGAGGCTCTAAGAGATGACGTTCCATGTAGATTGGGATAGTGTACCTCAAAAAGAAACCAACCACCGCACTCAATCGATCCAGAGGCATGTTACACTGTGTGTATCTAACTGGGATGCACAAATCCATTAGAAAAATTAAAAAAAAAATCAGTTGTTTACTTCTTACTATACTAATCATTGCTAAATACTGTACAGGAAACTGGTTTATAATAAAGTTTTTTTCTTTTTTTTCCTAAGTTCTTAGTTTGGTCTCTTTTCAGATATCTTGTTTGGTATTACTTGTATCTAAAGCAGTCTTTAAATACTGATGTTTTAATACATAGTTTAAAAATTTTAGGTAGATAGTTGCATTAATCTTAATAATTAATCGACGTTAATAATGTTACTAAATATACTTAAAAATATTGTTAAATTATTAATATAATGTTATAGTGTTTTAAATTATTACATAGAAATAGTAAAAAATAATCATGTTCGACAATATACCTTCCACATATTCTACATATAAAATTAGAACCAAAACCTTGACCATGTAATAAAGTGGGATGTGTATCTTTAAGGTGAATTTGTAAATTTTCATAATTCTTATTCGTTTTTAAGCATATTCCACATACAGTAGCAGCAGCTTGCTTATGACATCTATAAAAACAACAGTTATATTACTGCATTAATTCAATATACTATATAAATATACCGTATATAGTGCTGCCATAAATGCTTTTTTGCAGGCCAAGTTTTATGGCATATTTCACAACAAGAGGGATCGTTGCTATTAACGTAAACCGTTCTTTTAGAATGGTTTGTAAGAGGATTTCCATCAGTCAACTGGATCTTCTTTTTTTTGGGTACTAAAAAAATAATTACAATTATTATATAACTTATTTTGTACAGTCTGTGCTTTCGTTTACGAGGTGCACCGTAAGTAATGTATTATTTTTCAAATTTATACAAAAACTAGCGATTACTAACAATAGTTTAACTTAATATGACATAACCAATATTCTAGTTAAATATATTAATATTTAGTGGGCTTATTGTCAAATTTTGAAAAAAAAAATTGGTGAACCCTATAAAAATGGAAGAACAAAGTGTGAAATTCGATATAGACATTTGATGCCTTGTGGGTTTCAACAAATGTTGTTAATATCCATCAATATTTTCGATGGTATACAATCTGGAATACCTGTTGCGTTTGATAAGAATCTGTTGTTGGCTGAAATTGAAGCTGATTCCAAAAAACCAGGAATTACCATAACACTTCATTATCCACAATACAACGGTGTTTAAAACAACTGAACAAAATACAAGGAATGTGGATACCATAAGTTAAAAACAATATTCATGTGTAACCATCTGCAATTGTTACTAGGGATCAAAAGAGGATTCTAAATAGCTATCCACATATGAAAAAAAAAGTGATTAAGTGAAAAGTGCGCCACGCATCGCTTAAACGGATATACTTTTGCTGAAAATACTCTTCTACTGTAACAGTCTGGTCAGTATTCAACAATTTGTGATGCGCCATTTATACCGCGCGCTTCGTAGCTGTCACCAACAGTTGATCAAGGTGTAAAACCCATTCGTTGATGTAATATACATAACCAAATATCTCGAATTGTAAGTAGAACTTTTAGTTAATAGATGTTTCAGTTTGTCGTGTTTTGTAATTACTCTGGAAGATTCAAAAAATCAAAATTGACACCACAAAACGTTTTAATATTACTTTTTTACTTATTTTGTGTTGCAGTATTTCCCTCAAATGATTTGAATTGCCCATACAGAATTTCTCTTTAGTTGAAAGGCGAAATATCGTAGTATTCACGACTCTTTTATGACGTTACGTCGTCTCCTTCGCTAAACTATAGGCCGTTTCAAAAACATAATGGTACACACTTACAAGCCATACAATGGTGAGAACCTATTTAGATTTGAAACAGAGTTACTAAGGTATAACAAAAGTATTTGCATTCCTGAGGTACATAGTTACTCACTCTTTGGCATTCCTATGCCTCGCAAATCCCGGTTAACGGTAGTGTAGGATACTCCTCTTAAAATGTTGACATCGAGAGACCGTGGACAACCTGATCTTCCTCTTTTTGAACCAGAGCTGAGCGGTGCGGATTGATACGGCACCTTCCCTCTCTTTTTTCAAATCTCACGAACACCTTTCAAGCTTTTTTCAAAGTAATTTCTTAATATTGCCTTAATTTCGCGACTGATAGTACTTATTTTAACATTTCTGAAGAATTTTATCATTTGTCGAAGCAAAAAGTTAAAATTAGATTAATCTCTAGGAGTGAAATATAATCTTTCATTTATAAACAAAGGAAACAACGCTAATACTTTTGTTACACCCAGTGCAAACATGAAATATAAAGACGCTGAATTAATTTGTATATCTAATATTTGGGAGATTCTAAAATATTACCATTTAATTTTGGTTTTTCAAAATCATCATTGTTGCTTTTTTCAGTATTACTATCATGTATATCCTTGTTGCCTAATAAACGTTTTTCCAATAAGGAAAAATGAGGCATTTCCGGGTTTTGAATATCTACATATTGTTGCTCCAAATAGTCTCTTTGATAGTCAATGAGTTCATTGGCGTCATTATCAACATCACCTAAAACAACCATATAACCCGTCTCACGTTTTATATTACAAAAAAGGCATTACCTTCACTATCACTACAATTATCACTGTTATTTTCATTTTCATCTGAGTTTTCCTCGCTGTCACTCTCTAGATCGTTCTGATTATTCTCAAAGTGAAAATTTACAGGTTCAGTTTTGACTATGTTATTTAATTGTAAGTTCGTCTTTCCTGGGGAATTTGTGGTGACAGTGTGGTTTAAATGAGTTATCTTCATATGCGTTTCTAATTCGGCTTCGGATTCATGTAATTCTAAGCATACCTTAAATTATAGCATTTGTTTAAAATATCATTATTTTTATAACTCACATGCATTGAATAAATATTAAAACAATGGTTTAAAATACATTTCATGCTTTTGTTATATGATGCATGAAAATAAAGTAATGAGACGGGTGGCGTAGCGTTCTGTTTGGTACTATTGTTGGATTCCTCTTTGGAGGGATGTCGATCCAGCATCTGATGCGTCTTCAATACGAGTTTGAATTCCCTAGAGTTACTAATAATGTGGTCCGTAACAATTTTTTTGTGAATTGGTTTTTTCTAGTGCCGTAAGATTCATCTTCAATTGAGTCTAGGCAGCTGAAAATGCCTTAAACCACTTGAAAACCAGAGCCCTTGACAAAACACTGTTTTTAATAGGCATGTTGAAGTTTTGAAAGTTTCCGTCTCACTGCACCCAAGAGTAAAATAAAACTTAATAGCGCATCGTTGACCGAAATTGTTGTCACTCATTTTTAAAACGCACTAGAAAAAATCGGGCTAAGAAAAATAATGCCTACGGGCTACCAAGTGACTCTAGGGAGTTCAAACTCTTACTAAAAACGCACCAAATGTTGACCTTCCACTCCCTCCAAGGGGAAAGCTAGCAGTATTGCCAGATGGAATGCTACGTCCTAGTCTCATTTTTAAAACGCACTAGAAAAAATCGGGCTAAGAAAAATAATGCCTACGGGCTATCAAGTGACTCTAGGGAGTTCAAACTCTTACTAAAAACGCACCAAATGTTGACCTTCCACTCCCTCCAAGGGGAAAGCTAGTAGTATTGCCAGATGGAATGCTACGTCCTAGTCTCTTTACTTTATTTACCCACCCCATAATGTTAGGATTATTTGGTTTATTTATTATATATAATTATATTTCGATTTATTTTTGACATTCTAGATATACTTTTTGTTTGTTGTTTATTTTTGTTAAAGACGCATCGACATACTAGGTGGTATTTAGCAAATAGACCTATAGCTTAACGTGGGCTCCGAACCATGGTCGTTAAATATCGCTTAACGTCGACCAGTACTTCCCTTAGGCTATCAATTCTTGGTTTGTACTTAACCTTATAGCATCTTGAGAATCCTACCAACTGATGAATGATCAACCTAGAATACCTCTCAGAAGGCCTTAACCAGTCTTGAATTGCCGTGAATGAGGGGAAATTCGTAGTCGGATTTTACATTGTTACCTACTGTAATGCAGTACACAAGCCTGGTCTCTACTCCTCTCCTCGGAGAGTAAGCCATTCAAGTACTAACCGTCGATGCTGTATTTCGACTTCCAAGATCCCGAATTACAGGAGAAGCTAACTTCCAGACCAGATATATATATTTTTAATTTTATATTACAGTATATGTAACAGAAAAGGCAACTCTTGAATCTACGAATTACACGCAGAGCAGCGCCATTTTTGAATTAATTTTCACAATCAGTAATAAAATACTTATAGTTTCTCTTCGGAAAATATAAGTTATTGTTGATAGAGTTCAGTGGTAACAGCCTGTCCACGACCTTGTTAAATAAAATTAAAAATGGAGAGTCAAAATTATCGAAGAGGTTCGGTTAGTAGAAATATCTAGTCCTATAAGAGTTAATGGAACCTGAGAACATAACTAAGTTTTCTAAAAGGTATGTAAAAACTATTAGAGCAAATATAATGAATAAGTCAATTAGAAGTTTCTGACGGTAACCGCCGCGTTATTAAATTCATCTTCAAAAAAGTACAGATTAATTAATCCTCATGGTAATAACAAACAGTGACTTTTTGAAATTATGATAGTTCAATTATATCTTTTATGTATTTACTTTAATTTATGTATGTTTAATCTTTTATGTATGAAAATTTAACCAAACATTTTCTACAAATCACCAAATAACTTCTTGAGATCTTGTCAGATTTCCTCATCTGCTGATCATGCGTTCATCATTAGCAGAATCTACGTTTAGAAAGTGTAAGAAAGTGATTTGGTATATTGCAGAAAGTCACATATAACTTAAAAATATTTTATTGAAGGAATATTTGTTTATAATTACTTACTTTGCAGGTTTTAAAAGTAGTACCATGACTTTTATTTATGTGATCATATGTTTTCCATTTTGATCCATAATTTTTACCACAAACTGGGCATGAGGTTAAAGGATCTAATTGATTTTTATGTATACAGGTCACATGATCCCTTAAAACTTTCTGATTTTCGAAGAGTTTTAAACAGATGCCACAACTCAGGCTAAGAATTTTCCGGTGCAAACTTAAAATATGCATTTTTAATTTTATCTAAAATAATTAAACTGATTTAATGTATTCAAATAGTATTTAAGCTGTTTCTTACTTTACTGGACAAGGCATCACCGCAAAATTGACATACATAAGAATTTTCATGATCCCCCAAATGATCTAATAAATCTTTTTGACATCTTAATATATTTTCACATACAGTACAAACTAAATGACTAGAAGGATGTTGAAATCTAAAAGAGATAACTTTAGAAAATGCAAAGGAATATTGTTATATATTATTAATGTACTTAATAATACGTTTGGAAGTAAAATAAGTAAGAAAATAATAAACTAATCAGTAGCTTATTCTCTATTACCCATGATGTTAACTCTCAAGAGAAGCACTGGATATGGGATACCCAGGGGTGAATTAAAAGTGTTTTTCCCTTACAAATGGTCACGTTGAGGGGATGACTTTGAGTGGAGGAATAAATTTTACTATCCCTACTACAGATCCCCCACCATAGACATCTTAAGGTGCGAATACTAACAAAAATATAAGCGACCGTCAGTCAGTCAGACTGACAGTCTTTGGGTGTACGCCACCCAGTGCTGTTGTATCAATGTTTTGTAAATTTATTTAAATAACCTTTTTGCACAAATAGTGTGTTTATTTTTCCCATCTTGACACAGTTTGTGGTAAGTAAATCATAAATATTATATATTCTATAGTATTTTTATTGAAAACAATGATTTTTAATTTTTTTAACATTTATTTATCGGTTTCTTTCTTCGGTTCATTTTCTATTTAGCTCAAAATGAACACCCGTTCTCGTACTCGCTGTGCGTCTGAAGTAGAAGCGTTATATGACGCAGCTGATATTTTCGACGACAGATTGAAAACGAGACGAATCGGTTTTTGAAGAGCATCATAACAGTGAACTTTACCTAACTAGGTAAATATATTTTTTTTAAACAAAACTAAATTAAGTAATAAGTATCTGAAAGTACATCAAGTCCCCTTTTAAATGCCGTTGGAAGAATGTTTTTATCTATTAATTTCGGCTAGATATGATAGTTTGAATAGAACACCTCATTTTAACATTTTTTTTTAATGTTTGCTGATTTTTTCGAATAGTAGGAATACTACTATTTTTTGGAACATTCTATAGATCTCTTGAGGGTTAAATTTGGATTACTATCCAATTTCATCTTTCAATTTCTTATATCTCCAAATTTTAAAGCGTATATTATGTATAAAATTACCTGAATGAAGCTACCTAAATTATATACCATGATTTCTCGACCAAAAAAGACCATTAGGGATCATTTACACAACAAAATATGTGAAGGGTCAGTGGGTGATGTTTGAAGTACATGTGTAAATGAGAACATTATAAAATTAAGTCATTCACTGCACTAAATTGCTCTTATGTAAATAATGTCAGATACAAGCGTAGTTCGCAAACTTTTCGGCCTGTCCCATTGATGAGGCAAGTATGACTAAATACCTATACTATTTGTTAAGTATGATTTGTTAAATGGTGTGCTTTTAGTTGCTTGTTTGTCGAGATCAAGTAAGAAAATAACTTTTGACATTTTCTAAAAAATTAATAAAACTAAAGTTTGAGTTATTATATAGTACTTAGTTTTATGGGGTTTAACCCCGACGGCAATATAAAAAGAGTTAGATTCCACTTTAAAGGATTCTTCTCATCGTTTTCGACGGTAAAAATGTGAGCTGTTGAATATCTGTTGTTGTACCTGGTCATACTACCACTAATGACGATGAACGCCTGGACGCTCAAAAACCGCTACGACCGAGAAAATCGTTATAAAATATATAATGTTGTATTAAATGATTACCAACTGACGGTACGTGAGATCGTTGACATTGTAAAAATCTTGAGAGATCATCTCTACTCCAATTTATGCGAAGTTTCGGGTGCCAAAAAGTTTTTCGCTCCGTACCGTGTTTGTTAATAGTCGAGCAAATACGTAGTCAAATGAACATTTTCAAGAGATTTTCATATTTAAGACTTATTTAAACGCTATTCTGCTGGGTTTCTTGGAAGTTTTGTTACGGTAGATGAAATATGGATTCACCCTTACATGCCAAAGATGACGCAGCAGTCCAACAGTAGGTGGGAGCCAACTGCAAAAAAACTCATGGCTTTGGGTTTTTGGGGTTTTCCTTCCACTCTTGGACCAATTGATCGGTGCTATTCAGGTTAAACGTCCACCTGGCCAAAAAAAGTCCTCTTTCACCACTATAATGCCGCCGTACACGCGTTCAAAAAAAATATACGCTTCGAAATGCTTCCTTATGCGCCATTATCGCCGGATTTGGCTTCCAGCGATAACTTCCTTTTCCCACAGCTGAAGAGATGGGTCAGTGGACAAAGATTTACTTAAATGATTAGGTTAAAACTGCGACAACCACTTATTTTGGAATAAAAAGTTGGAACGTCGTTCGTCTAAATAATTTAAATTACAAGGTGACTGCGTGTGTGTTTTCTTGTTTAATAATCTCTTGTCGCAATAAATTTCATCACGATACAGTCAAATAGAGCATATCATAATCACTGCGCCTTTTGGCCAACATTTTCCTTTTTAATATGTATTCCACTAGATAAATAATTTACAACTATTATGTTATTTCAAGTTCACTGAATTATACTTACTTTGATACAAATCATTAAGATATGTTTGCAATTCATTCACAATGACAAAAGAATAAGAACATGCTTCGATTTTAAACTACAATTATATGGTTCACAAAAACTTTCAATCTTATTAACGTTTAAAGTCATAATACTAATTGGTTCGCAATATCGTCACTAGAGGAATACCTTAACAATGGTGTTGTACCTTATATGGCTAACAATCTCACATTTGCTTTGAACTTTTTCATTGCATATTTCACAAATATAATCAGAGTGGTAATTTATCAAATGCTTAGCTAGACTTTGACGGTCCTTAAATATTCGAGCACATGATTTACATCTGGTCAGCAAATCTTTTTGTAATCTAGGCCTGCGAAATTTTAAAATGATAATTCTTGTAATGTTTCAATATATTTTTAAAAAATAATTATATTTTCACCTGCAATTCTTTTTGTGCTTCTTTAGTAACATTTTTTTATGAAACGTCTTTGAACATTTAGGACATTTAAGGACCCCTTCTCCTGTTGGTGGCGTATAGTTGGTAATAATGTTATTATACAAATCGTGAGAAGGGTCTATTTCTTTTGGAGCTACTTTGGTCTCTAAGGAATCCTCATTTTCTTGGTCAGAAAACCTATCTGATGAGTTCTCATCACAGTCTGTATTACCGTCTTCACTTTCCTTTAAAAAAAAATCATCTGATTGAAAAACAACTGAATTTATAATAGAAACCCAGAGTTATGTATTAAACAATAAAGTCTTACCTGTTTTGTTAAACATTCCATATACTGTCTGTTAAGTTTTTCCATTGAATTAAAGGAACTGAGAATTAAATTATCATCTTTTTTTAAGGCTGTTTTAGTTTGGTGTATTTTAGCAAAATGTTGGGCTAAATGGTACTTTGAGGCACTCGTTTTAAAACATATTTGACAAGTAATACTTGGATGGGCTTTATGTAACCGATTTACATGTTTCCATAAATGGGAATTACGTCCATAAAACTAAAATGTTAAGTAATGTGTGTATATTCTTGGTTTACATTCTAATTAGTATTTTTAAACTAATGCAATTTAATCAAGGGATAACAGCTCCATAGTTTGTATAACATCCAGTAATGCGATATTGGAGCTGAATGTCGAGTGATACAATTTTTAACAAAACCTTACAAATTACACAACTCGCTTACTTAAAAAAACTCTAATTTGGACCTTAGGAAACCTTGTGTAATCAATCCATCAAAGGCTAAGTTATCCCTGTAAGTTATAGTTTAGTGCGGTGTTTGATTCTTGGACACATATATATCTTACTTTTTTAATGAAGTCTAAAGAAATCTCTTAATGTTAATGTTTATTAAGTTGATTCAGATCTTTCCGACCCACGCATTAAATAACGACTTCTTAGAAACATATGAAAGGTTATCTTGAAAGGCAAGGTATTTCAGAGAGGTTGATTCCCCAATTTGGCTCTGAAGATTATCTGATTTAATAGCCGCTGACTCAAATCTTAAAGATGGGTCGAAGGCTAATAAACCAAAGACAACATTAAGATTCGAGAAGTTAATAGATATCGTTCAAAACAGTTACAGAAGTTACCTAAAACTTTCAATATTTGTGCAGCGTTCAGTAGTGGACATGAAAAAGGAATGATAAGCAAAAATGTACCTGTTTTTTTAGGGATTTATCACAAATCACGGCGAAATTAACCAATTTTTGATATTTGTAAATATAACAGGAAGGTGGGTACATGACTTATTTTGAACTGCAAAGAAAGTAGTGCCACACTTGGCATAGAGACTTCTTCAATTTAAACACAGGCACTGCAAAGATTAGTGTGGCCTATTGTATTTATTAATCACGTCGATCCTTTCAGTTTACAGTCAGATTTCAGTTTAACAAGTGATTTTAAGTTGCGTGTCGGAAATGATTCTGAAGTAAAAGGAGATTACTGTCCGGGCGAGGGCGGAACTATTGGCATTTTACCGTGCATAAAAGAGTTACAAGTAAATTGAACAATTGAACATTACAAGTAAGCAACAAACATCTTGATTTGTTATTCTACAGTGCGGTATATTGCAAAAAAAAGAACTGACGGGAATAATTGAGAACAACCCCGGATCAGGTCGCCTTCGAGTTCTCACTGTAATGGAGCGACGGAAAATTGTCAAAGACGCCTTAAAAAAACCTAAACAGAGCGAGGTCTCTCCCCCTCGAGAAGGGTCTTATCTCAGACAATAATGAATGTTCTCCGTGACAACGGTATTCGAAATAGGCGACCTGTAAAGAAGCTCTTTCTTGGTGAAATTAATAGATAAAAAAGACTAGAGTTCGCGCAAAAAAGACAAACCTATAGATTTTTATAAACAAATAATTTTTTTCGACCAGAGCAAATTTGAAAGTCAGCCAGCATTTTAACATTATGATGTAGAAATAATACTAGGCTTACCAGAGAGGAAGGCAAGGAAATGATTTACGATTAGAGACGCATCAGCAACTACAAAGCTATTTAGCGACGGGGCCTACAGCTTAACGTAGGTTCCGAACCATGGTCATCAGCCCCCGACAATCCAGGCCAGCACCCCCCTCAGGCTATTAACCCGTGGTTATGTGCTTACCCATAAGTCTATCAGGAAGCTTACCGACTGGCGAGTGACCAACGTAGAACACTTCTCAGAAGGCATCCGGCTTTACCCAGCCTTTTTTAACTGGCGTAAGTGAAGGGTAATTAATTGTCGGATTTTACACTCTTGCCTAGAAACGATCACAGATATTTAGGAAGTAAATAAAGACAGAAGAAAGAAAGAAAAACAACCACCCGAGCGCTGGGATCGAACCGACTACCGCGTCAATGCGGTTTCGGCACAGCAGCGGCAGGCCGCCGCTCTACTGTCCGCGCCCAGCTTACTAGAGAGACGATACAAAATAGTTAAGCACGTTGGTGGTAATCTTATGCTTTGAGGATGTACGTCTTAAAATGGAGTAGAAAATCTCAAATATGACAACCCGGTTGTATGTGTCCCTAGAAGTGACCCTCTATTTCTAATAGGTTAACAATCATCTAGAAGGTTACTCACCGTAGTCACCGGACCTTAATCTGATAGAAAATGTATGTCATATTCTAGACAGAAAAAAAGAAGTATAACTTCAAAAAGTGGAATTAATAAATAAATTAGGTGCCAATGGAAAATGTTTTTTTTTTATAAAAATTATTATTGGTACCTGGCGATGAGCAAATATTTTATTTGCGATTTTTAACGTTATTTTTAAATATATCATTTATTTAATTGATATATTCAAATAAATTATTATTCTATGTTATGTCATTTCTTGTTATATTTATAAATATATTTATTTAATTTTCCCCGTGATTTGTTATAAACACCGAAAAATTAGGGTATACAAATACTTTTTTTGCCTATTGTATGTTTGACATTAGCCCTGTTCCAAGTAGCGTCAGAAACAGTTTCTAACAGTCGGGATTCGGCGCAGTAACGATGATTGGAACGGTTTTTAGTTACTACGTCGAATCCTGACTGTCAGAAACTGTTTCTGACGTAAGCTGGAACGAACATATATGCAATACATAACGTCTTTCGTTTAATAATATTGATATAAAAAAAGGTATTTTATTTTGTTACAAAAATATTAGAAATTCAAATTAGATTCATGTTTGACTAGCTTGCATTAATATGGAAGTCAATTCATAATAATTATTTAATAAAAATCGTAGGCATAATTTAGAGATATTCAGACTACATCTAGAGTATAGCTTATATATTTCAGTGGTTATACTTTTTGCGAGTCTTCATTGTATGTAGATATTTTTCAAAGCTAGTACAGATATTAATGCATTTAGCCCCCATTCTATAATTGCAGTTGGAAGGCTTAGAGAATAAAATTAATTAATATCATTTGCATACACATAAAGTAAAAACAAAAGTACGAGGATCATCCGTAAAATTCTTGTCGTGACGCAGCAATGGCACAATTATCACCAAATGAATATGCTATTTGCAAGCTGTAATTCGTTAGATAGCATGCTGAGAAGTGTTTGTGGCAATCGAGAGGAGCAAATAAGTTTTGATATTTTCTGAAAAATTAATAAAATTGAAGTTTTAGCTGTTATAAAGTACTTTCTCATAAAGGAATTCCCCCAGACAGGAACCCCAACAGACATTAAAAAAAAAACTGAAATTCTAGATCAATGCTTTTATTGGAACCTTTGGTGTGAAACACTAAACTTGAAGAGATTTACCACTAAACATCAAATCACTTTTTTGAACTTCTCGACGCACTTTTCGCTAACCATGTTAACATAATCAGGAGATGATTTAATCTAGATTAAATTAGCTTAGCCAGATTAAACCATCACTAACATGGTTAGCGAAACGTGCGTCGAGAAGTTCAAAAAAGTGATTTGGTGTTTAGTGGTAAATTTCTTCAAGTTTAGTGAAATTCTACTTTAAAGGATTCTTCACTTTTGTTTGTGACCTGGGGAAATTAAGCTTGGAACGCCCAAAGATGCTACCACAGATAAAATCGACAATGCTCTATTAAATAGGGTATTAATGTTCAAACGTCATTGGTTTAAATGTAGTGAAGCGCAAGGTGACTACGCTCAAAAAAATATCTCAAAAATGTTGTTTTCATCGTAAGGCTGATAATTTTTCGAATAACACTCGCACTGTTTTTTCAATGAAAATGTTAAATTACTAGTAAGAGACGGTTTTCAGATTTTAAATACTTGGAGAGTATCTTCAACCAAAACTGAAAATTGTCCAAGATAAACAACCCAAGATAAACAAAGCAGTATCCAAAGAATTTTTAAATAAGGTTTCTTTAAACATTACTTTGCAGTGTATATAATATACTGTGTATTGTCTGTAATGCCTACAGTACTGTACAATATATGTATACTTAAATGAGTACGCAATAACTGATCGTCTGTAGCTTTGGAGAATCGATCTGAGGCAGTGAAAAGCAAGAAAGGAGAAAAATCCTGTTGTGACATTTTACAAATTCTCCCGGGATTCCAGACGAGTCATGTTGGTGGTAATCATATGTTGGTGGTGTAGTATCATAGTTATTTGAGTATGCTTTATATACCATTTCTACCAAGTACACAGAAAATCATTGTAAAGTAAAGTGATTAAAATATTGTCATAAAAAATACGCGATTATCTCGTATTATTAAAGTAAAGAGCGCTTTTCAGATGGTTAGGACATATTCACTCCATGTTCCATGTCCTAATACGTAGGGAACAACGGTCTTCCTAAATGTTTAACGTTTAATGGATAATTAATTGATGGTAAATCTGAAGAATATGATAATTATCAATAATTGGAGAGCAATTACGCACAGTAGATTATCGCTGCTGCTTTGTCGAGTGAAAAAATTAAGCTTATAAGCTTGTAATACAGGTTACGAGCTTTCTAACCATTGAGGAATTAATTCTGGGAAATCTTCTTACAAGTCATTGTATTACTAGGTCCTTAATTATTGACCTTTTTTATACTAGCTTTAGACATGTATTTATGAAAAAAGTAATACAAACTTAATCTGCAAAGTAATCTCCCTTACTTTCTATACACTTTCACCACTTTTCAGGCAACTGTCGAAGATTGGGCTTTCATCAACTTCTTCAAGAGATCAGAGAAGAGAGAGAGATTCAAGAGAAGAAGTGAAACTCCAAAGGGGCCAAGTCTGGAGAATACGCTAGGAGCGATAAAATCTCCCGGTGATTGTTTCCAGAATCCTTTTTGTTGTATATGGCCGTGCGTCGTCTTGATCAAAATGATTTCACTTCTTACCTTGTCAGTATAAGACTTTTTTCCTCTAAAATGTCATTAAAACGAATCAGTTGCTATTGATCAAACGGTCAGCAGTGACCGGTTGATCAAACTGGAGCAGAGCAACACCCTTTTGGCATGTATATTTGGTTTTGCGGTACTGGTGTGTGGTCACCGGAAGTATCCGACGATTTCGTCACTTCGTTTTATCGTCGAAGATCCATTTTTAGTCACAATCTTATGCAGGAAGTTTTTTGCTTCAAGCTAGCCCAATAACTTCCAAATCTTCATCCTTCACTTTTTTGGCTGTCGCGGACATTCTGCATGATTTATGTCAAAATTTCCAGTTCTGAATTGCTGGAACCTAAGCTTACACATACAGTATGAGACAGCATTATCTTCAAAAGCTGTACAAATCATCTCGTTAAGTTCTTGCAGTATTTCTTTCCAGTTGAAATGCGAGAAGACCTAATGTTACTTGTCGAACATCACGTCTACAATGTGTAACAATGTGTAGCGATTTAGCTCGTATAATCACCGAGGATACCGAGTCAACGGAAGCAGGCCTGCGGTTTTGGCGGCATTTTCGACAGGAAAATGGAGACATTAGTCTCAAAACAGGTAAAGGTGCATTACAATAAAATCAATTGTTGAATTACGCAGTAGTTGAAAATAAAGATGAGTATCGAGTTCTTCAGTACTTCTTTTAGATAAATGTGGTTGAGGGTATGGGAAATTCAAATCTAGTCAGTTAACCCTTGCACACTCCGCATCCCCGCAGAAAAATTATAAACTGATTTTACAGATTATATTCACAGTAGGCTCGTATATTATATCACGTTTTGAAGTGGTACAAAATAACTTCATGGCTGGAAAAAAAAAATGTAATTTGATAGTTGTCGATAAAACGTAGGGGCTGAAAATTAAGCTGAATAGTTAATAAAATCATTATAGGAGCTAGGAATTTCTATATACTATCATATCATTTTCTTTATATTTTTTTTACAATTACCTTATTGCACAAATCACAGTGAAATATGGAATGTACGTTTCTCCTATGATGAGAAAACTTCCTAAATGTGTCAAAGTCAGATTTATTGCATTCTACACAAGTGAAATATTTAACAGGTGATGAGTCGAATCTATTAAACTTTTCATTTGTACATATGTAGTCTTCAGGATCAAAATTTTTAATCTGAAACAACAAATACACATAAACTGTAACTACTAAAATCAAAGAGATTTACCACTAACTATTTAATTTCTTATTATTTTGAATTTCTCGACGCCCGTCGAGAAATTCAAAATAAGTGATTTGGTGTTTAGTGGCAAATCTACTTTAGTTGAGTGTTTCATACCAAAGGTTCCAACAGAATAATTGGTAATTAACAAATTATTGTTCACTTACCTCTTTCTGGCAAATTTTTAACAAAAAATTGTGTACTAAAACATGATTTTCAACAACCTTAAAATTATCGTCACCAAAACAGCACACCTGACAATAAAATTTTGTTGATATTGGGTGTTCCAAAACACAGTTTTCCACATGACTTTTCAACTGTGTTAGAGAGTTAACTTGAAAGAGACAAATGCCACAAAGGAATATTGATATATTGGAATGATTTAGTTGCAAATGTAAAAAAAGATCATTTTTGTTTGAAAACATAGCTGGACAATTTGAGCAGGTTAAGTTTGAATGAAATAATATTGGGTTTTCAGGAGAATTATCTGAAATTCTCTCATCTGAAAATAATACAAAAATGTTTATTTTTGGTTAATTACTTACAGTAATTTTTACCTGTCAACTCGGTACGTTTCAGATCTGAAATTTTTAATAAGTTTGGCAAAGTTTTCTTCTTTTTCCCCAGAGAATAATAATCACAATTATTATATAACGTTTTTGAATCTCCATGAATGTAGTCTTTTGCATGAACTTCAATAAAATGGGCAATTAATTCTTCTGTATTCTGAAGCTGAGTCTTACACAAGAGACAGGTTTGAAATAATGTTAATGTGTTTATCTAATAAATAAAAATGTAACAATAATAATAGAGAAAGATAAGTAACATAAACTCACTGAGTGATTAGCTTCATTACATTCCATGGATATAGTATTTTCATATTCATTTTCTTCATTATACATTACATATTCTTTTTCTTTCTTTATTTCCTTGATTGGATTAATAACACTGGAACCTTTGTTACTGCCCTCAGCATGAAATTCTAATTTTTTTGGTTGTTTACATTTTCTTCTATTAGTAGACTCTAATCGACATATCTTTGTCAAACTGTTTTCTATGAATTCCCCTTTTCTTTTCCTGCCATTACTTCTTTCAGATATCTCATCTATTAAATTTGGTGTTGATTCAGATAGTAGATTTTTGTTACTCACCAAATGTAATAATTTTGTGTTATTTAACATAATGTCAGTAATATTATTAAAATAGTTTTGTATTTGGAATTTTTGACCTAATATAACTTGTCCTCTGTTTAATTCATCATCATAATCATTTGCATTAGAATCAGATAATATTTCATAATCAACTAATGCAGAGTGAGATTCAGATTTATTTTGATCACTATTGAGAAAATTGCTTGTTAAAGGAAATTCATCATTCAAATTGCTTAAGTCCTTTTTGTCGCCTAAGAGAAGATCCAAAAAATCTTCTGTCTGGATACTCTTACTCTCACTAGACAGAGATAGTGATATAAAACAACTTTTATCTTTTTTTCTTTTACTTTTTAAACATGATTCTGCAATGTCCAATTGTGATTCTAGTATTATTATGTTTTGTAGGCAACTTTTTATAAAAATATAAAAATTTTCGATTTTTGTCTGACATTCTGTACAAATGCTCTCAGGTAACAGGCAATGAGGAGTTATCTGCATAAAAGAAAATATAACATAAATGTAATTATTAAACTGCGGATAGTCATGACAAGTTTTGAAATTTTAAATATCAAAATACAGTCCATTTAAATCATATTTATTTCCTATAACAGCCAAATAAGTTTCTATCTTGTGCTTTAATCCTTAAGTTTGGGTGGTTTCAACGCGCGATGAGAAGTTTAAAAAAGTGACTTGGTGTAGAGTGGTAAATCTCTCCTAGTTTAGTGTTTCATTAATCTCCCTTACTTTCTGTATATTTTCGCCACATTTCAGGCAACTGTCGCAAATAGTCAGTCTGGCTTTTTGGACTTCTTCAAGAGATGTGAAGCAGCTATTAATCAGGTGATGTTGCAGGAATTGGAAGGGATAAACTGGCCAAGTCTGAAGAATATGCAGAGATCTATAAAATCTCCCACCCCAACTCGGTGATATTTTCCAAAGTTTTTTTTGCCGTATGTGGTCCATTCGTTTTCCTGATTCAAAATGACTTCCCTTGCTACTATAAGACATTTTTATGCTCCAGAGCGTCACTAAAACAAATCAGTTGCTGTTGATAACAGTCACTAGCTGACTGGTTAACCAAATTGGAGCAACTCATATACCCAGCTGATTCCATTATATACAAAGCAACACCCTTTTGGTGTGTACATTTGGTGTTGTGGTACTGGTTGATTGCTAATCGGTATTAAATCGCGATTTTCGCCTCTTTGGATTATAGTTGAGGAGATATTTTTTGTCACAGGTCACAATCTTATGTAAGATGTTCTTTTGCTTCAATCCGGAGTACATCAAAGCATCTACTCTTATTCTCAGTTGTGAGTTCATAGGGGCCCAATGATTCTCCTTTTGAATTTTCCCTACCTTGTGTAAATGTTTAGAAATGGCTTCTGCTGTTGCTCCAAGTTCCTGTCTAAGCTCTATCAGTGTACAATAAAAAAATATAGCCACCTGTGACTCCAATTCTTCATCCTTAACTTTTTTTAATTGTTCTCTATGAATTTCCCCTTTCCTTCAGATATCTCATCTATTACATTTGATAGTGATTCAGATAGTAGATTTTTGTTACTCACCAAAGATAACAATTTTGTGTTATTTAAAATATGAATAATATTATTAAAATAGTTTTGAACTTTTACCCTAATATAACTTTTCTTCTGTTTAATTCATCATCAGAATCATTTGAATTTGAATCAGATAATATTTCATAATTAACTAATGTATAGTGACATTCACATTTATTGCAAATCACTATTGAGAAAATTGCTTGTTAAAGAGAATCCATCATTCAAACTGCCCGTCTTTTTTTAGTCGCCTAAGAAATAAAAAAATCTTGTCTGGATACTCTTACTTTCACTAGACAAAGACAGTGATATAAAACAACTATTATCTTTTTTCTTTTTATTTTTTAAACATGATTCTACAATGTCAAATTGTTATTCTACTATTACTGTTTTGTACGCAATTTTTTAAAAATATATAAAACTTTTCGAATTTTGTGACATTCTGTACAAATACAGGTAATAAACAATGAGCAGTTATCTGCATAAAACAAAACATAACATAAATGTAATTACCAAAACAATGCAATGCACATTTGTATATGCGTTTCTATTGCATAATGATTACTTAAACAGTGAATAATTATGACGTAAGTTTTGAAATTTTAAATATCAAAATACACCCCATATAAATCATATTTACTTACTATAACAGGTAAACAAGTTTCTATCTTGTGCTTTAATCCGTCAGTTTTGAATATATTTATGAAGTCATTACCAGTTTTTCCGCATATTATACAAAGTTGTGTATCCATTTCAATAATTTTTAAAAAACATTTTTTTTTAGTCTTCTAATTTTATAAATTCTATCCTAATAGTTTTAGGTTCACCACTTTAAACTTATTTACATGTAGTTACAACAAATTATATTTAATGAACTGATGATATTGTATCAAAACCGGACTATTTAACTAAATTTAAATTCCCTTGCAAAAATAGTAATCACAAACATTACGACGCCATAATAAAAATTTTTGGCAACATTTTTGACAATGCCTTTTTCATAAAATTATTTCACCACCCACTAGATGGCAGTAAATAATGGATGTATATTTCATATATTTTATATATTAAGAAACAATGGTATTTAAAAGTTCATTCTGTCGGTGATATTTTTATTACATTTTGAATTGTTTTAGATTATAATTATTTAGTTTTTTGGTATTTTTATAACTTGCAAGCTGTCAATGTCACTTTAGTTTATTTAACCTAAAAAGATTGTCAAACAAATATACATTTTATGCGTTTCAATTTATTTCAGAAATATGGCTTTAAATAATTTTATAGAGTTTTTTCAAAAAGGAAAGGTATGTGATAATAATAATAATAATTATAAATTTCTTATACTGCGGTTATTTTTGTAATAAAAAAATATTAGCAATTTCAAGTTTATTTTCTAATTTTAGACCTTTCGACCTAAGAAGAAGTTTGCTCACGGCACTATAAGATATAGTTTACATAAACAAGCCTGTGCCAGTTTAAATTCAGGAATAAATTTAAGGTCTGCTGTAAAATTGCCACAGGGGGAAGATTTGAATGATTGGATAGCTGTCCATGGTAATTTCGATCTAATGTTAACAAGAGATTAATAACCATTTTATTTACTTTTAGTTGTTGATTTTTTTAATCGGATCAATCTAATTTATGGGACGATTTCTGAATATTGTACAGAACAAACATGCCCTACAATGTCTGGTGGACCTCGGTTCGAATATCTATGGGCAGATGGAGATAAATTTAAAAAACCGACACCTTTACCAGCCAGAGAATATATTAGTTATCTAATGGACTGGATTGAAATGCAAATAAACAATCAGGCACTCTTTCCATGTACTAGTGATTTACCATTTCCAAAGAACTTTGCAAATCATTGTAGCAAGATACTTGCAAGGTTACATAGAGTTTTTGTACATGTCTATATTCATCATTTTCAAAATATTGTGGCTATATCAGCTGTAAGTATCTTCATCTACCAGTTTTGAACTTTTGTTGTGAAACACTAAACACCAAATTGCTTATTTGTAATTTCTCAATGGTATTTCGCTAATCATGTTAGCACCATCAGGAGATGATTCAATCTATAATCAAATTTATCCATAACTATAATCATATTACCCTTATCTGATTAATTCTTCTATTGGGATCTTCAGTGTGAAACATTAAATTCAAAGAGATTTTCCACTAAACACCAAATCTTTTTGAAACTTCTTGATGTACGTTTTGCTAACCATGTTAGCATCATCAGGATATGATTTAATCTCTTTGAGTTTAACCTTATTTGCTTTAAAATATTAACAATCCTTTCACAGATGTTTAACACTCACAGAATAATTTCACATTTTTTGACTTATAAGAAATACTTTTTTGCAATTTTAGAATAATAACTTGAATAAAATTAGAAACTATTTAATTAATTTTTCATGATTTAAGAAATCAAATATCTGCTCCAATAAGCCTGAATCAGTAAGATTAAATCATCTCCTGATGATACTAACTTGTTTAGCGAAACGCGCGTCTAGAAGTAAATAAGTTATTTGGTGCTCTTTAGTAAATCTTTCTTTCTGTAGTAAAGAGTTTAATATATCATATCAAACTATTATTTTTGTTTCAGGAAGCTCATGTTAATACATGTTATAAACACTTTTATTATTTTGTAACAGAATTTGATCTTGTAAGTAGAAAAGAATTAGAGCCATTACAAGAAATGGCATCAAGAATATGTAAAGATACACCTATGTAGGTTAAAATCAAGTAAATTATCCAAACAGTTTTACCATTGTATAATAGCTTTAATCAACCTTTTCAGAAATTTTTAAACTTCTTTGCTCATCTTATATGGATTTTACTAATGAGAAATTATATACTTTTTAATTGTTAAGTCCAACTTATACATAGGCATTGGGTGGAGTCTTATCTGAGGCATTATTAATTGTCTGTATATTTGGTATATTAATGGGCATGTAAATGTAAAAGTCTGGTAATTAGTTCAATATTGTAGTTTGCCAGTATCAATGTTATTGATGTAAAATATTAATTTTTAAACTTAATGTTTAAGCCAATATTAGTTATGCAAGTTTATAGCTTGTGGTCTTTATAGTCAGAATTTCATTTAATATACATGTTGCATAAGTTATTCCTATTTATTGTGTATTTTTCAATCTCTTTGAATGTGTTTATTAATTATAATGTAATATGAAATACAAATAAAAAATTAAAGCTTTTGCTGGCCATTCTAGTTATAATGTTTTATTATAAAGGGTGTCCAAATAGGTATTTCAGGATTTCCTTTTTAAATAAAACCAACAATTTTAGAAAAATAACATGGTTGTTACAGTGGCGACTCGTGGGTTTTTAAAGTGGGAGGGCATAGAAGAAAATAGTGCTGTTGAAGATTTTTTTGCTTTCTCCTTCCTTTTTTACTTTTCGTGCTATTGAAACCATATACAAGATGTGAACCAGGAAAACATTAAAATTTTGTATTGTTACTATTTACAAGGAAATTGGAGGATGGGTTGTTGTGCAGATAAAGGAATGAATAAGTAGGTACTTACCGTTTCCCGAAGAGTAAACCATTCAAACAGTTTATTGTATCTTGTCCTATTTTTACATTCTTTTTGAACTTGACTCAAATTCAACACTGGCGTGGAACGTCCGTTAGTATTTAATTCAACTTTCTTCTCCAAACTTAAATTAGTCATCATTAACTGTTTTAAATCGGACACCTTCATATTTGCAGTTAAGAGTTGATTATTTTTATTTAAAACGTACTACTCAGTGTGTACACACGTAGCAAATCCCAAATCAAAACAAGCATTCGCGAGGTGAACGAAATACGCGACACGAGACATATCAAACGCTCCGTACCCATCAAATCAGCGTTTAAAACTAATTCCGATACGCTCGGTCGCAGGGAATCTACGTCCAAATCATATGTTTTAGAAAACAGTTAAACCTCCGAATTCTAGCAACCAACAAAACATGTAACGCCAATAACGAGAAAAGATGACTTGACGTACGGTCGCTGGAGGTAAACGTCCGACCAATGATGTTAAAATTATGACGAGAGGATGGAATTTTTATCCGCATTATTTGGTGTGATGGGTCGACAGACGTTCTTCTACATTTGGATATTTTAATTTTTAATATCTTAAAATGAGTTAAAAGAAACTGAACGGAAATAAAATATGGTGTTTTGTTCTGAAAAATTGTTTACTGTGATAAATGCTGGAGGGGCAGTGCCCCAACGCCCTCCCTCACGAGCCACCACTGGTTTGTTATTTTATCAAAAAGTAGAGACATGGCAGTTATTCGGCACAATTGCGTTTCAATTTCACTAATAACTCGACGTATGTTTTGCTTTAGGTCATTAATCGTCTGCAGATTGTTAAAGTAGACTGTTCTTGAGGAAGAACACACACAAGAAAAAGTCAAGGAGGAATAGATCGCATGATCTTGCAAGCCACTGAATATCACTATTTCGAGAAATGACGCGGCCGCGAAACCGTGACCGTAACAAATTAAAAGTTTCCTTTGCTTAGTGGCGTTATCTTGAAAGAACAGACTGTTAAGGTGCATATTATCCAATTGGAGCCATAAAATGTTTTTTAACATATTGCGATAGCATTCATAACGTATTGCAATAGCGTAAAATGACCCTATAACCGCTCCAGCCTAAAATGCACACCATACTGTTACTCGAAGAGGATGTAAAGGTTCTGCTGCAATCATTCCAGGATTTTCACTTCCGCAAATCCTACAATTTTGCTTGTTCACATAACTTGTGACGTGGAAATGAGCTTCGTCGAAATGTATAATTTTATGGCAAAATTCTGCGTTATTTATAACTTCAGAAGTATGCACAATTCTAACATGTTCTTCTGTCGTAAAACGATCCATAATTAAATTACCGGGTCTAGATGATATCAAGGGTCTAGATGTCAATCCATCCCCATGTCGCAAATCTTCTCATTTCTGAAATTATACTGTTTTGTGTTGTTGAATTTTAACTATTACCTTAGAGTTAAGGTATCTTAGTTCTGATCTTAAGAAAAAATGTATCATTCAGATACATAGAAATAAGATTTTATAACGAAATAAATTATGATATATACTACAATCTTTATATTATTTATTTTTGTTACCCTTTATTTATATTAAATGGATTTAAATTAGCTAAATTCCCCATATTACTACCGAATTGTTTAAAAAAGTCTGTTATGGGGCCTATATTAAATAAAGTTTTAGCAGGCATAACAGCTCCTTGGATTGTTGTGAAAAAAATTTTTACGTCGTCTAGTGCATTAGTTAGATTGTTCTTTTGAAGAAAACTTTGCAATGGTTGTGTCAATGAAACTTCATTGTTACCTACAAAATATATCTTATATTAGTTATGTACATTTAATATTTAACATGATAATTATTTACTTAATTGGCTAATGCATCCTTCAACGAAGGCTTGGAAAACGTATGAATACGACATTCACCACCTATTCATAGATTTTAAAAGTACCTATGACAACATAGCTCGATATACATAGTACAAAGCGGTGAAATACTTTAACATCCCTCTACACTTGATTAAAATGATTAACGAAATTCTGTCTAGATTCAATAAAAAGTTAAGTTCAGAGCAGCACATCACGCCCGTTTCTAACCTATTCTGGCTTGAGCCAAGGTGATATGGTGGCCTATCATATTCAATACAGCCCTTGAAAAAGCAGTAAGAGACTCCAGTATCAATACTCGAAGCACAATCATAAATAAAAATATTTAGATACTGGCGAATGCTAATGATTTGTATGTTATGCTAAATCAAAACGAAATCTCATACAGGCATGCAAAGCAATTAAAGAAGCTTCTGAAAAAAATGGGGCTACACCTTAATTTAGAAAAAACTAAATTCATGGCACAAATGGTCACAAACAAAACTCGGGTTGTCGAAGATCTGGTAATAGGAATAAACAGAATAGAACATGCAGTTGATATATTTTGGAAGAACAAGTAATTGTTATATTTTGGCATTAACACGGACATTAGATGAAGAATATACCTGGCAAATAAAACCTACTACGGATTAATTAAACATTTAACAACAAGCAAAACAAAATGTATTATTTATAAAATACTTATTATGCTAGTGCTGATGTACCCATCAGAAATTTGGACATTGACGAAGTACTGTGAGAACCTCTTGGGGTGCTTCGTGTGGAAGATACTGAGATATGTACATAAATATGTATAATTTATACAATGAGCCTGATATTGTAAAGAATATAAAAATTAATAGGTTGAGATAGATAGGGCATATTGAGAAAAGAGGGGAGGTAGAACTTGCAAAACATACACAGTATTTTAGGAAAATACCGGACTTTTTATATTGAAAAAAACAATTAGTTATTTTACCAAAATTATTTATTTTTATTCAAAATACACCCTTTCCGCATTAACACGGCGCTGGGCACATTCAACCAATACTAGCTTAGATTTTTTATGTCGTTTTTCGCAATTTCCCTCGTCACGGTTTCTTGGACTTGTGTAACACTGCCATAAAACACTCCTTTCATTGCCAGTTTGAGTTTCGGAACCAGAAAATGGTCATACGGAGACAAATTAGATGAATATGGAGGATGTTGAAGCACACAGGCTTGTTTTTTCGCTAAAAATTCACAGCGACGGTCCTGGGCACAAATCAAAGCACAGACTTTCCGTTTGTTTAAATCCTTTGTCAAAATTTCGTGAATCATGTCTTTGGTCGTATTTAATTCCTCCACTATCCATCTCACAGTCCAATAAAGCATCACGACTGTCCTGGAATCGCTTATACCACTAGAACACACGTGTACGTGTTAAGTCCGTTAATCGATTCTAATGATGGTGGTCTCTATAGATGATATATACAGTTTTCAGATTATATATTGTTTCAATAGATAACGCTACTAATTTTCTTTAGATTAAAAGTTCCGTTATTTTTTTGATATACTGTGTATATCTATTGCCAACAACCGGTAAGCAATATACCTAGAGGAAGACCACGTAACAACTAAAAGACGAAGTTGGCAAAACTCTAGAGAAAGACCATATAACAGACTAAAGAACTAGGTAGAGAAATGACCTAGAGAACTAAACGTGAGAAATTGGAATGACAAGCGACAGGAACCAATGGGTTTTTATTCAGATCTCAACGACAATTTTAAAGTGCGCATCAGTCATATGATGTTACAGTAATTGAAATGGTAGTCGCACAGAGTAAGATTTGATAAACGAGCTGCCAGAAGAAGAGCTTCCCAGTCATTTGACTCTTTTACGCGCTTGATGTTAAAAACTAATGATTCAACGACGGGTTTTTCAAAAATACAGCGTTGGTGAAAGCTTTAATGCTGAGAGAAGATGGCAGCTCTGCGCCATCTTAGTTCATACAACGATGCCTGTTGGAAGGAAATTTTTCAAGAGTTGATAATAAGGAGATAAATGGTCCATTGCGAGAAGGCCTGTTCTCAAACTGGATTTTAATAAACTATATGATTAATGTGTCATTTTTTTTATTTTTAAATTATATTGTTTCCCCAGTGGCAGATACATGAGCAATTCCAACAGATGGATGGGTATGTAATTTGACCTGTTTTGTGGTAGTTTATATTGGCATAATATAGTTAGCTGGCACATATGTAAGTTTATATTATTGGGAGGAGTATTATTGTATACTTTAGATTTGTGTTTTATACATTATTTTGTGATAATTTTTTGTCTTGTTAATGATTAAAACAATAAATGTTCTTAGTATTATTATATGCTATTTGTTACTTATACTCTATTTTAAAATACTTTACCGTTATTCAGCAAATTGGATGGCTTTAGTGAATCTATGATACTCGCTCCTAATAATTATAAAAACAATTTACTGATACATTCTGTAACATTGTTGGAATACATACTTTCTTGGCTTGATTTTTCATTCTCTTCAACGTTACCAGTAGGTTTCAATTCAGCTATATCTGAAACATTACACTCATTAAATAAATTTGTTTTAATAAAGTCATCTATGAATATCAAATTGAATTTAAAGCTTACCAATAAATTTAGAGATAAAAATAATGTTTAGTAATAGAATGTAATTCATGTCGTTTCCAACTATTCTTAATTGATAAAATAAGCTACACAATATATTTCCCTTTTATAAAGGAAATAGTATCGTTAATTTTAAGGCCATTGTATAATAACTTTGATAAAACAGTACAGGAATGAATTATAAAATAATGTATAGATAAAAAGTTTAAAAATGTTGATTTTAATTACATTAGGTACAGTGTTATTAAATAAAACAAATGGATATTGTTTACAACGTTACACTTCTTTCTACCAGGTATTGTGCAAATATATTTAAATTGTAGGTAAAAATGAGAAGATACACTTAAAAAATATGAAATAGAAATATTTTTATAAATACGATCATTCCAAATAAACTGTTCCTGCAATTCAGCTTTCCGAACCAGTAATGAACATTTTAAAAGATGGTTTTGCAGCCTTTTTTTCGGGAATACCCTGGTAATGAGTCTTTTTTTCAGTGACACTGTAAGTGTTAGATAACCAGCAATATTCGGTTGTATTGGTAGTTATATAATGTACTTGAGTTCCATATATATATATATATATATATATATATATATATATATATATATATATATATATATATATATATATATATATATATATATATAGACACATATACACACACACACACATAGCTTTGTTCTATCGACGATTTCAAGTGGTTCCAAATCGAGTGGTTCCACGATTTCAAGTGGTTCCATTCGCCTGCGCATACTCCGGACGATTTGAAATCGTTTGAAATCGTGGCTAGAACAAACCTATTTATATACGCTCGAGTTGACTTTCTAGGTTATGATTTTTAAAGTATATTTTCAAAACATTAAGTCAAAAACTGTTATAGAAAAATAATAATGGCAGAATCATCTTCGGCGATCTCAGGAAAGGCCTCTGAGAAATCTCCAATATGCTTATTGGTATTAGGAATGGCTGGAAGTGGAAAAACTTCATTAGTCGCTCGGTTATCTGACGGTATTCAGAATAAGAAACCCTATGTTGTAAATTTAGATCCTGCTTGTATAAACTTACCTTATTTCGCCAATATCGACATAAGAGAAACTGTAAATTATAAAGAGGTTATGAAACAATATAAGTTAGGCCCTAATGGAGCTATTGTTACAAGTTTAAATCTTTTTTCCACAAAGTTCCCAGAGGTTATTAATTTTATAGGAAATGCATCAAATGAACATTGTGTTATCGATACACCTGGTCAAATAGAGGTGTTTGCTTGGAGTGTATCAGGTATTTACTATATTATTTTGAAATAGTTTGTAATAGTAATATTGTCTTTATTCTAGGGTCTATAATTACTGAAACTTTAGCATCCACTTTTCCAACAGTTATTCTTTATGTTGTGGATTGTGTTAGGAGCACATCTCCTGTTACTTTCATGTCCAACATGTTATATGCATGTTCAATATTGTACAAAACACGTTTGCCATTTATTGTTGTAATGAATAAAGTTGATATAGTGGATGCAGGTTATGCAAAAGATTGGATTACAGATTTTGAAAGTTTCCAAGAGGCATTAGGTAAATATTTTCCCATATTATATTATTGTTATATAATCATCACTAATAATAGGAGATAGAGCAGATTGTAACAGCTATCAGAGTATATCATTGTTCTCTGCCGCAGGATAGATTCTAGCTAGAATCATACTAGATAGACTGACTGGTATTGTTGAACCAGTTCTGCCGGAGAGTTAGTGTGGATTCAGAGCAGGTCATAGCATAGCAGACAGATACAAGAAAAATGCAGATAATAAAAGGAAAGCCTATTTGTGACCTTTGTGGATTTATCAAAGGCATTTGACTCCGTTGATGGAAATATAATGTGAAAACTCGCAGATATCATAGGATGCCCACCTAGGCTACTGCACATGATTACACTTCTGCACAATGGCTAGAATACAAAAGTATTGACTCAAATGGGCATAACTGAAATTTTTGGGATTAAGACTGGTGTTAAGGAGGGCTGTTTGATCGCTCCAATGCTTTTTTCTGTGTTTGTTGCTGCTGTTCTGCATTATGTTAGAGGCAGATTGCCACATTTAATTGTGATATATAGAATGGATGGAGACCTATTCAACCTGGCATGACTTAAAGCCAAATCAAAAAGGAGATTAGCATCATTGTATGCAGATACACCACAGTTGCAAATGGTACTGGACTTATTTAGAGAGGTCTATGGTGCATTTGGATGAAAATATTACAACAAATGGCTTCAAATAGGGATATAGAGAAGGATGATGTTGTTGTGGATGGTCAGCCAATGGAAGAAGTAGTATACTATGTAGGAAGCTGAATCATAGGTCCTGTATCGGAAGCAAATAAAGAAATTAGACAGATTTAATAAAGGCTGCCTCTGGAAGATCTTGAGAATAAAATGGTAAGACTGTCAGACTAGTGTGGAGATGCATGAATGCACTAACAGTTTGAGCATGGAATCCCAAATCATGAAAGCTCTGCTGAGATGGTTAGGTCATTGCCAAAGCATGCAGAACACTAGGATGCCAAAACACATTCTCTATGTCAAATTAAAAAACAAGAAATGAAATCTGGGGTGTTGAAAAAGAAGATAAAGGACGTAATAGAATCGTCTCTAAAGAAGTCTATGTCAGGCGTGTCCGAATGGGCAAAGACGGCAAGCGACAGACATTAATGGCGTGAGAAGACATACAGAGTTGTGCAGCTCCATGAAGAAGATAATCGCCAAAAAGCCGCAGCCAAAAGGACGGCGTGAAAAGCCAAACAGACTGGGCCGCTTGTACGAATTCTGTATCCTCCTGACCTTAAATGTCTAGCATGCAGAAGAACATGTGGATCTAAGGATCACTATAAAACCCATAATTATTCAAAAATGGCTCAGTAAAATTAATAGCCATGGCTGAGATCATACTCATATCAGGTTGACAGCCATTACCATTATTATATAAACTTATATTATTTTAGAAGCAGATGAAAGTTACATTAGTAATTTAACCAGATCGATGGCTTTGGCATTAGATGAGTTTTATCAGAATTTAAAGGTGTGTGGTTTCAGTGCAGCAACTGGTCAAGGTGCAGATGAGTTATATAAATTGATAGAAGACTGTAGAGATGAATATGAAAAGTAAGGAAATGTGTGATGAGAATTAATGAAAGCGAGTGATATTTTTTAAATTAGGAATTACCGAGTGGAATGGGAGAAAATTAAATTAGAAACAGAGAAGAGAAAAAAAGAAGGGGAGAGTGAAGTTGTTGATGCTGAAATTGGGACTGAGAGCCTTTTAACATCAAAACCAAAAGGTATCGAACTTTCTGATGTATATTTAAGAAATCCTGGCAATGATAGTTCTGAAGACAGTGAAGGAGAAGAAGAACCCTATACAGGTACACAGACATATACTTAAGTTTGATAGCTATGAATAATGTAATCAACTATTAAACGTGAAAATGTTTATAAATATAGAGTACTAATGGTTGTATTTTTAAGAAACTTTGAATGTTGAAGAAGAAAATGCATTCAAGAAAGTTTTAAGGCAACAAAGAGAAATGCAGATCAAAAGAGCCAGGGAGGCTGAAGAAAAGAAAAAATCTGAAGCAACTAAAACATGAAACTGATTAAACATGAAAAATTAATTATTTTTATGTCGTATTTAAAAAAAAAAATATTTATATATATATATATATATATATATATATATATATATATATATATATATATATATATATATATATATATATATATATATATATATATATATATATATATATATATATAGTATTTTCTATCAGTTTACCAATATTAAATTTCTATTAACTGATTTTGTCTGAGTGACTAAAGGGTATTTTAAAGAAAGCTTCAATAGACTCAAACAGATTTTCAACTGAGCGTCAAATCACCTGTTTTTAACTTCTCGACACGGGTTTCGCTAACCATGTTATCATCAGGATATTCAATCTTGGTGGATGATATCACAAACTCAAAGAAATTTAGTAGTACAGACCAATTTACTTATATTCATCAAACACCAATTCGCTCACTCATATCTAACATTTATCATCATCAGATCATTTAATCTTAGTTAAAATACATAACCATTTTTTATATGTTTTCTAGTGATAAGGAAAGTGAATTTAACCCTTTCAGTGCCGGCCTTATTTAAATTGATTCAACGTTAACTGAAATACGCAGCTGAGTTTTAAGTGATAGGAAAAAAAAATCTAAATATTCTTTGGCATAGCGATAAACGGGCAGGTAAAATACACGACAGTTGCACGACCGGCCACCCAGAGAACACTAGGCTGACGCGACAGTTGCCTCATCGGTACTGAATGGGTTAATTGTCTTATATTTAAGAATTCTACCATATTTAGATTATTTTATAATGAATTATAGAGATGTTTAGTTAATTTATGACGATCCAGTTATAAAAAAAAAACGCAGTTCTTATATGTGGTTTAACACAAATTTATACTTTTGAATAGGGATACCTGGGATTGCTTATCAGTAGAACTCAATTATACAAAAATACTTTAATTAATTGTAAAATTAAACTTTTAACAGTAAACGTTGTTATTATTCTTCCTAAAATAAGAATGTACATCCATCACTCCTGAAATCCAGCGTCATTTGTTTCTGATAATACTGTCCGGGGAAAAACACGGATTAAGTATATCAACAGGCAATAAATGTTGTACCCAAAATTATAATGTATATAATAATATGCATTGAAATGGCGTGGACATGGGGTAAACATATGGCGTTAAAGTTGTCTGATGGTTTGTCATCCAAGAAATCCTACAAACACTGAAACAACTGAAAGAAATATAAATATTGTTTTCCTTCATATCGAATATGACATTTTGCATTTACTGTAATATACAACATAAAAACTAGGTTAACTGGTAAACTACTTTTTACAAAGTCCGTTCAAAGTTGAATAAATAATTATTGTTTAGCAAGAAGTATAAATATTCATTAGTTTTACATTATTTAGTTTACCGTATAATTAATTATATACAGTCAGTCAAAATGAAACTCGTACATTTATCATATTTAACATTTTTCCATCCTGTATAAAAGAAATCCGCACGAAACTCTTTTAATGTTCAGATATAAACATTTATGGTTTATCAATATAGAAATACTCCAAAAATCTCAAGTGTGACAGACACGCGTAAATAACATTATTTTTAACGTAAAAATGAAACTCGTGCAGTTTTATTTATGTATTTCAGTATAGAATAATACTGTGTACCCATATAAATATTGTATCATTTATAAACATACTGTATATATTTTCTTATTTTTGTTCTTGAACCTTTTATAAACTTTCACACATTCACATTCCTATTTCAATAACAGTTGTTTACCGCTCTTTTTATGACATTGTTTTGAACCGAATATGAACAATATTTCTAATTGAATTTGTATTTGTCAAAAGATAAGAAGGGTTGTAAACAATAACACCTGAATAAATAACTAACAAGATGTACTCTTGAAATTAATGTATAGAGAGGGAAAATACAGTTTAGAAGTTGTGTTCAAGCGGAGAACTTGGCAGAAATAATACTTGAATACATACAGTGATATTCGACAACGCTCCAGAGTTTTATTTCATCAAGACCATTACGATAAATTGGTGTCAGAAATAAAGGGATCCGGTCCGAATTCAACGACAACAGTAGAACTATCCGACAAAGAAACATATGCGTCAGTGCTGTTTTGGAAGTTCAGCAAGCAGTCAAAGAGAATCAGCATTTGGATCCGAGTAAGCCCGTCCTGTCTGGAATGTTTGCAAGAGCATTGATCGTAATCCTGTAAGTTCAACTACACCATTACTTCCTACCACGATCGATAGTACGAATCAAATCTCACCAGCAATTCAAGCATCAATCATAGTAATTCTAATTCTAATTCTACATCTAATTCTATATCTAATTCTAATCTTACTAATTCTAATTTTAACTCAACAATGTCTCAATATATTTCTTTAGATATAGCAAAAAAATGTTAATACAATTCGATGGAAACAAAGCTAAATTGTATGAATTTATAGATAATTGCAAAACAGCTTTTACTTCATCAATCCGATTGAAAAAAAAAATATTTTTGCCATTGTTCAAAGGAAATTAATCGACCACGCTAAAGATATATGTCGTAATAGACAATTTGAAGACTGGCGCGAACTAAAAGAATTTCTTTTAGACGCATATTCTGAAAAAAGGACAATAAGTCAGTGGCAATTAGAACTTAATTCTTGTAAACAAAATGTAAACGAAAATGTTATGAGCTTTGCTAATAGGGTTGAAAGCTGTTACGTTAAATTAATTAATAGTTTAAGCAGTGATCTCTCAAAGGAAGCAAAGGAAGCTTGCGTAAATATCTTTAAAAATGAAACTCGCGATGTATTTATTAGTGGTTTAAATAAAGATCTAGAAATATTAATAAAATCGCGAAAAACCTGAATCCCTAGAGAGAGCCATTGCTATAGCTTTAAACGAAGAACAACAACTAAAAGCAAAAAAGAAATTTATAGATATCAAAACTTAAATAATTTGTCACGTCCATTTTGTCAACTCTACAATAAATAATTGTTGTTGTAAAAATTTTTGAAATCGACAACCAAATCAAAATAATATAGGACATATTTCTAATTTACATCAACAAAATAATGCTTCGTTCAATTCAGATTGTTTAAATCAAAATACTTCCCAAACATTTTGCCGATATTGTAAAAAGACGGGTCATTTAATTCAAGAATGTAGAAAACGAGAATATAATAATCGCAATTCTCCTAATAATACATTTCCAAGACCGACATCAAATCTTAATTATAGCAGAAATTCAAATTCAAACTTCAGAAATCAACATTCGCAAGACAATCAAGAGTTACCTAATATCTCAAATTTATCTTTAAACTCGTAGACTCCTCGTCAATCAACGGTCATTGCCAGGGACATTTAACAAATACATAGTCAAATCGCAATAATTAAGCCTTCAGTAAATACTTGTATTTCCATATCTATATATGAAAGTCCAAGTAACAAAAATCAATTTCTAATCGACTCAGGTATATTTCATATTTTTTTAATTAAATTATCAAAAATAAATTCTAAAATACTTCGATAATCCAATTACACTCAGAGGTATAGATATTAATATAACGAAACCAAATAAAACTTTATTTTATGTAACTTTAAATTTTCAAATTGGCAATGAAACATATTCCCATATCTTTCATGTAATCTCTGACAACTTTCTTATAGAATTCGATGGAATAATTGGTAATGACTTTTTGTTGAAATTTAAGTGTTTACTAAATTATGGAAATAAACCATTAAAATACATTCTGATGGAATTCCCTTAAATCTCCTAAATCAATTTACTCATGAATCATCGTACGAAATTCAAAATCAACTTGCAGAAAACTTTAATATCCCTGAAGAACTACCTTTTCAAACCCAAGTCCAAACTGTAGATGAACAGATAACTGATGCTAATTTTAATTCGAATGAATATATCTTAAATCCAAGATGCGAAACAATTGTTAAAGAAAGTGTAATTAATTCAAATATATCTGAGGGTATTTCTCCAGATATCTCTATTCTTGATGGTGTTCACTTATGTCCAAGTATAGTTAAAGTAATTAATAATGATTATGCTATAACCTGTATTATAAACATAACAGAGAAACCAATAAAAATTAAACGAGTTAAAATAATTCTTGATGAAATCCCTAGTTCTAATTATGTAAACATTATGCAAATATCCGCTTCTAACAATAATTTTGATTCTAAAAGATTGAGTGAAATAACTAATTTATTAAGAGTTAATCATCTTAATGAAGAGGAAAAAGAAAGTTTAATTCAGATACGTCATAACTACAATCACATATTTCATTCAAATGGAAATAAATTAAGTTCAACCGATGCAGTTATGCTTACAAATTCCCTGATTCCAATCAATACTAAAACTTATAGATATCCTCAAGTCCATAAAGACGAAGTCGACAGGCAAATTACAACAATGTTAAATGAAGAGATAATAACATCAAATTCCCCTTGGGATTCTCCTGTTTGGGTTGTTCCTAAAAAACAAGATGCTTCTGAAAAAAAGAAATGGAATTCTTATCCCCTACCCAACATCTCCGATATCTTAGGACATTCTAAATATTTCTCAACTATAGATCTTACATCTGGTTTCCACCAAATAAAAATGTCGACCCGAAAACCGGTGCACCGAAAACCGCATTTTCTACCCCTTCAGGACATTATCAATTTAACTGTATGCCATTTGGACTCAAGAACGCTCCAGCAATCTTCCAATGTTTTGATTAAAGTATTTGAAAGATTATCTTTTAAATTAAAAATTCAACCAGATAAATGTGAATTCTTTAGGAAGGAAGTTATGTATTTAGGTCATTTAATTACAGATAAAGATGTTAAACCTGATCCTAATAAAATTAAAGCTATTTTAGAGTTTCCAAAACTTCAGAATTCGAAAAGATATAAAATCATTTCTTGGTCTTTCTGGTTACTATCGTCGTTTCCTCAAAAATTTCAGTAAAACAACTCAACCTCTCACAAAACTTCTCTGAAAGGATAGTAAATTTCTTTGGACAAGCGAACAACAAAATGCCTTCGAAATTCTATAAACTTCTCTATGTACAAAACCTCTACTTCAGTATCTAGACTTCTCTCAAATATTCTATTTAACTACAGATTCAAGTAATCATGCAATTGGACCTGTATTATCCTAAGGTTTACCACCTAATGATCTTCCGATTGCTTATGCAAGCCGCACTCTCAATAGAGCTGAATCAAATTATAGTACCACTGAACGTGAACTTTTGAGTATAATTTGGAGTGTAAAACATTTCCGACCTTATCTGTATGGAAGAAAATTTGTTATTCTCAGTGATCATAAACCTCTTACTTGGCTCTTTAATGTAAAATACCCAGAATCATGACTTGTTAGATGGCGTCTAACTCTAGAGGAATACGAGTATGAAATTCAATATAAACCAGGCAAGACAAATTATATTGCTGATTGATTAAGTCGAATACCTATAATAGATACTGTTGATGTTTATAATAACAATCCAAGTACATCATATTCTCAAATAAATCATATACAAAAAAACGGCAATGCTTATCAAAAGTTTAACGAAAATATAAGTAAATCTATAATAATTAACGACCATGTTTAAGAACTTAGCGATAGCATTTCTAATGCAAAAAGTTCAGTTTGTATCATTCTTACTTGTCATTTGCAATTTAACGAACCAATCCAAGAAGAGATAATTAAAAATTACAATCACGTAGATATTCTAAAATCTAAAAATCCTGACAAATGATATTATTAATATTAAAGAACAAAAAAATTTCTTTATTCTATGTTTTTATTAATGAATTTCATTTGGAAAAAATCTCACACGAAGAAATATTTAATGTTCTAGTCAAACTGAAAAATAAACTTTTAGAGACAAACGAAAATTCTATTAGCATGCCTAGAATATCCTTTTCGCATTACAAACTTAACTGGAATAAAATTCGAATAATGCTAAGATATATCTTTAAAAATATAAGTATTACAATTTTGAATTGAAAACGCTAGATAAATCAGAAATTCCAATTATTCTAGAAGAAAATCATTCGAATCCTTCATCTGGTCACTCTGGTTTCCATAGAACATACAATCGAATCAAGCAAAAATATCGTTGGAAAAATATGAAGTCTGATATAAAGAATTTCATCAAACTATGCGAATCTTGTCAGAAAAATAAATTAGTCAGGCATAAAACAATCAAACCTACGGAAATTGCGACAATTAGTTCATGTCCTTTAGAAAAGTATAAGATGTCGTCGGACTTCTACCTCTTACAGAGAATGGTAATAGATATATCTTAACCCTATAAGACGATCTCACGAAATTTACTCAAGCTTACGCTATTCCAAACCACGAAGCGATTACAATAGCAGAAATGTTTACCCAAAGTTTTATATGTAAATTCGGTATGCCTAAAACAATGGTGACTGATCAAGGTGAAGATTTTACATCCAAATTACTAAGTCAGATAGCGAAATATTTTTAAATTAAACAAGTCAATTGTACAACTTCTTCTTCTTCTTCTTTTCGGTTTATGGCTCTGCTGTTAAGCAATTTGCCAGCTCATTTGAGGGAACCACCAGATGATCGAGCTGTGCTCCTGGCGATTCGGGGTATTTATGATGATAAGGTTGAGTGTAACCTTGTACAACAGCTTCGTCCCTGAATCTACTATAGCAGATTATTGTATAATGTGAATACCACTGGAAGCATCCGGCCTGGTTACCGGCGTGACAATGGGTCGAATACTGTTCGATAAAATTAAATGCACAATCACAGTCACTAATATAACTTTCTTGGACAATAAAATCTGAAGACGGGTTGTCAGAATACTACTTCGATGGCTTTCGCCGCTACTTTCTCTCGATAAGACTCCGATCAGGTGCTCGGGCTGTGCTCCTGGTGATTCGAAATGTCAATGATGAAAAGGTTGAGTATAACCTTCTTCAGCTTTCCGGGTGTGAGTTAGTAGACGATACGAACAGAGGTATAGACATGTACTGGGTCGATGGGTTTGAGACGCCACTCAATCTACACAAGAAGGACAGCTTGTTATGATTAGTTAGAATTTTAGTTTGTTATCGGTGGGTATGTAAATGTATATATTCACATACGTATACATACACATAGACATTTTTTTTTTTTTTAGGGACTTGTGTGGCACACTTATCGAGGCACTGATTTGCTTTAGCCTTATTACTTATTTAACCGTTAATCATTTTTTTTAAAGCATTTTTGGTATTATTTATTTTGGTTGCTTATTTTTATTTTTCCTCCATCAGAGCTCCCTTCTATTTAATGCCAAGTATTTCGAAAGGGGATACATCGTCCGACCATTCGGAAGGGACAATATGTTGGCGATATGTATGGGGGTATGAACGTTAATTTATATATGTTCATTGTATAGGTGAAATTACCTGCGGTAGATTTTTTCTTTGGATAGAGGTTAATTGTAGTCTTCGTGGGTTTTTTCTTTGTGAAGAGGTTTATGCTGAGAATTTTATTTGACGAAGGAGGGATCGTCGCGATCCCTGTATGAGGCGCCGTGGCTAATTAAAAAATTGTAGATGAGAGCTCTCCCGTCTGGGGAGCTCGTGAATTTCGATATTAAATCTAATTGACTGCTGTGATTGCTAGAGAGTGGAATTTCTGTTTCGAGTGGAGAGTTTGAAATATTATGAGAGGCTGAGTATGTGGCACTTGGAGGCTGAGAAGAGCAACTGGCTATAGAAGAGGAAGCGTATTCAGATGAGGATTTGGTAAGGTATATCGGAGCAGATTTTTCTGGTCGTGAATTTAGTGTGTATAAAGCTTCTTTGTGGGCTTCTTTGTCATAACCTTGCATTACTATCTTTTTTTTTTGGTTGGTTCGTTAATAGTTGCTTGGGCAAAGGAACGTTTGTTAGAGTTTTGATTGAAATGAGTAGCTCTTCTTTCGTTCGGTAAAATGAAGTCCTTGTGCGGTCGAGAGTTTGGATTGTTTTTGTTGGGAAGACTTGGAAAATCCGCGGGGCTTAGGTATACATCTTCCTTATTGATATATGTTTTCTTTATCATATTTGATGCCTCTATGAATGGTAGGTTGTTGAAGGCCATTAACTCCTTAATATGTTTTTGCCTTATGTGTTTGGGACATTTTTTATAGGTCGACAAATGAGTGTCTTTGCAATAGATGCATTTTGTTTCGCATTTATAAATGGTTTTTGAATCTTGTGTGATGAAATGTTCTGGATCGTTCTTATTTTTCTTATTTCCACAGTTATAACATGTCTCTGAACCTTTACAATTAGCTTTAGTGTGACCGAATTTTAGGCATGAAAAACATTGGGTTACGGGGGATATGTATATTGAAACTGTTAATGCCATGTTGTAAACTTTTACTGTTTTTGGTATAATTGTGCCGTTGAATGTGAATAGACAAGTTCCGGTTGGGATATATTCTACTGAACCGTCTTTGAGGGATTTCCTGTTCAATCTTTTAATGTTTAGGATTGGAGAGTCTGCATAACAGTCCTTTAATAAAGCCTCTTCATTAAATTCCAGATCTATTTGCCTGACTAATCCCTTGCAGGTACTGAAATTGTATGGAATGTATGATTGATATCCTTTTTCTCGTATTGTTTCGTTGTTCAAAAAGTTATTTGCTGCTGTAAAAGTTTTAAATTCGATCGCAATTCTATTTATTCCTTTATTGATAATTTTTTTTACATCCACTAAATTTAGATTAAATATATCTCTGGCGATTTTTAAATGCGAGAATCTGCCGATACTGCTTTTTTTTTTGTTGACGTTTCGATGTAGACAAAAAATGGACCTATATCCTTTTCGTCGTAGACAATAATGGGTCTTTTTAAAGAGGGTGAATCGACTATTGTCCCTTCTTTAGGTTTTTCGTTGGAAGTAATAATTTTGTTGAGGGGAGGCGGGGGCAGGCCCCCCCTCCTTACTAAACATTTTTCTATGAACAAACCTCCCCTTTTCGATCGAAATTTAATTCAAATGAGGGAAAAAACTTTAAAAAATTTAGGATAAAGCAGTAGTACTATCGATATATATACCACTTACGCTTTCCTTGTATGGATGAGACACAGGTTAATACTACGTACGGAGAAGAACCCTTCTGAGCTCGTAGCGGATGCACGCTGCTTCGAACACGGTTCCCACAGCACTGAATTGTATAACTTACCACCCTCGAAGTAACGGAACATTAGAACGAAGTCATGCTATGTTAGCCGATTACTTAAAGCATTATATCAGTAGAGATGACTGGGCTAAATGGATTGAATTCGCAATGTTTTCATACAATACAAACCCTCATACCACTACAAAATTATCTCCTCACGAATTACTTTTCGGTATAAAATCAAATATCCCTAGCGCTCTTACTAAAGAACCTAAATTTAAATATACTTCTGATGATTACTTAGACGAGTTGAAATTACGAATGCAAAAAGCGCATGAAATAACTAAAAATCACGCAATTCATAGCAAAGAAAGTAGGTGATCTCGTGTATGTATTAAATCAAAAATCAAAAGTGGGTTAATCGAAAAAACTAACTCCACATTATGAAGGACCATTTAAGATTCTAGAAATAAACTCACCAGTAAACTGCTCAGTCCAAATAAAAAATCTAAGTTACAAATAAATAAATTAAAACTAGCTTTTATTCCAGACATATAATCTTCTGGTTCACATATGTGTCAACTCTCAATATGTCAATACGCCTATCATATAAAAAAATATATAGTATTAAAATTCCATTAGTAGATCAAGCAAGGTATTCTTTATATAATTTAATTCCTCTACCAGTTTTAATAACAAAATTAATACTTTAGTTTTTGTATTGCCATCAACTAAATTTCTGATTTTATCCGAAACACACAACACTTATACACACCTCTCCATAATTTAATATCATGCAAAGATCTTGATGATTCAATTATAATATTTACCGAATCTGTTGTTGCCGAATCAAACTTTAGATCGTTCACACCGTCTATCGATCTTGATCTCGAAGATTGTTACGAAAAACTAAAAAATAATGTAGAAATAATTCCTATGTAGTTTATATTATTTTAACCATAAGAAAATGTATTTTCTTATATTTAGGTTACATATTATTTTTAAGATTAAGAAATTATTGTAAAAATGGAAATGGAAAAAATGGAAAATTGAATACTTTAATATCCCTTGTCAAAAAATTATTAACTGCCTAACTTTAAACATTTGTAAAAAGAATCCACCTAACATTAATGTAGATATAGAAATGCCAAACGTATCTGAACACGAAATAGATGTAGCGATAACACCTCTGGAATCTACACATCTAAATCGTAGTAATAGAATTGCCAAAATTTAAAGTTGAAATTCACATTTATGCATACAAAATCCCATTTCAACTTTTAATTACTCTAAGGGGGAAGGTGTAATGTGCCGACCCACATAAATATTGTATCATTTTTAAACATATTGTATATATTTTTTTATTTTTGTTTTTGAACCATTGTATAAACTTTCACACGTTCACATTCCTATTGCAATAACAGTTGTTTACCGCCATTTTTACGGCATTGTTTTGAACCGAATATAAACATAATAGTTGTAATTGAATTTGTATTTGTAAGAAAATAAGAAGGGTTGTACACAATAACATCTGAATAAATAATTAACAATAATGTACTCTTGAAACTAATGTATAGAGAGCGAAAGGACAGTTTTTAGGTTGTGTTCAAGCGGAGAACTTGGCAGTAGAAATAATACTTGAATAAATACAGTGATATTCGATAACGTTCCAGAGTTTTATTCCATCAAGACCATTACACTATTTTCTAACTTTTTGGTTGTTATTTTTTGAGTATTTTGAGTCCCTCAACGTGGACAAACAAGAACCGCAGAATGGGGACTAATTTAATTTTTAAAGTCATTTAAATTACTTTAAAAATGGATTGTCTCTTCACCAAATAGGCAAAGTAGTAAACAGGAAGTCACTCAACAGTTCGGTGTGTTGTAAATCGATTTAAAATGAATACAGAATAAAAAAATTAAGTAAGGAAAAGTTCCAGGATAATGCTTAATGAATATGATGAGATTGATTTTACGAAAAGTGATTGAAGATCTTAAAATTTCACTCTTTAAGTTAGCCAAAATGGTTGAAAAATACTTAAAAAATAAAGTAAATCCGATACGTAGCCGAGTAGCTCTAAGAAAACATTAGGTCAGTAAAGCAAATAGGAAAAAACGCTTACAGTTTGTTGAAGAGTACTTAAAAATATTTTGTATTCTGGGAAAAAATAATTTTTACTGATGAAAGTAAATTCAAATATTGGGTCTGATTGACAGTATCGGGTATGGAGGAGGCCCACTGAAGAACTAAAAGAACAGAACTTGCGCACCATAGTAAAGCATGATGGAGGCTTAGTAATGATTTGGGGGTGTATGTCGGCCAAAGAACATGGAAGTTTGCACTTTATTGAAGGCATTATGGATCAGAATATGTATTTGAACATCCTTAAGGAAAATTGGAAATAAAGTGCTGTAAAATTTGGACTTAAAAGAACATTTAAATTTTACCAGGATAACGATCCTAAGCATAAGACTGCAATATTAAGCACTGGTTACTGTACAATGTTCCAAGAGTCATCGAAACTCACCAGCAAAGTTCTTATCCTAACGTAATAGAAAACTTATGGAACCATCTGAAGATCGCTATAAGGGAACATGATATCTGTAATAAAAAAAAAAACAAAAAGCAGTATTAAAAGAAGAATAGAGGAAAATATCGGTGGAATATTGTAAGAACATAGTTCAATCAATGCCGAACAGATTAAGGGATATGATATTAAATAAAAAATTACCAACAAAACATTAATTACGTGGTATTTATATAGCATTTATCACAATAAACAATTTTTCAGAGCAACATACCATATTTTATTTCCGTCCAGTTTCTTTGCTTTAACTCATTTTCCTGGTTCACCTCCTGTATAGGGTTTCAATAGCATGAAAAGTAAAAAGGATTAAGGGGAAAGCAAAAAAAAAATCTTCAGCAGTACTATTTTTTTCGCCCTCCCACTTTAAAAATCCACGAGCCGATACTGCTTTAGCTGCATTTTTGTTAAGGTGTACGAGTTTCATTTTGAGATTAAAAATCTTTTGTTGATTTGTGTTAGCCGATATTACAAATATTTTAATTTTTTTATAGTTATTAATTTATAATATGAGGAATTACTAACCAGAATTTTGTCATTTTCATTTTGTTCAAGTATCTTTATAATTTTTCCTTGATAATGTCTATCTTCTATTTCTAAATTATCAAAACAGTGATTTACATAGTTTTATGTTAAAGTTAAATTATTAAACTGCCTTAATACTCTACTAGTGTGTCTATTAAAGTTAAACTATCAAACTGCCTTAATAGTCTACTAGTGTGTACACAGTACAGCTAGTGCTGCGAGTGAAACTGTATGTAATTAAAAATATTTAAAGGAGTTAATACAGCAACCTTAAAAGTACAAAAATAATCTAAAAAGAAAAGATGAAACAACGTGAAAAAAAAAAGGTTTACAAAGGTTACAAGTATCAAATTTAAGAACAATTTAGGTTCGTCTTGTGTGTCTTTTCGTGTTGTTCCAAAAACATTGGCTTTTTTAAAAAACCTCGTTATGTTGAAGTTGCCAAAGAGATGCTTTCTTTGGATGATGACATTCTGAAATATATTATTACTCGTGATGAGACATTGATTATGCTTATGATCCAGAAACAGCTCAACAATTAAGCGAGTATCGTGCTAAATATGAATCAAAACCGAAAACGCTATGTCAAAGCCTCTTCTACATTAAATTCATGATTATCATGTTTGTTTTCCTCGATTATCATGGTATTATCCAGTGGCGGCTCGTGAGTTTTTAAAGTGGTAAATAGTGCTGCTGAATATTTTTTTGTTTTCCCCTTCTTTTTATTTTTCGTGCTACTGAAACCCTTTACAGGAGGTGAACCAGGAAAATGAGTTAAAGGAAAGAAAATGAATGGAAATAAAATTGGTGTTTTGATCTGAAAAAATGTTTATTGTGATAAACGCTGGAGAGGCGGTGCCGCAACGCTCTCCCTGACGAGCCACCACTGGTATTATCCAAAAAAAGTTTTATTCATCTGATTAAACCCTTAACAATTAATTTTATCAAAGCTTTATGGGTCGTTTGCCTTATTCCATTTAAGTCTGTTCAAAGTTCATTCGCTGGTCATTTTTAAAGGAAATACCAGAAATCGAATACAAAAAATCGAATCGAATAAAAAATCTGAAAAGTTGGCAATCTGACAGTGCAGCATCGAACGAATATGATGGGTAAGTAACTACTTCTCACTAAACTTGATGAGATTTACCACTAAACACCAAAACACTTTTTTGAACTGCTCGACGCACGTTTCGCTAACCATGTTAGCATCATCAGGAGATGATTTAATCTCCAGATTAAATTCCAGATTAAATCATCTCCTGATGATGCTAACATGGTTAGCGAAACGTGCGCCGAACAGTTCAAAAAAGTGTTTTGGTGTTTAGTGGTAAATCTCATCAAGTTTAGTGTTTCACACCAAAGGTTCCAATAGAAGAATTGAACTACTTCTCAGCCTAACTCTTTTTTTTCTTGGTTGATTCTGGTTAGGAGGTCTTGCATTGTCATGATGAAACTCGGTACTCGCTGAAATTCCTTCTGGCAAATAATATGAAAAGTTTACAGGTGTAAAGTGGATAACACTAACGGTTTTGCAATGCTTTCAAGCTTCAGAAATGGAAGGAACTTTTGCATTAACCCAATGAGTTATAAATCTAACTTCTATCTAAATCTATCTTCTAATCTAAATCTAACGATTCTATAAAAACTAAAAAAAAAATTAAAATTACTTGCAAAAAATACATTATACATTATTACACCCACTATCATTCACCAGTTGGTAGACTTATCTAGAAACTATACTATGTTAAGCACAAATGAAGGGATAACATTTTGTGGTATCTAAATCTATCTTCTAATCTAAATCTAACGATTCTATAGAAACTAAAAAAAAAATTGACAATTAATTGCAAAAAAAACATTATACATTATTACACCCACTATCATTCACCAGTTGGTAGACTTATCTAGAAACTATACTATGTTAAGCACAAATGAAGGGATAACATTTTGTGGTATCTAAATCTATCTTCTAATCTAAATCTAACGATTCTATAGAAACTAAAAAAAAAATTGACAATTAATTGCAAAAAAAACATTATACATTATTACACCCACTATCATTCACCAGTTGGTAGGCTTATCGAGAAACTATACTATGTTAAGCACGAATGAAGGGATAACATTTTGTGGTAGGTGCCAATTGCAGTCTATCGATTAACCCTGGTCTGTAATGACGACTGGAGTTCGGAGCCCATGCTGGACTATGGGTTCAGTCGTGAAATTATAGCCCCATTTTCTGATGAGCTTTTAAACGTAAAATTTTACGTTTAATAAATTTAATTTAGTAGTTCTTTGTTGCGGTTTTATGATGCTATACGTTTCAGTAAATAGATTTTGGATATAAATAGATTATAATTTAGTGTAATTAGCAGAAGCGTTTTATAGAAAAACTTTTGCATTAGTATAATTTTGTATTATGAATATACTTTTAAATGAATTCCAACTTTTAATTTAAAAAAAGTTTGGTCAGGCCCCGGCGAGATTCGAACTCACGATCTCCTGTTTACTAGACAGGCGCTTTAACCAACTAAGCCACGGCGCCGTATGTTTTTTTTAATTTAAAATTAACAGTGGAAACTCCGACACAATTTTAATAAATACACTATCAAATGGCTATTAAATAACTTGGAAGCATGAAACAAGGTGCCTTTACATAGTTTGAGTAATAAAACAAAACTGTTTAGAGGGGAACATCAAAAGTGCAACTCCCAATATATACATTTGAATCAATTTGATAATAAACTCCTGCATATTATATTGAACACAATAACAGATACACTTTTTGTGTATAACCTGCGAGTTTGTGTAGACGATTACCAACAGTTTAAACATTTTTGTTTTTATCGTATAAGGCAGGGGTCGCCTAACTTTTCAATGTGTTGAGCTACTTTAATAATATTCAAATAGAGAGAGTTATCTAAATTTGTTTAATGCGATAATGAAAACACATTTTCGCCGTACAAGATTTTCATTTATAAAGATTATTAGTTCGACGTCTGAAGATTGCTTATAGCCGTGAGCTACCAAAATTGTTCACGCAAGTTATCGGCAGCTCGCGATCGACGGGTTGGCGATCCCTGGTGTAAGATATTGTTCGTATGCTAATATATTATACATTCTTGTGGTTCTGTTAGTGCTAAAATACTAGGAGTTCGTGCACCATGTCGTTTTAAGCAATTACCCGGATTTGAAAGAGACGAACTATTGGTACAAAAAATTTAAATTTTCGTGAAATAGCAAGGCGACTGGACATCGATGTTTTATGAGGAGATTAATAGGATGATTTGAGGATCAGTACGAGCTTCTGTTCATCTTAGAAGCACCCAATAACAACATGTTACACTTACTTACTTTTGTTGCAGTTACAGATAAGACTGTTTCGAGAATGACTATTAATCAACATTTATTTGCGATGGGGATGCGTACTTATAATCCTTATTGGATATTGGACATTAAAGTTGTCAAATTGATGTCATGACATGTCACCCATGTCAGTTGATGGGTAACCGCTATTAGTGACATAACATTTGCAACTTTCGTTCTTGCAGAAACATATCGTAACAAATAGTAAGCATATAGCACTTATCATTAACATCGTGAACTCAATTTTCTGAAAATAGTATTTCCTAAGGTCATGGCAGCATGTCCTCACTGTGATTCTGATGCAGAGGAGAAGGAGCTCTGCCAATAAGCTCAAGCCAATAAGCCTAATTAGCTCCCTTCTAAAGATATCAGAAAAACTGCTTCTCCACGTTTTCAACGGTTACACAAATATATAGAACATCATTTTAAATGAGTTTGGGAATTAATGGGACATTTCCCCTTCTATTACGCGGTTAGATTAATCGCCGGAGTTTATCAAGGTTTCTGAAAAGGCCAGCATTACGATGTTGTTTTCCCCAATATTTCAAACCTTTTGATAAAGTATGGCACAATGGATTTTTTTTATAAGATCATCGAATTAGGTTTCCCTCGGGAGTTAATTCTACTTATCGGGTAATTTTGGTCAAGCAGGGCCTTAACTCTGCAAACAAATGGCCGAAATGATAACATCTGGTCAACGCTACTACTTTTCTAGAAATCGCAAAGCAATCGAAGACAGAGCGCTGGCTTACAAAGTTCCAATTCCATGGCTGCAAAAAACATTTTATCTAGGCTTGTAATTTGATAGATCATTAAAATTGTTACTTTAAATTCAGCAATCAATTTGTAAATTATATGATATCATCAAATTACTGTATCCGTTAGTTTATAGAGCAAATATATTATCTTCGGGGATAAAAATATTGATTTATCAGGCACTAGTGAGATCCATTCTACTACATATATTTTAAGTATAGTCTAGCTTTCTCATCAACATTTTGTCACTCCATCTTTGGATATTCAAAAGAAAATGTCTGTGTTTTGTTCTTAACGCACCGATTGGTTCGTCGGAAATAACCAGATCTACCAATTTTTAGAATTAAGTTTCGTCTGAGTTCTTCGCTGCATGAAAATCGATTAACTCAGAATATGTCAGTTCTCCTAATGTAGTCACAGTCTTAAAACAGATAACATTCTGGGGTAACTAGAGGATTGATAACCCTTTCAATTCCTTGCCCCGTTTCGGAATCAACTTGGATTTAGGCATTGACGGCTCGTGGGTTTTTAAAGATTGTTTTGCTCTGAAAAAATTGTTTACTGTGATAAATGCTGGAGGGGCGGCGCCCCAACGCCCTCCCTCACGAGCCGCCGTTGGATTGAGGGTTAACTTGAAAAACCAGGCTGGAGATCAAGTTCTTTTATTACTGTCATAGTGAACACTACAGATTTTTGATGTTATGTGAATCAAATGCTAAATCAAATGCTGTGAATCAAATGTTGCCAAACTGCAAAAGGACGAAAAAAATTATATTGAGCTAATGCAAAAGTTCGTCCCGTTTTTGGCCTAAGATTTTTTGGCCCAAACATCAAAAAGTGCGAAGATTTGATGTGGTTTGACAGAAGGAATTTCAATGAAAACATTGTGGTATTTGGTTGTGTGTTTTAAATTTTGTCAACCATTAAAAATGGCAGAAAATAAGGAGCATTTTCGATTGTTTTTTTATTTCTGAAAAGGCAAGAATACCGAAGACGCAAAATAAGATACGAGGGTAGTCCCAGAAGTACCCGACCTAACAAAGGAAACACAATAAATTTGGGAAAAATATGTTTATTTCTCTACATAGTATCCCTTTAGCTCGATGCACTTTTCCCAGCGATGTTCAATAGCTTCGATTTCCTGTTTAGAGTGAGAATCGTCGAGCTCCTCAAAATAGCCATCAACCGCAGACTCCATCTCTTCATTGTTGGCAAATCTTTTACCACTGAGCAATTTTTTCAAGTTTGGAAACAGAAAATAACCCGAGAGAGCTAAATCTGGCGAATAGGGTGCGTGAGAAAGCAATTCGAACTCTGATTTTGGCCATCGCGATAACGGATGTGTGAACTGGTGCATTGTCTCGATGAAACAAAACTTTTTTTTTCTCCAAATGCAGCCGATTTTCTTGATTTCATCACTCAAACGCTGCAATAAATTCGCATGGTACTCGCCGTTGATTGTTTTTCCTTTCTGAAGATAATCAATGAAAATTATCCCACGCGCATCCCAAAAAACTGACGCCACGCCTTGCAGACGGAACTCTCTTCGCCTTTTTTGGAGTTGATTCTCCCCTTTCAGTTTGTTTTAAGTGTTCCTTTATCTAAGGTGTGAAGTAATGGACCCATGTTTATGCGTTTGCGTTTATCGACGCAAAAACGCAGCTTTATTCCTGTGAAACTTGGCCAAACACTCGATTAAAATATCCTCAAGTCGCTGTTTTTGTTCTATTGTGAGTAATCGGGGCGCGGCACCCATCTTGCGCACAGCTTTTTCATGTCCAAATTTTCAGTCAATTAAAGCACTTTTTGAAATGTCTACCATGTCTGCTAGCTCGAGCACTTTCAGTCGACGTTATCCAATACCATTTTGTGGATTTTCTTCACCATTTCTGATGTGGTCATCTCATTTGGTCGACCACTGAGATGTTCGTCTTGGCAGCTCGTACGGCCTGGCATAATTTCTGCCGCCCAATATTTTACTATTGTAAACGAAGGAGCAGACTATCCCAGAGTAGAATTTAGCTCCGCTTTAATATCGGTTGGACTGACCGACTGACCAATTTTTTCCATATTTACAAATTCACTGAGAGCGTTTACTATTAATGGCTGCCAAACAAATAGTAAATAATGCAGCGTGGTCAAACTTCAAACTTAAGCTTTATAAGGTTGGTATATTCTACTATAGTCGTTCTTTTTAAACAACAACCGTCACCTATACGTCAGGTCGGGTACTTCCGGGACAACCCTCGTATGTGCTACGTACGTTGAGGGTGCCTTTGATCAGCCGGGGCTGATGGCAACGAAATATTGGCGCTAATTGAAATTAATCGGCATAGAACAACTCGAGAGATCCGAGGAATTCTTGAAATTTTAGTCAAATATGTCAAGGCGATTATGTCAACTGGGAATGGTTAGAAAGGCCTATGTATTGGGTTATGTCGTATGAGTTATGGGAGAAAAAATTTATAGACCAATAGACTCCATTGGGGCGCAACGAAATTGATCAATTTTCAAAGCAGAGGGTTACATGTGATGAAAAATGGATTGTGTTTAATAATGTTAATCGTAATAGATCAAGGTATAAGCACGGATATGCCCCTTCAACCAGCCTAAGTCATTTACATCCGAGGAATGTTATGCTATTCATTTGGTGGAACCGAAAGGAGTTTGTTTATCATAAGCTGTTACCTGAATTCGATCTAGTGCCTTACGACTACCATTTATTTAGATGGCTTCAAAACAGCTTAGATGGTAAAAACTTTACTTTCTCCGAAGACTTGAAAAATGACCTGAATCAGTTCTTTAGTCAGAAACCTCAGAACTTCTATGAGGCTGGGGTTATGCTGCTACCGAGCGATGTTATTTTCCTTCAATTTTTCTAAAAAAAATGGGACGAACTTTTGTATTAATATAATTAAAAAAATGGTCATTTTCGTTGTATGAAATTTAAAAATCGCCCTTTTTTGTCCACTTGTTAAATTGCTGATGTAAGTCAAGGACGCAATAAAAGAAGATTTGAAAACCACATTCCAATGGAATTTGAAGAATAACTAACGATTTCGTTATCGAAAACAAACGCGATTACGTAATATGCTCACATTAAGTTACACACAAAATTCACAATATAGTTAATGACAATTGGCAACAAAATTACATATATTGTTCTACTATAACATTGTTAATTGCAGTAATTACTAGTAAAATATGCAATTTTATGTATTGGTCGCACAATTATCGATTCAAAGTACAGCACAAAACATTTCTTAAAGGCCGTTGTTGTTTTCTGTCACTCGTTTTGAATATACATTGTTACCCATATTTAGCTTTGAGATTTTTTTTGTGATCGACAACGATGGATAAATGTGTGGATGTTAGTGTATTCTATGAATACGATAAAAACATAAAAAAAGATGACATTGAAGTTCTTTCAAAATGGTGCGAACAGCAAAGGCATTTTCCTAAAGTTACAGGTTGGTATAGAAAGATATTTTAAAAAGATAATTAATTGTTTTGATTAATACTTGATGAAAATTATGTACGCAGGTTGTTGGAAAAGTTTTTGCAAACAATAAAAAGACACTATTAATGGGTACAAATGGCTTTATTGTTTTTCAAAATATCTTCGTTTTGCATTAATACAATTTTACATTTATTTGAAGGAAATTTCGAAATATTTTGCTATTCAGCAGTGTCGATCTCAGAAAATTTATAATCAGGCCGTCTACCATGTAATTAATCTTTAATATTCGGGAACAAAAATTGATCACAAGACGATAAATCAGGACTATATGAACTAAATGTATTAAGACAAATTATAATACCAGGTGTGTAAATAAAGTAATGAAACTGGTGGTGTAGCGTTGAATCTGGCAACACTCTTGACTTCCCTTTTGAAGGGAAGATAGACCACCATCTAATGTGTTTTCAATACGAGTTTGAACTCCCCAGTCAGAGAAGTAAGGTTTTTTCATCTAAGTTGTTTTGAAGCGATCTAAATTGTAGTCGGAGGATGCAAGGTCAGAAGAGTACGGTGGATGGACCAAAACCTCCCAGTCAACTTGTAAAAGTTTGTGTCGGGTGAGCAAAAACACGTGTGGTCTAGCATTGTTTCGATGGACCGCAACGTTCTTTCTGTTGCCTAATCCATGCCGCTTTTGTTCGATTGGTTGCTTTAACTCGCTTGCGTGAACAGTATCTCTCCGAATTAATGATCTGGTTTTCAGCTAACAGCTCATAATAACCGATTGCCTTCCAGTCCCACTAAATGCATGGCACAATTTTCTTCCGATGTAAACTGACTTTTACTGTTGTTAAAGGGGCATCTCTGCGCTTACACCATGAGCTCTCACGCTTAACATTATTATACACATTCCATTTTCCATCACCTGTAACCATATGGTTTAAAAAGTGATCGATTTCATTGGGTTTCAATAGAGAATGGCAAGCAAAAATTCGGTCTATCAAATTTTTATATACATCGGCTTTGTTAACTATTCCATGTTGACGTAATCGTCATGACCACTGTTAACTGGTTGATTCCAAGATGTCTTCGATTTTTAGAGTCGTGATATGCTGATCACTTTGAATAAGTGCCAATAATTCTGTATTTTTTTCTTTATTTGGGTTTTTCGACACGATCTAAAACTCAAAAAATATCAAAAATATCTGTTCTTATGTAAATAAATAAACACTGGGTAAAAACAAAAAACTAAACGGAGACAAATTTCTCAGTGATTCTTTTTTGTAATAAATTTGCCTAACGAACAAAATTTTAAAAATAAAAAAATGTACAAACTTTTAACGTTAACGTTTCGGGAAGTATTCTCCTCCCGTTTTCAAAACGAATCTAAAAATAAATTATATTAATTTCTATAAATTCTGAAAAGATAGGAAGTAAATATATTTTTTGTGTATGTCAATGATACTTACATTGTAATTAGTCAATATATGATATATGAAAAAAAATATATGAACACACCACAATCATTCAGACATTACCAATAATTTCTGTACGAATTCTGAGCTAAAAAAACATGAAGCATCGCTAAGCTTAAAATTGTTTACAGGAACCTTTCTGAACCACTTTCTCTATCCTCACCATACATAATACATATATCCTTTATGCTAGATCAGTTCTTCTTTGGACCTCATTTCGTCATGTTCATCATTTGAGATAACACTACTTCTTGGGTAGCAAAATTCTACTTTTTTGACTATTTTTTGTCATTAGATTCATTTTTAGGTCGATTTTCTTACTCGGTCTTACTTTCAAAATTAATTCTTTGTAAATATTCAATTGACACATGATTTATTTTTTAAAAATCTGCTTCATTATCTCAACGTTTTTCGTTAAATGATTTTGTTTTAAATGATGCAAATGCTTTCGGTTCACATTATTATTATATATGTACTGTAAGGTAACTCTTCAAGTCTTACATAATGATGTGTCTTCATTATAATACGTGTACCCATAAGTCATGTCGTTTTATACACAATTTTATTTTATTTAAGAGTTAATACAGTTTTAACCTACAATATAATTTTCACCTTTATTGTCAATCTCTCTGACAAAGTTTCTATATACTTTTTGTAAAATGATTTTTGAACTACCAGGATTGCTATTTATGTATCCGGAATAATAAATAAAAACAAATATTTATCATTGAAAATGGTTTTATTGTTATTCAAAATATTCTCCGCGATGATCGATACATTTTTGCATACGTTTGACCCAATTTTCATAGCACTTTTTTCATTTTGAATGAGGTATCTCCAAAACATGCATTTTGAACGCATCAACCTCTTCTTCTGGTGTCGAAAATCGTTGACTACGTAGTTTATTTTTCATGGGCGGAAACGAAAAGAAATCATTAGGTGCCAAATCAGGACTGTACGGCGGATGACCCATCAATTCGATGTTTTGACCGATCAAATATTCAGTGGTTGGGTCCGATGTGTGAGCTCGCGTTATCATTGTGAAGAATGATCCTGGGTCGCTAGTTGTTTTTTCTTTTTTCTTTAAAGACTTCTGGTAAACAAATGGTTGTGTGCCATTCAGAATTGACCTATCTACGATTCTTTAGTGGTACTGTAGCCACATGCCCATTTATACCAAACAAACAGGCGACCATTTGCTTCGAAGGGCTTCTTGCGCGAACAACTTTTGTTGGGTTTGGCTCATTTTGAAAGATCCTTACAGTCGACTGCTTTTGGCTTTCGGGCTCATACGCATAGATCCAAGATTCGTCATCTGTGTAGATGCTATACACGACTTTTGATGCACCACGATTGTATTTTTTGAGCATTTCTTTGCAGCAATTGACCGAGCCTTTTTTTGAACGATTGTCAAATTATGTGGAATCCAACGCGCACAAATCTTTTTGACGGCTAAATGTTCAAGTAAAATCTTGTGTATGTTTGTCATACTAATGCCCAGGGATGTCTCAATCTCACGGAATGTCATATGACGATCTTGCTTTATCAGTTCGCGCACAATATCGATATTTTCAGGCACTACAACCGATTTTGGATAACCTTCTTTAAATTCGTCCATGAGCGAACGACGACCAGGATTGAATTCACTAAATCAGCCATTTACATTGTTTTTAGAGAGTGCTTCATCGCCAAAAATGAGTTGATTGATGCACTATTGTTGAGATAATTCACGTTGAAAGTCGTAATAAATTCTCACGAGTTAATTCCATTTTTTGACTGAGATGAAATAGTGTCCGTATGAAAAAATGTTCAGAGTACGTATACAGTTATCAATGTAAAATTTTACGATGTGTGTATCAGATGGCGCCTAGTAACACCATTGTTACCAATTCCGGATATATAAAAATTGCAACCCTCGTAAAATATGCTTCGAATGCAGTTTTGACACTTGTCGCAGTAAGAAATTATACTCCACAAAGAAAATGTCCCATAGACCTGAAAAGTTCTAAGGTAATCTGAGGGTGCAGCATCAGGATAATATGGTGGGTGAGGAAGTACTTCTCAGCCTAACTTTTTAATTTTTTCTTGGGTGATCCTGTCGTTATCCTTGTTGATCTTGTTATTCTACAAAATAATGCCTTTTCGATTAATCAGCCTTGGACGTTTTTGAACCAAAACCATGTTGAATCTATCAAGCTATTTAGCTTGACGCAGCTGACATAAATATATAGCTGATATAATAATATTCAGCACTTATAGTTTCATAAGGATTTAGAATCCTGACCCTCACACTTTTTTAGGGTGAAGACCTGGTTTTGGAGTGGGCAAAAGTGGTTGTCCTGATATTATGTATAGAATTCATTTTTTTATCTCCAGAAACTATTTGTTGAAGAAAAGGATCTCTAACTAACCTGGATTAAAGTGCATTACAGACGGTACCACATTGAAATTTGATCTGAACTGAAAGTGAAATTACACTGACATTCCTTCTCTTTGTACTTTGTACAGTTATTTTAAACACCGCTTTATTGTAGACCATGAAGTTTAAAGCATTGCGAATAATTCCTGAGCGGTTTGTTTGAGGAGCAGCTTCAATTCCAGTCAACAACATATACTCGTCCAACTCAACAGGTTTTCCAGACTTAGCGTTTCCATAGCGTCGAAAATATTAAAATCTTGTTTTTAAATATGTAAACTAAGGCTGGCATATTGTGCTATACAAGGCACCAAAAAGGACAAAAAGGATTAATGGCATTTGAGGCATTATTATGCTTTCCTCATAAACTCATAAAGCATCAAATGTCGAATGTGAAACTTTTTCTCAGTTTATTCTTTCACTCTTAGGGTTTTTTTTAATTTAGCAATAAGCACACTCAAGAATCTAAGGACCTTGGACGCATGACCCAATGATCATGATAGTTCGGACTGTCACCCAGTCGGCTACGACTTTCTAATTAGTTTGTCACCCGTTGTCCTAGGGGACGTCCCCTCAATCAAGTGGCGTCAAAAATAAGTGGCACGACCTGGGAACACAACCCACGGCTTGGGCCCCTCAGTTGAATTATAGAAATCGAAGTGTTAGCAACTATAGCCTAGGTTCACCTTCCGAAACAGGAAAAAAATAAAAACTGAAACAATTTTCACAAGGTAACACTTCCACATCAAGCGATTCCATTCCGGTGTCTGGTGTCTTACTGGGACAACGTGTAACAGATCGATTAGAAAACCATAGCCGACTAAAAAGGGCCACCTGCTGGTGGCCATACCCTAAACATCAGCATGTTTAACTAGAATATAAGTTATGTTATATTAAGATAAATTATTTTCAGTAGATGGCCAATGTTTTTAAAATTATAAAAAAACGACATTACTTCAGGGTACACTTAATATTAATCATAGACCAGTTTTTTCCCATTTGTGCGAATTGTTCCAATGGTCCCTCAGACTATTTTCCTTTGACGGATTTTTTCAAGAATTTCTGGAATTAATTTTTTTTATATGTCATGTACGTCTACAACCTTGTCATTCATCAATTATTCATAAAAAATATTATGATACACGGGACTTCAATTATCTTGTTTACCCGATTCATTCTGTTAAAGTAGTTAAATCTAATATGTACCACAAAGGTGTTAAAAATGTTAATAATACATAACTATAGCAGTTTACATATATTCAAACGGGAATGTAACGGTATGGTTACGAAATTATAATATTGGTTCTTTTAAATCAGAGTTATTATAGCTTGGAGGAATCTTATCGATAATTAAATTGCATATTTTTATATGTGCTGAGTGACATCTTGGGCCCTACTCCGGGAAAAAGTTGCTGTCACGAAATCTGATGCGTGGTGTGTAAACAGAATAATAACAATAAACAGTAAGATACTGATTTTATAAAAATTTGTTTCATTTAATTGAAAATATAAATCTCTTTTGTGTCCTTCAAAAGTAGTTACTTTGGAAAGCCATGCACCGCAAAAAACGATTTATCTACTCTTCATAGCAGTGCTAGAACTTTGATGTTTTGTACTCATTGTTTTGTTTTGCACACCTATTGCTGTTTGGTACTGTATCATTGTATATTTCGTCGTTTAGATTTGATCCATACATGTTTGTATTATCGTCAGGGGTGAACAAGTTAATATTATTATTATCTATTTTTATTTAATTGCAAAAAAACAAATTATTTTATACACAATCCTATAAAAAAATCGAATTCTAACATTTATTAAAATGAGTATTTGAGGGAAGTGATGTTGTTTAATCTGATTCTATTATTATTTTCCTAGAACTTCAAATAATATTAGTACTGCACAGCTGTTATTATAGAATAGAAGCAGCCAAATCGTGCTTGGAAAACTTCTTTACTATTCGAACGCTCTGTCCGGATTTCTTTTCCAGTCTCGATCCGAACAAGAATGCCCTCCTGAAGCAACAAATGGGTGTTAAGTAATATTTACTTGTGATACTTAACTGGCTTTCTAACATTTATTATTATTTAGTTTTTTAGCATTTTTACCTGGAAAAACTGAAAACGGTGACGATATAATCCTCACAAAACTTTTGAATACCAATCCCGACGTTTACAATCCTCAAGTTGGTGCTAAACTTTTTGATATGACTATGATGTTACGAGTTTATACAAAACCTCCTTCTAATGGTATGATATTGATTATGGATATGAAGGGTGGTGTATTTATGCATATTACTAAATTGAATTTAGGAGAATTTAAGAAATTTTTGATCTATTTACAGGTAAGACGTTTATCAAGTGGTTTCTAAATAAATAATTTATTAGGTCCCGAACTTAATTCTCGACCTTTTTGACAACCCTTGACACTTATTTATGGAAAAAGTAATACAATCTTAATCTTCGAAGTAATCTGTTTCACTTTCCATACACTTTTGCCAACTTCCCAGATAGCAATATGACGTCTTGATTAATTCTGAATAAGTTCTTATTTATGATTTGGACGCCAGCATCAACATCGAAAAGAAGTCTTTAAGAACTTCTGAAGACTTCGAATGCGCCACTTATCGAACTGATCAAGACTTCTTAAAAAAGAATTCTTAAAGAACCCTTTATTTGACTTCGCAAATAAGACTGCTTTAAGAGTTCTTCTTTCTAACTTCACATGGAAGACTTCTTTAAGAGCTCGATTTTCTGATTCACAAGAAAGACTCCTCAAGGAATCCTTTTTTTGAATTCTTAAAAACTCATACTTAAGAAGTCTTAAATATGACTTCTTTAGAATTCCTTGTTTTAGATTTTTAACCCTCAAGAGAAGCACTTCTGTGCTTCCCGATTCAGGAGCACATGAGCACATAAGTATGTCTATGATTATTAATATCTTTTGATTAAATTATCCAATTTAATATTTTTTTTAAATTTAAACCTTAATCAGTATAGAAAAAGACTATATCTATAGAATGTTCCAAAAAATAATACTATTCCTAATATCATCGAAAAAATCAGCAAAAATTAAAAAAATGTTAAAATGAAGTGTTCTTTCAAACTATGATATCTAGGCGAAATTAATAGATAAAAACTTTCTTCCAACGGCATTTAAAAAGGGACTTAATGTACTTTCAGATACTTATTACATAATTTAGCTTTATTTTAAAAATATATTTATATAGTTAGGTAAAGTTCACTGTTGTGATGCTCTTCAAAAACCGATTCGGTCTCGCTTTCACCCTGTTTGTCGTCGAAAACATCTGCCTCATATAACGTTTCTACTTCAGACGCACAGCGAGTACCAGAACGCGTGTTCATTTTGAGCTAAATAGAAAATGAAAGAAACCGATAAATAAATGTTAAAAAAAGTTTTCAATAAAAATATTATAGAAAATATAATATTTATGATTTACTTACCAGAAACTGTGTCAAGATCGAAAAAAAACACACTATTTGAGCAAAAAGGTTATTTAACGGTTTTTATTTATTGACAAAACACTGACACAACAACAGCAACAAGCTTTTTTAAAAGAGCGTTTTTAAAAGTTTGAATGCTGTGTGGGTTTAAGACAACTTTCAAATACCAGTTCGAAAGAAACTAGGTAGTTTTCCTCAAGGGATGTGAGATGTTATCAACTAGCTGAGGTTGCACGCATCAGAAGAGAAAATACGAAGGGGCCAAGTTTGGCGAATATGTGGGGTACAATAAAATCTTAGCCTAACTTGGTGATCGTTTCCAAAATCCTTTTTGCTGTATGTAACCGTGCGTTGTCCTGAAGCAAAATGACTTCCCTCATTATATTTTGTTTTGAAGCTCAAAGATGTCGCTGTAAAATTATTATAGGGCTAGAAAAAAATCGGATTCGAATAGGTTCTGAAGTCGATGAAACGTAAGGGCCCAGAATTAAGTTGAAGACTATTGTAATATGACGTTTGTAATAAAATTAGTTACGAAATAAGTAATTGCCATATGTTCGATATTGGCCGTGATATATGTGACTATATATATTTGAAGACGTTCTATGTATATTAAGCCGCGCACTCACTTGAGTACGAACGCGAATGAGGTAAATCGAAGCTGCACGAAGCAGTTAGTGTAGAAGTAGTACCGAGGCGCGGCAAACAAACTCATCAGCTCAGCACCGATCCGAGGCATTCAATGCAGCCTCGGCTTGCCTCATTTGCGTGCGTACTCAAGAGAGTACGCGGCTTTATATGCATAGCATATTTATCGACATAACGCGTCTTTTGTTTTTATTTCAGACTGCTATGCCCATACGCCTAAAACAAATCCATTTTATAAATGTTGTTCCTTTTATGGATAAACTCTTGGCTATATTAAAACCGTTTATCAATAAGGAGATGTTTGATAAGGTACTTGCATTGTCAACGTTGGTAAAGTAAAGATTAACAGCAGAGGAAAAACTAAATATTTTTCGTTTATTGAATTATAATTTATTACAATCTGAATATATTTTAGTTGATAATCCATACTTACAATGACAATTTGTATAAACACATTCCAAAGGATTGTATGCCTGTAGAATATGGAGGCAAAGCAGATCCCGTAGAAATACTAGCAGGTTGGTATCTACGTGAATCCTTTGACAACTTATTGAAACACTTAAGTATTATTCGTTTATGTCTGTATTCAATATGGGAATACTTGGGCTAAGTAAATATTGCCGTTATTAAAAGGCAAAACATAACAATTTGTTATACAAATTAATTTCTTGCCTTGATATTTCCAGTGTTTATAATTATATTTCATATTCTCTAAAATCAAGCAGCTGATGAAACAGTTGAACACTTAATCAACTGCATACGAAGAGCTTCATAGAAATCTCAAACTTAATCATAAAAACCTCAAACTCTTAACACTAAAACTGAAACATACCTTGAGCAAATTACAAAAGTTATTTATTGCTGATAAGAAGAAACTCCGAAAAATTTGTCAAATTTTCAAAATATCTAATTAATACTTTTTCCAATGTTTCTGAATCTTTTAACACATTTTGTAGCATATTAAAAGGAATTTAGAGACGAAACTTGAGATAGAGATAGAGCACTCGTACCACTATGCCTTCTTATCTTTTTGTAACTTTTTTTATAGTTTCAACTTTGCACATAGTTGCGACGTACAAGATGTATAAATAAAGTAATAATACAGGTAGCGTAGGGTTTGATTCGGCAACACTGATGGCTTGCTCTTTGGAGGGGAGACAGGCTAACATATGATGCGCATTCACTACGAATTAGAACTCTCTAGAGCCACTTGGTGGTCCGTAGCAATTCTTTTCATAAACCGAATTTTCCTAGTGCTGTCTAAAAATGAATTATACCAATTTCATCATACTTTGATCTTTGATTTACTCATTCTGGCTTATTTCGGTAGTGACGAGATTGCACTGTGCCATTCCTGGCGTTAGCACTTCGCTTCCGTATCGTATTCAAAAATCCAAGACTTGTCACCAGTAATAACACGTTCCAGAAAATTAGAGGTCCCCCATGGTCCCTCCCAGAAATCAAGATATGTTTTACCTCTGTTGTCTTCATCCCCAATTCATTGGTTAAAATCTGATGAACGGTTGTGTGAGTTAAATTCAACTCTTCCCCGATCATTCTGACCGTCAACCAACGACCACAACGCACAAGTTCCCGGATTCTGCGCACATTTTCATCACTTCTTGCAATAGAAGGCCTTACTTTGTGGGGTTCACGTTCAGTTGAGTCTCGTCCTTTTGACAATCTCTTAAACCCTTTAAAACCTGGGCCCTTGACAAAACATTCTTTCCACAGGCCTTTTAACAAAGTCTTAAACAAAACTTGTCTCAGAACACTAGAAAAATCTGGTTCATGAAAATAATTACTTAGGACCACTAAGTGACTCTTGGGAGTTCAAACTAGTAGAGTAGGTGTATCAGATGTTGGCCTGCCTCCCCTTCAAAAGGAAAGCCAAAAGCGTTGCCAGATCGAACGCTACGTCTTCCTTACTTAAAAAACCACTTTTCTGTTTCCAATAATTTAATAGATTTTTCACCGTCGTTTAATTTCTTACAATTATTATAAATTCAGTTTGAAACATTTTAAAGTGTGTTTTTAATAATTTGGCCAATATGGAATACTCTTGAATACTGTCATCTGTTAAGGCATGCGGGAACCATTTTTATTTACAATTTTCCAATTAAGCACTATAAGTACAATATTCTCGGTTTTCAACATGTTTGTTAATATATTTTTTTTTAGAACGGGCCAAGAAGAATATCTTTGATAATCTCCCTTTCTATGAATATTTAGAAAGTCAAGTAGTGGACGAAAACCAACGTGTAGGGTCTAGAAAAAATATTGATAACATGTTTGGTTTTGAAGGAACATTTAAAAAATTGGAAGTCGATTGACTAAATCGTTCCTTTATGTGAATTGTTGGTTGCATAAATTAAACGGATTATTTCTTTATATTTAGTTTTATTGCATTACATTTTTGTAAGAAAAACTTGAAACATTCTCTCCTTATTATGAATTGTTTACAATATGTTTTAAAATAAAGCGTTTTTTTAAATAGTATCTTTTAGGACTAAAATTAATTTCCTACTATTATTCTCCCTCTTTATCAATACATGTACCTACTTTATCGATAATGACGCAGTTGAACTTTTTTTTTTACTGAAGCTAATCATCGACATACCTACAGTCGGCTGTTTTTATTGCATTCAAGCATACGTCCCGTTATAGCAATAGACGTATGAAAGAGTATTTGACACACTTCTATAAAGTCAATTATGACAGTTAGGGCACAAATATTTCCTTCAAATTTAAATAAATAAACTTGTTTAGCAGACGAATCTCTATTAAAAAAACGTTTTCTACAGGTTTTACTAAGAATTATAAATGTGAAATAATTAAAAATGCCAGCTTCAATAGGCGTTAATCTACGAGTGACGGGAAACTGTCGTCAAGGAGGTCGGAAATATATGGAAGATTTTTTCTCAGTTGCCTATCAGCAAACAGAGGACGAAAAAGATTTAGAATATGCTTTTTTTGGAATTTTTGATGGGCATGGAGGTGCGGAAGCAGCGGCTTTTGCTAAAGAGCATCTTATGGAAACTATAATTAAACACAAAAATTTTTGGAGTGATAATGATGAAGATGTATTACGAGCTATTAAAGATGGATATATTGCTACTCATTATGCTATGTGGAGAGAACAGTGTAAGTTAGGTGATACACTAAATTGTATCATCATATTGAATGTTTAATTAATGTTTTTGTATTGTTAACTGTGTAGATAGGTTAGAATTTTTAAAACTAATTTATATTATATAGCAAAATGGCCAAAAACAAGCTCAGGTTTACCCAGTACTGCTGGAACTACAGCTTCAGTAGCTTTCATAAGGAGAGGAAAAATTTATATTGGACATGTTGGAGATTCTGGAATTATACTAGGTAAAATTAATAAACAATATGCACAGAATTTAATTTCAACAGTTTCTTTAAAGGTTATCAAGAAAATGGATCATCTGAATGGAAAGCAAAACCTTTAACAAAGGATCACAAGCCAGAAAACCCAGAGGAAATGAAAAGAATAGAGAGTTGTGGTGGAAAAGTAGTTTCTAAATCAGGTGAACGATTTTCAGATTTTTTGTTTTGATCATTTATAGCTAATTTCATGGTTGTAGGTGTACCGCGAGTTGTATGGAACAGACCAAGAATAGGGCATCAGGGTCCTGTGAGGAGGTCCACTCCAATAGATGAGATTCCATTTTTAGCAGTAGCAAGAAGTCTAGGAGACTTGTGGTCTTATAATTCTCAAATTAATCAATTTATTGTATCACCTGATCCTGATTGCTCAGTTTTACCTATTGATGCTAATGTCCATAGGTGCCTAATCTTTGGTGTGTTTTATAGTCTGATTTTTACTCTGAACAAGTATTATTAAACTTTTATTTTAGGTACTGATGGTTTGTTTAATATGTTAAGTCCTATAATGTCTGTCCATATAGTTCAACAAGCAGAAAGGCATAATGAATGTGCTGCTTTGAGTGATTCAGTAAATAAAGTTTGGCTCAATCCCAGTAAGTTGTTAGTACAACAGGCTTTAGAAAGGTGTGTATAAGTTGTTAAATTGATATTTTAGATTATTTTGTTTTTGTATTTTATTTATTTAATCTAAAAGTCTTTTGTACTGTTAGGTGTAGCATTGCTGCAATTTTCCCAATTGTCCCATTACTGTAGTATTTCTCACTCAATCCCTTCTTTTAATTTGTGTAGAAATCTTATTTACAGGTGGAATTCTACTTTTGTCTCTCTTTATTAAGGTCCAAGATTCACTGCCGTTTATCATTGATCATCTTACTACTCTCTGGTACACCTGCGCTTACACATTCTTTAGTATCTCTTTTTTTCCTAGTAATATTGTTTTTAGGGTGTTGTATTGTTTGCTTATTTTTCCCATTTTTTTTCGATTATGTTCATGTCCATTTTTCCATTGTTTTCTAGGATGGTGCCTAAATATTTGTAGGTTTTGACTTGTTCCTTTACCTACTTTAGGAGTACATTTTTATGTTTTATTTTTGTGCCTACAGTTACTATTGTTTTGCTTTTGTCAATATTTATTTCCATGTTTACTTACCTTCGTTCTTTGATATATATTGATAAGTTATGTTGTAATTTCTCTTCAGAATATGCCATTAGGACCATATCAGCAGCAAACAGTAATTCTTGTGGTGTTACGTTTTCATTATTCTAAAGCCTATTTTTCTACTCTTGCATTTTTGCTTTACTATTCTTTATAATATTGTCAATAACTACTGAAAATAACAGTGGGCTTAGTACACAGTCCTGTCCTGAGCGTATTCCTTTCTCAAATTCTGTGGATTCATCCTTATGCGTTTTTACTTTATTCTTGTTGTTGTCTAATAAGGTCTAGATAATGTATATTACTGTTACTCCTCTTTAAACTTTTCCACACATACTTTCTTTTTACTCTATCAAATGCTTTTTACAACTTAATGAAACAGCTTTTGTCCTAGTTGCGTAATTATAAATGACAGATCTTGTGTGCTTCTACTCCTTCTAAAACCATGCTGTGATTCCTCTAATGTTGCTTTTAATTTTTCTCTCAGACGATTTTCTATTGGTAATTGTTTTTCCAAGTTAACTTGTTATTATGGTGCCTCTGTAGTTTTTACATTCTTTGATATCTCTTTTTTTAACAAGGGCAATATTGCACATTAATCTTGTTTTTATATTCAACTGATTATAGGTGGATGGCCACTAAAATGAGAGCGGATAATACTTCAGTGGTTACTCTTATGTTAGATCCACCTGGTCCACCGAGAGCACAAGTTTTAAAAGATCGCAAGAAAAATTTACCAGAAAGTGGATTGAAAATTATGACTAGGTAATAAACTTAACTTTTTTTAGGTTTTCTATACTCAATATTTCTGTTTTGTCTGTTTCAGATATGATGAAAGTGGTTCCCAACAATCTCATAGTCATATCACTTCATCTAAAAGTGTCCAAACAACAGAAATTGAGGAATCAAATTCTGATGTAACTGCAACAGTTTCACCTCATGATACTTTAAATGCAATTTCAGATGAAGAAAAAATAAAAGAGGAATATGCAACTCATGACAAGCCAGCTGAAAAATGTGATAAACCTTTCTTACAAGAGCCAAATAGCAATACTTCAATATCTTCAAGTGATATTTCTAGTAATTTTCCTCTTACTGAAAAAAGTGACAAACATTTTGTACCTAAATTAAGAGAAAGCACCAGTTTTGATCCCCGGGAACCATTAAGGGAACATTTTGAATCCCCAGTTGATGATAAGGAAAACAGTATGGCAACACATGAAGATAATACTATTCAAATTAATGAAATATCCAGCAGTAACATTGAAGATATTATGTTAGAGGAAGATAAAATTGCAATTGATAATGAAGAAGAAAATAGTGGAAAGTTACAGTTGCGAAGTAAAAAAGGAAACAGAAGTGTAGAAGTTGAAAACAAGAAGGTTTTAAAAAGAAGAATAGAATCTGATGAAAATGCTCAAAGGAAAAGTATGAGATTGAGTCTAAATCAAAAATTTCTAAATGAAAGTAAAACACCAGCTCCATGCACATTAGCAGAGGAAAAATTGAAGAAACTGGCTGAAGAGGCTGAAAAAATGAAGTTATTAAAAGAACAAAAAGATGAAAATGGGACTGAAAAGAAAAGGAATAATAGTGTTAAGAATATGAGAGAAGAGAGGGGGAAGAAGTTAAGTATCACACAGAGATTTTTAAAAGGCAAGAGGATACATTTTAAGAAAAAAATGGTTAAAGATCCTTTGACCAAGAAAAAGATTAAGATGGGTTTACATACAGTTCTGTTAAAAACTACAAAAAGGAAGCCGATGTTAAAACCAAATACTCAAGTGAAAAGTGACAATTCAAAAAGTACAAAGAAAATTAAAGAAACAACCAAAACAGTCATAAGTGCGAATAAAAAGGATATCAAAGACAAACCACAAAAACAAATTAGTTTGAGTATTAAAGTTAAGAAATCTGATAAAAAAGTTGTTGCTGGTACGATGATTTATTGTCTTTGTATGTTTTAAACTTTTCATTTTTCTTATATTTTAGGCAAGTTAAGTTCTTTTAAGAGACAATCTCTTAAAACTAGTTCAATCAAATCCAAAGACGTTAATACCAGAACGGGTAGAGCCTTAAAACATGTGATAGAAAATAGTAACAAAAAATCTAACAAAAAGCTACAAAAAGTAAGTGATATAAGTGATGTTAAAAATAATGTAAGAAAGGAAACAGTATTGATTGAAAATAAGAGTAAAAGGAACAGTAAAGGGAATAATAAGGATTCTAAAATGGAAGTTTCAAATAAAAGGGAGACGAGAAGTTCATTTCCACCTTCCAGGAGATCTGTTAGAAGTCATGACAGAAACAAAGAGTCAAATGCCAAAGAAAATATTACCCCAAAAGGTAAAATTAATGATAAGCTATACTTTAGTATATTAGATATTAGATTAATATCAGATTAACATTAGATTGTTTTATCACTTGATGGTTCATATATCAATCATTTACAATACTTCTTTTTATATTTTTCAGTTTATCAATAAAGATTATTTGATAAAAATATTCCAAAGTTTGTATTATTAGGAAATTATTGAATTTTTAAGCAGATGTTAATAAAATATATTTTATTTCTTGTACACTATTCAGCAATAAGATATTTTTCAATTCTTCTGTTGGAACCTCTGGTGAAACACTAATCTCAAATAGATTTACCACTAAACACCAAATAACTTATTTTTAATTTCTCGATGCGCGTTACACGAATCATGTCAGTATCATCAAGAGATGATTGAATATGAGCTTGAATCTTGAGATTGAATCATCTGATGATACCTATATGCACTAGAGTTGATAGGCGTACATGAGTACGCCTATCGACTCGATAAAAAATGACATTACTTATGAAAGTAATGTCGTTTTTTCAAATTTTAGTAACATTACCATAATATAAAAGGTGCACAACTTTGCTCTCGCCGTTTTTCTATAGATGGCGTTAGAGGTCGGAATAAATACATCATAGACGGCATGCAATATCTTTGGGCATCTTTTAAACATAACCCTACAGCACCAGTAGTCGATTTGTATTTACATCATAAAGTTATTTGTGATTAAAAATGTCAGTTTATGAGCCAAATTCTCGTCATTTGCGAGAGGTGTTAATTTATTTCTTTAATATGAAGAAATCTGCAGATGCAGAGCTCACTGAATGCTCTCAGACACTTATGGCGAGGCCACTATGAGTGAAAGAACGTGTCTTGAGTGGTTTCAATGTCCAAGAGCGGTGATTTTCATGCCGAAGACCGGCATAGCGGTGGAAGAGTGAAAGTTTTTGAAGATGATTTTGTTTTTCATTATTATTATTAAGATCAACCTTACAATACTTAATACAAAAATTTTCAATACAATGCCATACAATCTATATGTCTAGATCCTTCGCTAACATAATAAGAATACTAACCTTTAACCCACAAAGTACTGCTTGTGTGTAGGTCAAACCCAAGAAAAGAAAATAGAAATTTTAGAAAAAGGAAAACCGTCACAACATTCAGCATATACGTTTACATTACATGAAATTAGAACAAAAAGATGAAAAAATGCAACCTCACCCCATATATTAAGGCTTAAGAACAAAGGAAATCAATTCAGCCATGCTGACAAACACCAACCAGAACCAGGTGCATATAATAAATGTTTTTCTTTACAATGTTGTCTCTTATATTTCCGGCAAAATGTTAAATAAATGAGGGGTCAAGACTTAAGAGGACTTTCTCATTCCAGTTTTGTTAGTGAATGGAATGTTTAAAACAGTCACGCCACTAGCCCTTGTGGCATTAGAAGCATAACTTAATGAAGACTCATGTCAAAGTCAAGAAGAGTTAGCAAAATCATTGGTAGTGATTCAACAAGCAAGTTCACCTTAAAGACATGTGAATGAATGAACCCAGAAGCAAGGATATTGGGTGCCATACTAGTTGAAACCAAGAGATGTTGAACACCGTTTGTTTGCTTGTGAACAGTTGCTTGAAAGCCAAAAACGGAAGGGATTTTTGCATCGCATTGTGACTGGGGACGAAAAATGGGTTTATTACGATAACCCTAAGCATCGAAAATCATGGGGATATCTCGGCCACGCTGCCATGCCGATGGCTAAACCAAATATTTACGGCTCCAAGGTCATGATCTGTATTTGAGGGGACTAGCGGGGTGTAGTGTATTATGAGCTGTCAAAACCATCTGAAACAATTACAGGGGATCGTTAACGAACGCAATTAATGCGTTTGAGTCGAGCAATGAAAGACAAACGGCTGCAATACAACGAAAGATACGATAAAGTGATTTTGCAGCATGACAATGCTCCGCCCCATGTTGTGAAAGTGGTCAAAACATACTTGGAAACGTTGAAATGGGAAGTCCTACCCCACCCGCACTTCCGGTCTTATGAACAAGTCAAAAATTGGATCGATTCGTGGATCGCGTCAAAAGATGACCAGTTTTTTCAATGCGGGATTCAAATGCTGCCTGAAAGATGGGAGAAAGTACTGGCCAACTATGCACAATACTTTAAATCATAAATGTATAATCAGTTTTTCACAATAAAGCCTTGAATTAAAAAAAAACGGTGGGAACAAAGTTGTCTACCTGATACAATATAATATAATTTACATTCTAGTAAAATATATTTATATTTAGTGTGCTTATTGTTAAATTTTGAAAAAAAATTAGGTGAACCATATAAGAATTGAAGAGCAAAGTGTGGATAAGTTCCGTATTAGACATTTGATGCTTTATGAGTTTTGAAAGCATAAACATGCCATTAATTCTGTTTATCTTGGTATCTTGGATGGCAGAATAGGTTAAAAAAAAGTATGTAAGGTGATTTCATTCTTTTCGACGATATAACATTTGGAAGACCTTTTGAGTGATAAGGATCTGTTTTGGCTGAAATTGAAGCTGATCCAAAATAAACTGACCAGGAATTAGCCACAAAGCTTAATACTTTATGATCCACAATACAACGGTGTTTAAAACAATTGAAGAAAGTGCAAAGAGAAGTGCGAATGTGAGTGCCATATCGACTTTCTACAACAAATCGTTAATGGAGATGAAAAAAATTCTGTACAGCAATCCACATAGGAAAAATTAATGAGTAATGCCAGTTTAACCACTTTTGCACACTCCAAAATCAGGTCACCTTAAAAAAAAGTGTTAATGGCTAACTGTGTCTGGGTCACTATATGGTTCTGAATTTTAATGAAATCATAAGTGCTGAATGTTATTGTGCTCAGCTTAATAAACTAAACATGACTTTGATTTGAAAACGTCCAAGACTGAAAAGGTGTTACTCTGCAGCATGGCAATGCAACTCCTTATGGTGCCAGAGTCAACAAAGAAAAAAATTATAGAGTTAGGCTGGGACGTATCCTCTCAAGGGCTGTATTCTCCTGACGCTACACTATCAGATGGCCCTCTTTTCAGATCTATGGACCATTTTCTTCATGGGAAAAAATCCTGCTGCCATAGGTATCAAAATTGGACTTGAAGTATATTTTACTTTAAAATCACTCATTTCACAAAAAGGCAATATAAAGTTTGTCAGAAATGAACAAAGATTGTCATTAATGATGGAGATTATATTGTAGATTAAAACTGTATTAACTCTTATATAAAGTTTTGTACATTATCAAAAAATTACATTACTGACGGGTAGACCTACAAACCAGTAATTTCTTGAAAATACTGTACTGGCACTATACACCCTGGTTTTTGGCGTGATTGAGTGACAATACCTTGTGGGATTTTATACTTTTGTCTTTAGAATTACATTTGTGTTACTAGTAGCCGAACTACTTTAGTGCTATTGACTTGATTCGTTGTTCTATATTTACTGAATATTTTAAAATTGACTCATTTGAAGAAGAATATTTGGGATGGTTTTCTTCGACATTTGTTGATAAACGGCCATGGTGGGCCATTAATGCAACCATTTCCGCGCAACAAAGTCAAATTTTTTTTTGGTAACAGCAACATCTCATATATTCCATACGTTTCAGCATAAATTTGTCTTAATAACCGAAGTTTAAATTACTACCACTCATTGTTCTCATCATAACACGTTTTAAATGATTCACGTCACAATCAGAAAGACATAATTGTTGTATTAAATTAACAGTCCAAGTTGTGAGCCATTCGTTGTGAAAGAAGCTTCGTCGATTGATAAAATATTGAAGGTAATATTTAGATTTCTTTGGTTTTGCCCAATAAACTATTTACAATATTTTTGCCTGTCTGAGGAATGTCTGCGGATAAAAGTGCTTGTACCCTTTCTACATGCTAAGGGTAGAAAAATTACGCTTTTATTACCCTATGTACAATCCAATGGGAAACTTCAACTTGTTACGCGACACTTCGAGTACTTCTGATAGAAGCCTCTTCAACAACATGTAAAATTTGTTCTTCGACTTCTCGCTGTCACTCACATTTTTGAAATTTTAATATCCAAAAATCTTTGAGAAACCTCGACAAATACTTGCTGAGTTTGAAGTGGTTTTCTGGGTATCGTTGCCCATAAATACGTCTAGTCTCCTCGCAAGTTTGTAAATACGAATCATATCGTGATATTCGCATACAGAATATATTTTTGGTGTTAAATCGTTTATTTGAAGTTTATTAATTAAGTAATAACCAATTAATAGAATAATAATCAACTAATGTATACCCAACTGCTTAAAATCTTAATTCTTATCATAGCTTTTTGAATGGTGATTTAATAACTTTACATTTTTTTTCTCGGAAACCGTTAGGTTTTTGACCCTTATTGTAAAGACATTTTTTCTTTAAAATGGTGTGAAGAATCGTTGGTTAGGTTTAGGCCATCGCTTATCAACCTGGGGGTCGTAGTTTGTTCAAAAAGTTGAGTTCAAAAAGTCGAAATGCATAAAGGGGGTCGCAAAGTTTTTTTGCTTAACTTTTTGGCTATTTGGTGGGTCGCGACACTAAAAAGGTTGAGTTGTTGCTTTGGGGTTGTTGCTCTGTTGCTATTCCACAGAGATTGTACTTGTCTCCTTACTATTGTCTATCAAGAGAAGACAGCTTAGAATTCAAATATAATGTACTGCTTTCTAATCTGGAAGAAGGGTATCAATATCGCCATTAAAATGTTTTATTTTTCACTTCATTTCGGAAAAGGAGAGACGCGTTGATGCTGTCTCATTCAATTTTTAAAATTTGTTTTGAGTTTATAAAGTCCAGAATATAGTAAAATTACACCTAATAAGTAATTTTGAATCCACATTTTTAAATACTGTACTGTTTTAGGTGCAAAACTTAATCTTACCCAGAGAAAACATAGTCGAGGTGAGTCAATAAAGAAGGATACCTTACGACAACGGATACAAAACAAGACTAAAGTTTTAAAGAAAACTGTCCTAAGAAAATGATAAAATATGGCTAATTGGTCTCACTACACCTAAACTATAGTTTTATACAAATTTATCAGAATATATTTTTAAATGATAAGATTTTATTATTCTATTTAATGTCAAATATTTAATTGAATATTTCATCCCGTTATTTCCTCCATAGGTACTTTTTGTATTGTAAATATAGTTAATATTCGTTCACATTATTCATTAATGTTATATTAATTTTTTAAATAATATATAAGAGATGTTTAGTAAATATTTTCTTAAACTATATTTACTTATGCAAAATATACCTTTATAAAAAAACAAGGAATGTATGTAATGATACTTATGTGGTCTTAATTAACTTTTTTTTATATATATTGATCTAGGTTTCGGACTGTAGTAATAATTTTGGTATGATTCTTAGTAGTTTGGTTTGTTTCTTATATACCTTACGTATGTAACGATACGTCTTGGTTTGATCTTTTAAGCATATTAATGGAAACAATTTATCTCTGTTGCATTGAAGTATGTTGAAAAAGTTGTTAATTGGTTGAAAGAATAAATTGTTTTCGTAATAATATTATAAAATTGATTAAAAATGCCAGATACCATATTTCGAAGGAGTTGTTTTCGGTATGCAGCAAGTACCTGTTTTTTGGTATTTATGAAATGTTTAATCCCTTTAAAAAGTTTAAAATTCACATTATTTTAACTTTTGTCATTGTATAGTTAATTTACGTATGTTTAATGTAACAGAACACCAAATGTTTTTTTTTCTTTTACATATCTTTATCGTATGGGAAACTTAGAAAATTGTGCCTTTGTTACCATAAATAAACATAATTTTACTGCATAAATGAACTATATTTGTAAAAGATTTATTTTCTCAAAAATAAAAACTTTATAGTTATTTGACTTTATTATTATATCATATTAACCTTACAATTAAAAAGTAAAGATTTTGTGTTAGAAACGCATGAGCAAACTAAGACTATTTAGTTATTGGACCTACAGCTGTACGTGGACTCCGAACCATGACCATTGACTGTAGGTTAAGCCCGGTCAGTATCGCCCCTGGGCTATCAACCCTTGGTTTGTGCTTCATATTAAATCTCTCGAGAAGCCTGCTGATTGGTGAGTGACCAATGTAGAATACATATATATATATATATATATATATATATATATATATATATATATATATATATATATATATATATATATATATATATATATATATATATATATATATATATATATACATAGTCGAAAACTTGAATCCGACTTTATTTTGATTAACATTTATGATAAGCAGGCGTGTGATTCTCTGTGGCTGAAGAGACATATTGTAGATGAAATTATCACATTCTGGGTATACAAACGGGCCTGGAGGTGTTATATATCCATTTCTAGGGTTCGGTCCATGTAATTAGAGATAGCCATTTCGCATTGATAGTCACCAATGCTAGTCAGTATTGAGGCTCTTTAATGTTTCATGGAAAGCTTCTTTGTAACGAAATTTTTGTCCCCCTTGCCTATGCTTTTCTGTGGTCAGTGCACCAGATAATATACACTTTTCTAAACGATCATCTGGCCAAATACCCCATCCCAACGTAGACGCTCTCTTCACATGAGAATTTCAGTGGACAAATTGTTCACCACACTGAGAACTTCTTTATTTGATCTTTTATGATACCATTTGATCTGTAAACAAGTAAAAGTACAATTACAGCTTTGTTTACAGCCACTTTAACTTTCAAGAATAGGTCTTGATTTTCGAAAACTCTGTGGCGAAGGGCTCTAGAAGTACAGCTGATAAAGTTATGGATTTCCATGTCCAGATCCCCTTGGAGTCAATGAAACTACCCTATATATATATATATTTGGGCGTATGAAGCATTAGGCATTAAGACTAACACAAATATGACTAAAACTATAGCTGTTTATAGTAATTCATCCCCTCACACCAACAACATTTATGCATCTGGTTTCTGCTTCAATCTGTGGAAGAAGCAGAAGCCAGATGCATTTTAGACATATTTGTGTTAGTCTTAATGTCTAATGCTTCATACGCCTAAATATATGTATCAAGAATTTGTTGAAGCGTAATATGATCGTATGCTATCAAATTCCCAACATCTTCAAACACAAATACTGATGATGGTGATTTTGCCTATTTGGATTTTGGTTTTAGCTTTAAGTTGGGATAGATTGATGAGGCCTCCGTCAAGTACTATATCTTATCGGAATGTCTCTATTCTCTAACTTCCTACCATTGAAAAAAATTCATACCATTAAAAAGATCTTGAAAAAAACTGGAGACAACGCAGTCCTGCCTGACACCGGAGGAGGTTTGAAAAAGATGTGAAAGCTTTTACAAATGTTGATGAGCGTCTGAGAAATGTTGAGCTTTGCCAAAATCAGTCATAGGATATCTCTATTTACCGTGTAAAATGCCTTTGTAATACCAAAGAAGGTAATGTGCATATTCTATTGGTTCCATAACTTTTTCTTATAACAGACGGAGGCAGAAAACTGTGTCAGAAATAAATTGATTTGTGTAGGGGAATAATCTGGTGGTCACGATTTCAAGAAGTATTTTAGTAGCTGCTAGCAAGGATATCCCCCTATAATTATTACAGTCGACTCGGTTCCCAATCTTTTTGAAAATGCTAATGACGATGACATCTCTGAAATCTTGAGGTACTTTCTATTGCTCCCGAAAAGGTCAAACGACAGTTTAAGTTGGGAGCCTAATTTCGTTTTCTGCGGGTTTTCCGTCCATATCCGCCGCATTGTTTCTTTAGCGTTGCAATTACTCCTGTTATTTCATCGCACATTATGGGGTTGCTTATATCATCAGCAAAGTTGTATCGCGGTAACATGTTAACTGCTTCCCCATCCACTCCACACGATATACTTCCTTAATAGCCTGGAAGAAACACTATTATTTGATCGGCGAAATATCGGATTTTCTTGGCTTTATGTCTCTACAACGGTTCACCAAAGTCTTATGTTATATTATGCTTCCTTTTAATGTAGGTGATGTGAGAATCTCTGTTACAGAGGTTGTATAAAGTATTTTTGCAGGCCTGTCTTTTTGCTTAAGAATATTTTATACGTTGTGGGCAGTATTTTGGAACCAATCAACCCGCTTCTTTTCTTTCAGAAAGACAGTTTCTTTGAGTTTGTTCTATTAATAGCCAGGGCTTTTCTGTTCTTCAAGCTCAGCGTAGACAAGGTTCTCCTGGACACTATGATGCAATTTCGCAATTGAACCAACCTCAATTATTTTATTGATATTTAGAGGTACTGGCGGTATTTCCTTCCTCAATGAAATTAATAGACGAAAAAGATTATGGTTTGCACAATTATAAAATGAAAAACCTCTAGATTTTTGGAAGTAAATTATTTTTTATGAAGAGAGTAAATTAGAAGTTTAAGCCAATCAACATTTTAGAATTATAGCGGGGGAATAATAGTAGGCTTAATAGATAGAACATACTAGATAAAGATTTTTTTCAATATATATGTGCATGTTCTAAGCATATACATTTATCGTAAGCTTTACAAACATATTTGGATTTGCGATCTCGCATTCGAGGACAATCTTGACATCTACCGTGACGATTAAGCCCTGGATTTTTCACTGGATTTGTGGGAATCGCCTCTTGTTCCGCGCAAAGTACTTCGTATGTCCCTTGGTACCCTAAAATTTGAGATTCTCTCCTTCTGATAATCACTTATCAGTTCATTGCCTAGTCTAGTTAAATACTCATTTCTTTCTAAAATTATACCGCCATGGTTCTCTCTATGTAGAATTTGTGAATCAATGCCAGCAGTATTCATCAATGAAAAAAAATAGTCAGAGGCCACCGATGACTTTTTCTGGCAACGCTGTAATTTGCAGATAATTCATCAACTGTATCAACTCCTCCCTTGGTAAGATTCTAGAACGATATTATTTCTGGTAATTTGTTTTCTGAATCACCTATAATGTTATTCTGATGAAGTACATAGGATAAAACAGTATATTTCTCTTGAAAGCCAAACAAAGTTGACATTATTTCCAGACTGCGAGCATTTTGGAAGGCACTAGGAATTTCCCCTTGTTTTTTCGAATAGTTCCAACGGAGGTAAGCTGATGATTTTTTCGAAGTTTGACAAGCAACTCGTAACTGATATACCACTTGTCAAATGTAGCATTTCGATTTGTGCCTGAAATCGGGATGACAAGTTGTTCAACAATGCCACCCACCCCATGGGGGGGGGGGGTTATTGCTTAAATTATAAGGTCCATCTGCCAGCTTTTTTCCTGTATAAACTTCCATGTTAACTAAGTAATGAGTTGCATCCACTTAAGCTTGCACTCTAATATCGCATTCCGCTGGTTTGTTTTGCATATACTGCCGAAATGGGCACCTGCCGAATGGGCTCTAAATGATTTGAGTTTTTCATCTATTGTCAAATATTCACCGGGAGTGTACACAGCTTTACAATTTTCGGCAAATTTGTCAACCAAATCTCTTATTGCGGCCAGCTTATCCAATTCAAATCTCTGTTCACTATTTTCTTTGTTGCAAAAGCAAAGGCCAAACAATTTCTCTATACTTTTTGAAGTTGCACAATTCACAAACTTTTACTGGCACGTGGGGTGTGGTACACCCCAAACGGATTACACACGTTCTATCGGTAGAACGCTGAATCGCTACTAACAAAATGGAGTCCAATTGTAGGAGGGGGTATACTCGTAAGCTACTGAGCAGGGAAATACACTGTGTGCAAAAATAAAAAAAAATAGAGGCAATTTATATTGCTTGGGGTTTGTCACATTCCACGTGTCAAATGACGGGTTAAGCACGGTGGCGGTAAAGTCATAGTTTGGAAATGTTTACGTTACAGTAACATGACAACCCGGTCCTATGAGGAAATGCGGCAAGGTAACCTGTGAGGCAGTGCTGTAAAATTAGGACTGGAAGGGACTCTCTGTTTCTACCAGGATACGGTCCTAAACATACTATTAACATAACCAAGGAGCAGTTCCTCTATAATGCTTTTAGAAGGTTGATGACACCTTTAAATATGATTATTCAAACGATGACACCACCCTAGTCACCGGATCTTAATCCCATAGAAAATGTATAGCACATTTTAGACAGAAAAATCTGTGAAGTCACAATTAAGAGCGAGGAGCATCTAAAAGCAGTCATTTTTGACGTAGATATTACATAAAGAATTAGTGGAATCAATGCCTAGACGTTTGGAAGCTGTCATTCGTGTTATTGGGATGAGCACAAAATCTTAAATATATTAGGTGCTTAGATTTTTAAAAAAATTGCCACTGGTGCGTGGTTGTGTGTAAATATTTTTCTTGAAGATTCAAACATTAGTGTTAAATATATTATTTATTTAAATAATATTTTCAAATAAATTTTTGTCATGTTATTCCATTTTTTGTTATATTTACAATTAAACATTTTTTATTAAATTTCCGCTATGATTTCTACTAAGTACTAAGCAACAGTGATAGGGTCTTAATGAAACAACTTTTCATTTACCTTTTTAAAATTGTTTAATAACTTCTACAATATAAATTAAATACATTGACTTTGGTATGAGTATTGTAGGCTCAAATAAATAAATTAAACTACAGTCACAGCAATATAGTTACTGGCTTTGTGGGATTCAAAATCATTTATTCGTCATAGACTGACGGAGTCCACAATTCAGGTTTGTCAATACCTAATTCTTCAGGAGTATTGACACCTAGTTCGGTTAATGTGGGCCTCAATTCTTGGATGAGCCATGGATAGATTTCAGGTTTGTTGCCACATTTGTCCTTGGCTGCTTCTAATATTCTTACAGCTAATGCGAAGTCATTTAACCTACGGCAGGCCCTAAGAGCAGCCGCAAGTAGTTTGGGTTCCGGAACTAAATCGTGACCCCACAAATCGGTGATTCCTCTGCGAAGATCCCAACCGTCAAGATCCTTTCTGTTGAAGAAGTTCTCGTATCGTTGATCGAATTGTTCGTTGGTTTCGCTAGACTCGCTGCTTAACAACTTCTGACTGGTTGCGATATTTCTTACCATTGCAGGCTGTAAATTGGCTTTTACAAGGTTTTGGGTACGAACTATGGCGTTACGGAACATCTTTTTGACTAGTTTTATACTCTCTCGTTTAAACAACCTTTTACTTTCAGGCTATTATGTAAAAGCAACCTAACCTAACTTTTCAGTATTTCCATCTAGTGAAACGTTATGAAACTGACAAGAAATTTTACCGAAAACTGTATCTGTAGGGCTTGAATATCCGTAACTCTGCGTCATCTATTACGACATTTTTTTTTATTGCAAATGTAATTGTAATTCATATTAATTATATTGTCAAATTAAAATTAATTTTCAATAGTATGGTAGGATTTCTTAGCCCCACTTTTGCCTTTAGTTTGTTATTGATTCATTTGAAATATTTTTACACAGACTCTGTAGAAAATAGGAATCTTTATTACAGGTATTTTTATGCATTAAATTATTTACGTAATACTTATGCAACTTAATATACATAGTGTTTAAGATACTAGTTGCTTGGTACATGGGGGATAAAAAATTAAGATTAGATGATTTATGAAGGAATGTCATCAAGTTGATCATCAAATGGTTAATAGCAGTTTTTGTCCTGAGCTAATCAAATAATAAAAAAGGGCGTTTAGCAAAAAGCATCAAAACACAACCCCACTAACAATGTTTATTCGAACTTAGTTTCCCCTACAAATGCTTACAATGCCCATGACTGAAGAGCATTTCAAAATACTAGTAACATTTTAGATATCTGATACGATTAATGTTTTAAATGTTATTGTACGTAGTAGTCTTCAAACAATCAACAACGTGACATCATAAATCGTTTATGAAGGGAAACAAAAACTACTTACTTCCTGCTGTCTGTCCTAAGATCTAAAATCCCCACAAAGAGACACTAAAGTCAAGGTATATAAAATACTCATTTGGACAGTAGTTAGATAGAAGTTGTGCACTGTGCATATTGTACACTGTGTGAGATATACTGATTCAGTGGGGCATGTGGCGAGAATGCCAGAAAATCGAACCAAGAAAAATCAAGGAGGAACAAATAGTGGATAACAAAAAGAGGTAGACTAATGATGCAGGATGCAAAAATGACTTTATAATGTAAGAAGAATGTCAAAAACTGTCAAGGGACTGCTGGAGAGCGATGGACGCGAGGGTTGTAGGAGGTCACTGCTCACTTACGGGCTGTAACACCACAGAAATAAGAAGTAAAAACTAATACAGAATGTAATAGTGAATAAAAAAATTTAAAACATATTTTGTTTATATATTTGTTAACAGTATTATGATTTATCTCAGGTCATATTAATCAGAAATAATATAATTATACACAATAATATAACGAATTGTTTATTATGAACATTCCCAAACGGTTGAAGTTGGCGTTTTTTTTCTGCTAATTACTTCAACGTGAGCATCTAAACCATCCGATAGTTTGCTGAGCCTTCGAGCCCATGATCCCCTAATACCTAAAATATTTAAGATGTACTAAGGTTGTGGAAATTTATTAACTTGTATTATTAACGTTGTATATTAAATGTATTATTTATTTTGTGATTAATTACCGATTCTGCTCTCATTATTCCGGTAAGAATTGTCGTGTTCTCTGATGGTGTTTAGTACATCATCATAGTCGTACTCTGTCCTCTTCAGTCCATGTTCGTACTTCGCTTCTTTGGCTAGAAGAGCTTCTCTTTGCATTTGTGTTCTTAACTAGAAGTTAGTATTATCATTAATTAGATTACATAATGTGAATGTAACGTGAATAGGTTGAAATTTGCAATAAAATGTTCTGTTCTTTAGTAAAACATAAAACAATAAATAAAAACATAAAACATAAAACATAAATATGACATTATGTGGTTTGTTAACCCTAGGCTAATTGAAAAGTTCGCGGAGCGACACCTATAGAGCGGTAAAAGAACTATATAATTTACTACATTTTGAAGTTCCATCCTTCATATGAACATATGTGAAGTTTCAAGTTGATCGGTCAATTCATTCGTACAAAAAAAGTAAACGTCTCGGTGTTATTTTTTAAAATAGAAAATATTGAAAATTTTGCAGTGATTAAATTTTTTGTAAAAGAGGTTTAAAGACAATTGAAATTCATAGTTAAATGGTAAGTGTATTAGGGGGAGTTAGCTCCTTCAAAAACAATGGTTTGTAAGTGGGCAGATGACTTTCAAACGTGGTCGTTGAAGTTAGTTGCGCGATAAGTGCAATTACAGAACAAATAAGTAATTCTATACATGATATGGTTATCAATGACAGACAATTGAATACCTCCACACTGGTAAAACAATAAGAAGACAGTATTACTTAAACCTTTTAGATCAATTTGATGCAAAAATTCGTGGGAAAAGATCTGGTTTAGCGAAGAAAAAACATTTTTTTCATCAAGAATATACATCGACTCACAGAGGTGTTCTTGCAATGCCCAAATTGAAGGAGTTACACTACGAATTGTTGGAGCATCCACCATATTCACCAGATCTGGCCCCCTCTGACTTTGATCTGTTCCCAAACCTCAAAAAATTCCTACGTGGCAAGCGTTTTTCATCAAATGAAGAAGTTATAGCAGCCCTAGATGAGTATTTTGAAGGACTTCTAGAAAATCACTTCAGAAATGGCATTAATTAATTGGAGAACCATTGAAAAAACGTATTGAGCTTAAGGGAGAATATACGGAAGAATAAAGTTATTTTTTCAAATAAAAATTTTTTAAAGTAATTTTTTCTATAAACTTGTTTTATCATATACGCTCCGCGAACCTTTGAATTAGTCTACTAAAGTAGCATAGTGTAATTAGCTGGTAAAGTAGTCAAGCGTAGCGCTTGATCTGGCAACGCTGTTGGCCTCCTCTTTGGAAGGGAGACATGTCAACATCTCACGCCCCTTCAGTATGAGTTTGAACATTCTAGAACACGTTGTCCGTAGCAACTTTTCTCGTGAACCAAATTTTTCTAGTTAGTTTTGGCCTTTTTATGTTCTCCAATGTCACAATGGTGTTCGTGATATTCGTGCTCACGTATATTCACGTATATATTCGTTCTCACACGAATGACCCTTTTCTGAAGTCCTTTAAAACCCCTTGAAAAAAATGCTGGTTTACCGTTTGGACTGGAGGCACAAATTCCTTATGGACGATCCCCTTGCTATTAAATAAACATATCAACATGCGTGTTGCCCTTCTATTGTTTTTTTTGATGCTGCAAAAGGTTTTTCGGAACTATTTCCACGCAGATTTTCTTTATCTCTAATTCATTACTCATAATTTGATGAACAGTTGTGTGAGTTGAATTCAACAATTCCCCATCATTCATGTTAAAAACGGAGGGGTAGCGGTAAATGATACGCTCCTGTCGAATGTTTGATGCTAATTATATTCGTATGGTAACATGACTAGTTTGACATTTGTATAATTGAGTAAGTATCCGCTAGATGTCTCTCATGCATTTTTGATAAAAATTCCAACAATTCTGACCGTTAATCAACGATCAAAATGCATAAGATCCCGGATTCTGTGGTCATTTTCACTCTTGCGGTTGAAGGCTTCCCGCTACGAGGTTTATCTTCAATAGAGCCTTGGCCTTCTGAGAATGCCTTAAACCACCAGAAAACCTGGGCCCCTGACAAAACTCTTTTTCCAAAGAATCGTTGAAGTTTTGCAAACGCTTCCGTCGCACTGTGCCCCAGTTTGAAACAAAACTTCATAGCGCACCATTTCTCAAAAGTGTTTTACCCCATTTTTAGAACTGACTAGAAAAATCCGGTTTATGAAATGAATTGCTACAGACCACTAAGTGACTCCAGGGTTTATAAACTCGTACTGAAGACGCATCAGATCTTAGTCTTTATACATTACAAGAGTGTTGCCACATCGAACGCTACGCCACCAGTCTCATTATTTTATTTCCACACCTTGTACAGGTTTAAATAAAAAGTTATATTATAATACGGTTCGAGAATTGGAGAAAATTCCCTATAAAGGTTTTAAAGGTTATAATAAAGTATATTATAATAATATATATATATATATATATATATATATATATATATATATATATATATATATATATATATATATATATAAGGTTTTATAAGCATACAAGTATATAAGTTATAAGTTTAAGATATCGGTCAATCAGTCCCCCGTCTAATATATCGATGGCGTCACGAAAAATCCTCATCAGTGGTCGATTGTGCCAATCTTCAAATGTCATGTATCAAAATTTTAGGACAATTTGTCTACTAGTTTCTGACTTGTTGTGTTTTAAGTGACGCTACTTTTGTTATTTTCAAAACAATGAAAAAAAAAAAAAATTCGTGTGAAAAAATAGAAAGAATACGCCACGAAAAAGAAAGAATACGCCATCCGACGGGAAGTCGGCGAAACTATGGGTCGTTGACTGTGGATAGAGTCTCCCTATTCTTAACGGGAGAGCATGTATCGATACCCTGACGAGCCTAAACATCAAGAGGCGAAACATATGCCCTCCAATTGAAGGGATGGGTCAGGCTCGTCCCCAGTCAAACACCTAACAAAATGTTAATTTAGGCGGAGAAGCAGGTTGCTGTGTGTTCCGTTCCACATGAGATTGTGGAATCCAGTGGTTGGGTGTACGTGACTCTCAGCTACTGTTGTCTCATTGGACGCTGTCCAAGGAAATCTAACATTTCATATATACGCCATCCGACAGGAAGTCGGCGAAACTATGGGTCGTTGACTGTGGATAGAGTCTCCCTATTCTTGACGGGAGAGCATGTGTCGATACCCTGACGAGCCTAAACATTAAGATGCGAAACATATGCCCTGCAATTGAAGGGATGGGTTGGACTCGTCCCCAGTTAAACACCTAACAAAATGTTTATTTAGGCGGAGAAGCAGGTTGCTGTGTGTTCCGTTCCACATGAGATTGTGGAATCCAGTGGTTGGGTGTATGTGACTCTCAGCTACTGTTGTCTCATTGGACGCTGTCCAAGGAAATCTAACATTTCATATATATATATATATATATATATATATATATATATATATATATATATATATATATATATATATATATACATATACTTTCGCACGTACGCGGTTGAGCACCAGACCCTGGAAGACGATTTGTGGTACCTTCCTCTTGCCACTGATGCCATATACGCAGAATGGTACTGACCTGGTCATGTAACAGAGCAGCAATGTCCTTATATGACATACCACCCTCTCGCAGACCCACAATACGACCTCGCTCAAACTCGGGCACTTGTTCATACGACAGTCGTCTGTGACATGGCATCTTTCACGCAGTCTAATGCAATACTACCCATACCGTACTTCTCAACTCAGCGCTTAGCTATAATCCCGGCATATAGGTAGAGGTAGCTACCCTCTTCTATTATCCTTATCTTAAACCGTATTAGGCTGTAATTCTAATCATTTTATACGTGTTATATAATGAGCTTCTTATCGAATTTTCATTTCATTATCTATCTGTTTTCTTTGTGTTGCATTCTCTATTCACAGTAGGGTATATTCTTTGAATCATCGTTGGCCCAAATATACAGGGTGTCCCATAACATATTCGCCATAGAGCAACAGGTGATAGTAGGTATCAAAATTAGAGGATTTAGTTAGTAAATGTGTTAGAAAATGTTAGTCATTACAAAGATACAGGGTGTTGAAAGTGAACCTAATTTTTCGAAAAATTGAGATAATTTAAAAACTGTTGAAGATATTAGGTTCAAAATCGGGGTAGTTGAGTTTTCTAAGGTGACAAATCCGAATTTGGTACTAGTTTGAGTCTAGTTCCTAGAGGGCGCTTGATGTAGCTCCTAGAGGGCGCTTGCTACATACTTTGTGGGAAATTAACTAGCTCATATTTTTTACCTTTTGACTTTAAAAAGAGAAGAGTTATAATTTCCATGTAAATAAATACCCTTAGTCAATATCGATATCTTACGCTGATTGCGTATTTTTCCATCATCTTGTCGATGGTGGAAAAATATGCAATTCACAAAGTGTGCCTTGAATGTTGTGTACAAATTATTACGTCTCGATGACAACTGTTATTGTTTTCTATCTCTCCTATTAAACGTAGGTAGAAACAAGTTTCTCCAATCTTGAGTTGGTATTAAATAATTTGTAAAAAATGCCCAGACTTAATCAGTTTCCTAAATGTGATTTAAGGGATATGCTCTGCGTTTATGTACAAGTAAATTACAATAGTCGCGCTACAATTAGAAGGCAAGAAGAGCTCTATCCAACTAGAATCATCCCAGATCGACAAATTTTGCAAAGAATTTTCAGTTAGGCGAAACAGGTTCGTTTTATTACAATAATCCTGGTGAACGACCGAAACGTATAACGTTAGAACAAGAAGAGGACATTTTGGTTAGTATCGCGGAAAATCTTAAACTAAGCACTAGGCGTTTGGAGGCATCTACAGGAATAAGCAAATCTACCGTTTTAAGAGTTCTCCATAAAGAAAAATTGTTATCCTACAATTTTTCGCCTGTTCAAAATTTATTGCCACAAGATTTGCTGACTAGATCAGAATTTTGTCATAATCTACTACATAAAAGAAACGAAGACCCCATGTTCCTGAAAAAGATATTGTTTACTGATCAGGGAAAGTTTTACCAGAGGCGGAATTTTTAACTGGCGAAATAATCATTATTACGCCCTTGAAAATTTACACCTACCAAGAGAGCGACATTTCCAGTACGAATTTTCAATTAACATTTGGGGCGGCATTATCGGCAATTTTTTAATCGGCCCATTTGAGTTTCTACAAAGATTGAATGGCGATCAATATGGGCAGTTTTTGGAAAATGATTTATTAGACCTTTTGGACAGTATACCTCTGAACTTAAGACAAGATATGTGGTTTATGCAAGATGGGGCGCAACCGCATTTTACTGTTGCAGTGCGAAATCATTTAAATGATTTTCACATCGATGTGGGGTCATATGAAGTTTTTAGTTTACCATGATGAAATCAATACACGAGACGAACTTTTACAAAAAATTGGCCAATGTTATTAGAAATAAAGAAAAGATCTTCTCAAATGTGAGGCGTCACTTAACAAAGAGTGTGCGAAAGTTTATTGAGGTAAACGGTGGACATTTTCAATACCTATTGAAGTAAAATTCAAAAAATTGTTATTTTAAATAAAGTTCGTTGTATTTTCGACATCTTAATGTTTTTATCCCTCGTATTCACGGCACACTTTGGGAATTGGAATGCAATGGAATATTCGAACACGAATATCTCGCAAACGGCGTGAGATATCGATATTGACCAAGGGTACCTTTTTACGGGGAATTATGACTCTTCTCAATTTTGAAGCCAAATATTCTCAGCTTTATAGGGTAAAAAAATATGAGCGAGTTAATTTCTTACAAAGTAGGTAGCAAGCGCTCTCTAGGAACTAAGCTCAAATTAGTATTCGGATTTGTCACCTTTAAAAACCCAACTACCCCGATTTTAAACCTGATATGTTCAACCGTTTTTAAATTATCTCAATTTTTTGAAAATTTAGTTTCACTTTCAATACCCTGTATTTTTTTAATAACTTTTGCCAATACATTTATTGACTAATCCTCTTATTTTGACCTCTGTTATCACCAGTTGCTCTATGCCGGATAGGTTATGGGACACCCTGTATATACTTCGGGTGAGCAAGGGGTTATGTTGTAAAATATACGTAATATCGAACTTTTCTGTTTTTTGTATCAAAATGCTGGATCAGCTTTATCAACTAATTGTGTTGTTGTAGAAAGGGATCTCAGGGGTGCCCAGGATTTCTAAAGAAAAGGTGGATAACAATAACATTTTTATATGATGTACACTTTCATGGAGTTATTAATTTCAAATTAATGGCAAATTTTTTAGTTACAGTTATTCAGCAGCACAGTAACTAGACAGGATTTATGTACAGCGTGCTTCCCAAATCCCTGCCTAAAACTGAAATTCTTCTGTCCTCAGCAAATTTGTTGAATATAACCTGACTTTTTTTCAAGTTTATTTTTAAACTAAATAGATTTTCCGTCCTTTACAGGTTTTATATGCGTTTTTGCAACTCCTCTGGATCTTGTGAAAGGAAAACGATATTATCTGCGAATTTAAGATGGTTTAAGTATGCACTATTGATTTTATACCATCCTGTTCTCAGACCAGATTACGGAATACTTTTTCAAGTCAGGTTGATAAAAGAATAGGCAATCATCATACCGTACGTCTATTTGCTCTCTTAGTTCTGCGTCATTCAGTTTTCTTAATATTCTTTTAGAAAATCATTTTCATCTTGGTAAAGACTTTGTCCATTACAGATAAGAGGCTTATTGGATGGTAGTTCTTTATACCTTCCTGTGTTCCTTTTTTATGTAAAATAATCAGTTCTGCATTTTCCATAACTTAGGTACTTTTCTTTCATTGGAGCATTTTGAGCATAATTTTACCAGTATTTGATGTAAAGTTCAACCACCGGCTTTTAGCATTTCAATAGCTACATAGTCCTTTTCTTTGGCCTTTGTCAGTTTCTCCACTAGGATATTTGGCATTTGCTTCTGATTTTCAAAGAACTGTGAATAAACTTTTCTGACAAACTCTAACATTCCCGTACGCGCCCTGCATACTGTGCCATCATCATTCATTAAGGTATACATTTGCGTCCTTTTTTTGTACTTTTTTTTTGTAGAGCAGTACCTTTTTTTTGTACTTTTTTTTTGTAGAGCAGTACCTGTTTTTTGTAGAGTTTTTTTACTAGCTTCATGTTGAACCGGTGCATCTCCTCTATAATGCGTTTTCTTATAGCTTTGCAAAGCTTAAGTATTCGACCCTGCCCGAAGGACTCCCTGCATTTCTCATTGTCCGTCGTTTTTTTCATTAAATCAACCGTCTCAATCGAGATTTTGTCTGTTTGATAACAATATTTTTCTTTTGGTGCTATTGAAACAGTCGTTTTAAGCACATTGTTGGTGGTTTATTCATACCGATCTGTTTTTCCATCATCGGGTCTTGCAACACATTAAAGCGGTTCAACAAAGCAATCTCGAAATCGCCGCCCTCTCCAGCAGCTTCCCAGAATCCACTTTGCCCTTCGTTGACTTTACCATTCCTTCGCCCTTCATTCGACAGTTTATCTTAACTTTTATGGAACGAATTCAGAATATACAGTTCTTGTATTTATATATATTTAAGGACAAGAACCTTAAGCTTTATATATATATATATATATATATATATATATATATATATATATATATATATATATATATATATATATATATATATATATATATACATATATAAATATGTATATATATTTATTTTTTAGAATGTTCTTAATCTTAATATTGAACGTACCATAATAATGATAACGATAATGATACCATAATGATACTTACGGCGGTTTTGAGAGTGTAAAAATGTAAAAGGAAAATGAATAGGGGGTGGAGGAAATATTCAAGAGAAAGGGATGAAAGAAAGTTCGAAATAGGAGGAATGTTAAGAAAACAAAAACAGTAAGAAGCACAAAAGGAAAAATGAGGAGCTAATAATTAATTTTATATAGTACCTCTGACGGAACATCTGGTATGACGTACTGCATAATTCCCACCAAAGCAAATACAACATGCTGAAAATATTAAATGTAACATTCTTCGATTGCACTTATCAAATTCAGTTTTACCTCAAAAATTACGACGAACGCTAATCTTGCTGCGAATACATGCCAGTATTGAGGGCTTAAACCATATGGGTCCGTTTCATTTGGCCCATTCCTGTAGCCTATCATTGATATTAACAATAATCAAACGCTAACTTTGTCTTTTAAAACGAAATGTTATAATTTTCAAGGTCTTACCTCTGTATTGACATGTGTCTGGAGTCGCTTCATTGTCATCAGCACCCATATTTTCATGGTAATCGGAAGTGTTGAACACTGAAAGTAAAAATTATGTCTGATTTATTATTTATTGTCTGATTTAAGACTTAAAATACTCTACGAATATTTCAATATTAGTGAGCGTATTTCTTTGAATATATATTTATATTCTATTACTAAATATATTGAGCAATGTGTGTCTGCCTACACCCATAAAAATAAAGACGTCACTACCAAGTATGGTTTATAGATATAATATAACTTTTGACAGAAAAACTGATTATTTTGGAAGTGGAAACTGACAAATTCTTCCATTGCTTTGCGGTTGTTTAAATAACTTAAAACTCTTCATTAACCCTAATCGACCGAGCTACAGGGAATAGCAGCAACCTATAGAGAACTCCCTGTACTCTAAACAGAAGAAGTTTTGAGGCTACAGAGGGGGAGAACCACTTCACACTTTCACATCAAGTTTATTATCTTGAATCTGGATAATAATGCTTTCATAGAGGGCTTAACGACTGTGTTTTTGAGTTAACCCTATCTTGTGTAAACGGTTAAAAAGGGCTTGCGGTCTAAGTTTCCATCCGAGCTCTATACTTCAAAAATTTTCTGCAGCAATTGTTCATTTTCCACGTTTTTTGGCTATTCCAGACGTAGATAACATAGATAAGAGAACATAGATAAGTTAGTTGATTACCTAATACTTGAATAATCTTCAATGGTTAGTCCTCCGCACAATCGATGACGAAACGAGACAAGTTTTTCAACAAAATGTTACTCTGCAATTGGTGCACTTTTAATGACGTAATCTAGCCTGAGTTGGTTATAAATAATTAAGTTGTCGACACAAACTCTTACTGTAAGCAACTCCACCGAATGTATATGGAGCTGAATCGAAAATGTCTATTTTTTTGGCAATACACAGCAAGTATTTTGAAGCAAAATATTACCCAATTAATTTTCTGAAGAAAAATATCTCCAAAGACAAGGCGCATTTTGAAGTGAAATTGCAGAGTATTTGGAACATGGATAGTCCTGGAATGATCCGTGAGAAATCTATGATTTCGCAACGAAACATTGCTTGGTGCTATTTACAGGATGGTGGTTTCGTTAGCCTATACTTTTTTTTCAAATGATACTGGAAAAGTATCACACTAGGATAACCGAGGATTTGTGCCCGGTATGGACCTTTATGGCATCTGGCTCCAACAAAATTGAAGAAACCATTGAGTGCTCCTCATGATGTCCAATTTTGGATGTAGGCATCTCTCAAGTTTTTCCAGCTATCTCTTATAGTCCGCTGATTTATTTTCAAGACATCGCCTCATCTTATCTGGGGTTGACCTCTTGTTCTTTTCCTCAACCATGATCTTTATTGCTGTATTAGGTTATTCTATCTATTTATTTTTCAGTCATGTATTATAGTCAGCGAAACTCCACTTAAGTTAAGTCACTTGCTCTTTTACACATGTTACTTCAAGAAAACAATTGGTAAGCACAGCCTTGCAATTTAGTTTTGTAGGGTTTTGTATAATCTAAAATAAATTGCATTATATGCCATACACCACTTTCACGCCAACGTCTTCATTTAGCTTTTTGTGATAGAGTAGCCTTTAATAGAGCTGAATTAATGAATTTAAGCCTATAAGCTTTAGTGAGGAAGAAGTTTTAGTGATGAATTTGGTCAGTGTTTTTCATTAATATCTATTGTTACACGCAACATCCACGATATAAAAGGAATGCTAATGTTAGAGTTATAATTTAGAAATATTAAGGGCGACATGTATTAGAGGTGTATTTTATTGTATTGTAATATAACTAGTTTGCAAAAAGCTTTAAGCGCAATTTATTTTAGATCAATTTTCTGAATTACCTGATAACGAGGAATCTATATATCCAACTAAGTCTTCTGTAGGTGAATATTTGTACTTGTATACCATTCTCGGAATAAAATCACTTGTGTAAGCTATTACGAATGCCTAAAAACAACAAATAATCGTTTATAAAACATCTTTTATGATTATATCTTCATTTGACGTACATTTGAGACAACAGCGGCATACGTTATAGCCCTGAGTATACCATACCATGCCCCTATATCTTCTACTCGTTCTGCTAGCGGGCGCCTTGCTTGTGTTACCATTTTATAGGCATCCAGTCGTACTTCAGCTATATTATTTAATAAGGCACATAGTGGAGCTAATGGAAAGGCGGCAACGAATAACGTTACGAAACCATATTGGAGAACTAAAAAGAATTGTGTGTTATTTATCGATTTTCAATTTATCTGAAACGTGTTCTAAAAGTAGTTTAACTGAACTATGGGGAAATATTCAAGAGTTACAGACTGTTACATATATTCGTTCTGTTTTTTGTGTGTTTTAAAATGGTTTATTCGTAATCATGAGGGTTGATCCGAAAAGTTTTTAATCGGGCAAAGAAAATACAATGAAATTTTTAAGAAAATTTCAACGTGATCAATCACAATCCAACTTTTTAACGCTTTTAATATTATGGGATTTATTCAACTCTGCAAAATAAGCGGTTGTTTCAGCCTTGACCAATGTGATTGTTTGGCCATTTCTAGCCCTTTCTTCAGGTTTGGGAAGAGAAAGTAAGCACTAGGAGCCAAATCCGTCGGATTCGGTGCTGTGGAAGCACTTCGAAGTGTAGGTCATGGTGTTTTGTATAGGTCATGTAGTTTTGGACTAATAATTCTAGACATGTATGCAGACGCATTGTCGGGTCGAAATAGCCCTTTATTTTAGGTCAGATATGTACCTCTAACCTAAGTAGCACCTTTTAATTGGCCCAGCTGTACAGTGCAATATTTTTTGTTGATGAGCCTTTTACCAACCTTATCAGCCTTATCAACCTTATAAAAGGTAATCTACGGGCTTCACATCATGAAAATCCCAGATAACTGTTTCTATGAGTTTTCTTGTAATCTCTGTGATGTAATGGTTAATCGATGTTTCATCTATTGTTATTAAAGATTGAAGAAACCGTAGCAGCAGAACCGCATTTATACAAGTGTAAACAGTCTTGAGAAGTGCTCATTCGAATGCGTTTTTGGTTGATTTTTGTCGAAAGTTTTAAATATCCAAAACATCGTATTAAATATGAGTAGATCAGTGGCGGCTCGTGAGGGGGGGTGTTGGGGCACCGCCCCACAGCATTTATCACAGTAAAGAATTTTTTAGACTAAAACACCATATTTTATTTCCGTTCAGTTTATTTTCTTTAATTCATTTTAAGATATTTTTAAAAATTAAAATCTCCAAATGTAGAAGAACATCTGTCGACCCATCACACCAAATAATGCGGATAAAAATTCCATCCCTTCGCCACAATTTTTACATCGTTGGTCGGACGTTTACCTTTAGTGACCGTACGCTACGTCATCATATCTCGTCGTTGGCTTTACATGTTTTGTTGGTTTCCAGAATTCGGGGTTTTAAAAACCCCCTGTTTTCTAAAACATGCGATTTGGACGTAGATTTCATGCGACCGAGCGTATCGGTAATTAGTTTTAAACGCTGATTTGACGGGTACGGAGCGTTTGATATGTCTCGCGCTGCGTATTTCATTCGCTTCGCGAATACTTGTTTTGATTGCTACGTGTGTACATACTGAGTAGTACTTTTTAAATAAAAATAATCAACTTTTAATTGCAAACATGAAGGTGTCTGATTTAAAACAGTTAATAATGACTAATTTAAGTTTTTTGTTCGAATTTTTTCGGATTTTCTCTATTGATTTGCAGCTATAATAAACTGGTTGAATGGTTTACTCTTCAGGAAACGATAAGTACCTACTTATTCATTCCTTTATCTGCGCAACAAGTAACAACCCATCCTCCAATGTCCTTGTAAGTAGTAACAATACAAAATTTTAATGTTTTTTTGGTTTACCTGCTGCATAGAGTTTCAGTAGCATGAAAAGTAAAAATTAAGAAGGGGAAAGCAAAACAATTCTTTTACAATATCAGAAAGCTCTTATACCTTCAGTCGACGATTATTTAATACGACATTGTGGGTTTTTATGATTTTTTGATCGATCGTAGAGGCTTTTGGACGTCCAGAGCATTCATCACATTTAATGGATGTACGATCACATATAAATTCAGTAGCTCATTTTTTTTATTCTTGAAAAGGAAGCAAAATCTAACTCTTTTTGTCTACCTATTGGGGTTAAGTTCTATTAAACAATACTTCATAACAGCTTGGATTTCAATTGTATCTATTTCTCAGAAAATGTTAAAACTTGTTTACTCTAGTCGATCGCCATAAACACGGTTGTGGCGTCAGGTTGATAACTTTTCTAACGACCCTCGTAAGTAGTTAACTTTATAGGTATTATACCATTTTATAGATCTTGAATTGCTTCTTCGCCTAGAGTTTGTGCTGTTTGAGTAAGTTCGTTTACACGTTTTTTAAAGACTAATTTTGTGAAAAAAATTAATTTCTGCGTTAATATTTTCGTGCCTGGCTCGTGTCATGGCTTTTTACAGTGGCCTCGATAGAAGTGTTTATTAATGATTTACCAAGTTCAGGTGCAAGGGACGCAGTTACAAATATTGTGAAGGTCATCCATCAACATCTATGTAAACATATTGATGCTGTAAAATAAATTATATAGAACGATCAGAATGGGATAGTCTAGGCCATCTTAAGTACTGACATGAAATAAATGCATATTATATTGCATAAACATTTAGTAGTAAAAAAGTATTGTTGTTCATGAATTTCTCAGAATTTGACAGAAGCTTAAAATGAAGCTCGCATTAGTTAGTGTAAGATATGCTTAAACGATTCAATCGAGGATGTACAAATTTGGATATATTCGTATGCCTGACAATCCGCTGTTTGGCTATTCCAAAGTGAGCCAAAACAACATAAAAGTTGTTTACGCACTGTTTTGGAATAAGTACCACATCGATTGTTGTTTTTCTGTGGTCATGTAGCTGCTGATTGGTAAACAATATGAGGTGTAGCGGTATTCATATTTTTGTGTTAAAAAAGAACACGTTTAATTTGGGAGAAACGAAAAAAGGGTTTATTTAAAGTATGCGCCATCGCTAGTCGCACATATTATGAAAAGTGCGTTACACATCGATGAACACAAGTGGTAGCTGGAAGGGGCCATGCATGGTGAATACCCCGGGTGGAGCAATAGTTTCCAGTCAAGTGCAGAAATGGTGTCTCTGACAGGTTTCGCTGTGTGTGATGGGGCGTTGTCGTGCAGCAAAATCACTTTATCGTGTTTTGTAGCCTATTTTGGCCGCTTTTCGATCAATGTATGGTTTAAATTGATCATTTGTTAACGGTACCGACCTGTTATTACGGTATTAACCATTGCTCTACGGCAACTAACCATTGCTCATTATGGCGGAGACGCAGGTTGCTGTGCGTTCCACATGAGATTGTGGAACCCAACGGTCCAGGGTGTATAACTTCTGACAACTGTCGTCTCGTTGGATGCTGTTCAAAGAAGTCAAACTCCATTTATAAGCCATCCGACGAGAAGTCGGCGAAAATATGGGTTGTTTGATTGTGGAGAGGGGGACTCCCTATCCTTGGCGAGAGAGCATATGTCGGTACCCTGATGAGTCTAACCACCAACAGACGAAACATGTGCTCTCCAATGTAAGGGATGGTTGAGGTTTACTCCCGGTCAAGCAACAAACCATTGCTTATATATATATATATATATATATATATATATATATATATATATATATATATATATATATATATATATATATATATATATATATATATATATTACAGAAATCTTTCACCTTTTCTCCACGGTGCCACCGCTCGTCTCTGCCCAACTGCCATTATTATTATTATTATTATTTACGTATAGGTCTTGCTGGACCACGCGAAGTACAATTAGTACAGTACAGCAATGAGCTTTTTTCCTTTCGTCAGACCAAGTTGTTCTAGACTTCCTACATTTTTCTCTCTGGCCAACCTCCCAAAGGGTTAACCTTGTGTTTGAAACAGCTTCTATCCTGAATTTCACTTTGTGTAATATTTGCTGATCTTAGGTACTCTTTAATTGCAGCAATCCATTTAATTATTTCTACTTTAGCTCTATTCCTATTTTCATAAAATTCGACTATTTGTCTAGTTAGCTTAAAATTAGCTTAAAACTTAAGTCATCTTTTAAAAAGGAATAAAACAATTTTTTACTTTGTTATCTATCACTTTTATAAAAGTGATAGTGATAGATTTTAAAAAATGAAGTATCATAATGTAACGGACAAATCAATCAATAATTTAAGTCATCTTTTCCTCATATCGGTATGTATATCTGTGTATTGTTTGACTTCTTGGTTTTCTCGAAGTCGGTATGTTGTGCTATATGTTTGGGGCCTAAGATTTTTCTGATGATTTTTCTTTTCAATCTCCTCGATGTCTTTCTTTCTATTCAAAATGAGCGTTTCTGCACCATATAGACATTCTGGCTTAATAACTGTGTTGTAATGTCTCAGTTTTGTGTTATTTTTTACATTTTTTGTAATTTTGTATACATTTTTTATAGTAAATATTTTGTGTAAGTTTCAATGCAGTTTCCATTTTTTGACATCTACCCTTATTGGCCGCTTTTTCCAACCCGTTTTCCATGATTATTTCACCCAAATATTTGAATTGAGAGTCTCGTCTGATGTTACCATATTTTGTTTTTAGCAATGGTGTACTTAGTCTGTTGCAGGTCATGTATTGTGTCTTTTCAAAGGAAATTTGGAGTCCTACCTTTTCTGCTGTTTCTTTTAGGATATCAGTCTGTTTTTATGCCGTTAATATATCTTGAGCCAAAATTGCTAGATCATCATCAAACGTCAGACAATCAATTTTTATGTTGGTTCTCCCCAGTTTAATGGTTTAGTCAATATTCCGACTTTTTTTCACGCCATTCCTGTATTATTTTTTCTAGAACACAGTTAAATAAGAGTGTCGAGAGTCCATCCCCTTGTCTCATACCAGTTCTATTTTCGAAAGGCTTTCAGATGTCACCTATGAATTTAACTTTTGACCTTGTGTTAGTTAGTGTTGCTTTAATAATTGCCAGCGTTTTCAGATCTAGTCCTTGTTCCTTCAAGATTTGGAATAAAATTTGCGGTCAATAGAATCATATGCTTTTTTGAAATCCACAAATCTACAGACGAAATTTTTATTGTACAGTTTTTGATGTCTTAGGATCAACTTTAGATTCAGGATCTGTTCAGGGCAGGATCTGTCCGGTCGAAAACCTGGAAATATCAATCAAGGAAATAACCAAAAATTTTGGTTATTTCCTTGATTGTTCTTGGACCAGCGGATTTCAAAAATTCAGCAGTGCTTCATCTTCACCAGAAGCTTTGTTATTTTTAAGTCGCTTGATATGCCTAATTATTTCATCTTCATTCGGTGGTAACGAATCTAGGTTTGTTTGTTTAGGGTTTAGTGTTGGTAATCTGTTGAAGGGCTCAGGACAGTTTAGTAGTTGTTCAAAATATTTCGCAAGGTGTTTGCAATTGTCTTGGTTATTTAGAGCTAATTGTCCGTTTTCTTTTTGGAAGTAAAGACTTTGGGATTGATAGCCTGTTAATTTAGTTTTAAATGTTTAATTTAATGTTAAATTTTTTTGGAAATTTTGTCTATTTCATTAAGTTGATTGTTCTTATATTTTCTTTTAGTTTGTCTAATTAGCTTTGATGTTTCTTTTCTTACTTCCGAAAAGATGTTATAGTTTATTGCTGTTTTTTGACTGTTGTTGACTGTTATCAAGCTCTTGTGTTTGGGTTTGGTTTGGTTTTATTTTCGTAGGGTCGAACTTTGTTATTAGCAGTCTCTTTTGAATAAGTTTTCGAGGTTTTAAACTAAGTTTGATTCTAGTGAAGTAGTGATCCGTGTCTATGTTAGTTCCTTTCCTGACTTAAACATTCAAAATCTCTTTATAATTGGGGTACGAAATGGCAACATGGTCAATTTGAAATTCAACTATGTACGTGTTTGGGCACCTCCAGGTCTTTTGTTTTGTTATTTTCTTCTTAAAATGGGTTGACATTATTTTTAGATTAAACTGCGAATATAGTTCAACCAATCTTGTGCCATTATGGTTAGTCTATTTATGAGCGGAAAAACTGCCGACTGTTTTTCTGTACTTTTTTCTTTCCCTAATTGGGTGTTGAAATCACCCAATAGGATTTCTACATGGTAAGAGGGAATTTAAAAAAATAGTCTTTTCCAGAATTTCCCAGGACTTATTTAGTTTTCCAGGATTAGATTTATTTTCTTCGTTAACTGAGAGGTGTGTATTGATTAATGTATAGTTTTTTAGCACACTTGAGAGATAGTGTCATATATATATATATATATATATATATATATATATATATATATATATATATATATATATATATATATATATATATTACAGGTCTTTAGGCCTACAGCTTTGTGTTTCTCCTTCGTGTTATCCTGTCTCTTGTCATTGTCTTCCACTCCTTAATCTCCTTCTATTTCAGATCTTGCATGACAGCCTCTCTATCTTTTCCTTGGTTTTCATTGCCTTCTTTCACCTGGTGGTCTTCCCCATGCAATATTCCTCACCACTCTACTTTCTCCTATGGTGTTTATATGGCCTAGCCATTGCAATCTTCTCGATTTCACTAGCATGTTTATGCTTGAATTTTTGAAAATATCATAAATTTTCTCATTTGTTCTTCTCATATACAATCCATCGACCTTCTTTCCTCCGGTTATCCTTCTGATTATTCTACGTTCACATCTTAACAGTTTCCCTTCTTCTTTCTTGTTTAATTCTCATGTCTCACATCCATACAATGTAGTTGGTCTCAATACTGTCTTATACAATCTTAATTTGGAATTTCTGGATATGAATTTCGATCTTATTAGATGATTCAGGGCTCATGCACATTTATTAGCTTTGATCAATCTTATGTCTTCTTCTCTTCTTCACATTTGTTATATTTATTACGCGTAAGTAGACAAATTCTTCCACCATCTTTTAAACCACACTTGTTAATTTATTTGTATCATCCTTCATTATGACCACATCAGTTCTTACACAGGAGCAACAAATTAATACAAAAAAAAAACAATAAAACATCGAATTAATGTCTCATCGCCATACAGTTCTGAGTTATTATCATGCGATTTCTTTTTGTTCTCGAATATCAAAAAAAAATCATGTCCGTGAATTTGTAATGCTTGATTAGATCGTTGAAGACTAAGTAAGTTTTCTGAGATCTTCATTTATGAATGGTATCAATGTTTTAAACAATTGGTTTAACACAAAGCAAAGGTGTAGTAATATAAAAGAAGCATTTTTTAAAAGATAAAGTAAATTATACCCATTAATTTATGTTTTTTCTTATTGCCTAATGAAACTTTTGAAGTGATCTACATACTACTACCATCAAAAAGTATTTTTTTTATAAATACAATATAAAGTATTTGTTTATTATTTAAATTTATTTTTTCTTTTTCGAAGTAATCTCCTCTCACTTGCTTCAACGTGTTTTCCAAACTTCGAGACAGTTTTTATATTCGATTTTTGAAATTTCTTTTCAAAGCTGCCATTGAGCTCTCTTTAATGGGATCTATAGACTCAAAACGCCGTCTCAGATTTTTTTTTCAATCGAGGGAACCGGCAAAAGTCACACGGTTCCATAACTGGTGAATATGGTGCTTGTGGTATAGTACGAGGGTGAATCAAATATAAACCGGAATTTTACAATCACTTTGCTCAGTCAATTATTGCGGGCTGTCAGTGAAGGCCGTTGCGGTGCAATGAATCAGGAGTGGGGGAAATGCTCGGTGAGCTGTTTCACTCAGTTCCTTTATCAGTATAATTATGAGTGAGCAACATGTTCCACCCTCCGTTGCACAATCGGTTATAATAAAGTCTTTAATCAAGGAAGGCGTTATACCATCCGAAATATTAACTGGGTTGAAGGTTCAATATGGGGACGATATCCTGTCTAAGACCCAAGTGTTTGGTTGGACCAAGAAGTTTAAGAGTGGACGAGAAAGTGTGGTAAATGTAAGTCATAATCGACGTCCCAAGTCAAGTGTCACAGCTAATAACATTGGTGCAGTTCGCGACCTTATCGAAGGTTACCGGAGGCTCACTAATCATGAAATCGCTTTAAAGGTGGGTACTAGTTTTTGAAGTGCTCAAACAATCATCAGAATATCTGTGCCCGATGGGTTCGAGTTTGACGAAAGAAAAACTGAAGAATATACATTGGGAAACCCTTGAACTCCCTCCATATAGCCTAGGTTTGTCACCCTGTGATTATTTTTTGTTTGCCCCTTGAAAGATGCACTTGGAGAGGTACGATTAAGATGTTGAGAACTTCGTGCTCAATTGGCAGATGACCCAAACTCAAAGTTTCAACGAACAAGGAATTCACAGGCTTCCAAACCGCTGGTAAAAATGTGTCGAGCGTGGAGGAGACTATATTGAAAAATGATCAATAGATTTTTTTGTATTATTTTATGAATAACATATATGTTTAAAACTATTCCGGTTTATATTTGAGTCACCCTTGTATTTACTCGATTTTGAACAAAAAAATTGACGATAAATTATTGCGGTGTGCAGTGCTGCATTATCGTAGTGTAAAAACCATCAATTGTTTTGGTTTGAAAATATATTTTTGAAGTTACTTCTTATGGCGTTTTTGGGAAAACAGATCAGAATGTATTTTTAGAGTGGGACGACGTTGCGCGCGCCGATGTAACACCTAATTTATTATTTTCTTTTTAACATTATGACACCTTTGTCATTTGTCAAGACTTGTTTTTTTATTAATTACGCCAAAGAAGTATAACTTTTTACATGCGTAACAGTGGCGGCTCGTGAGGCAGGGCATTGGGGCGCTGCCCCTCCAGCATTTATTACAGTACAAAATTTTTCAGAGCAAAACACTCTGGTTCATCTCCTGTATAAAGTTTCAATAGCACGAAAAGTAAAAAAAAGGAAGGGGAAAGTAAAATAAATCTTCAGCAGCACTTTTTTCTTCTACGCCCTCCCACTTTAAAAACCCACGAGCCGTCACTGGTGCGTACATAAGTACACACACGCTTTTTTTATATTGTTTCATCACCGTACAACTTTCGTAGCTTTTTTAATGCATCAGCGCAAGAAATTTCGTTTTTTACACAAAATTTAATGCACATGAAATCTTTGACAGATGTCAAGGACAGTCATACCAATTTCAAAAATAATTGGTTGTAGCGATAAAAAAAGCGAGCGAATTTTAGAACAAGTCAGTTTGCTATTTGATCATAGCCGTATATCGACTTCTAGTGAGGTTTCAATTAGTTCAGTGGCTTCTAAAACAGTTTATGAGAAATAAACCTACTCATTTCAAGATATTCATCAAAAAGCGCCAATCTTCCGGGATCCTGCAAATGATAATCTTCCTCCCATCTCGTATGTTTCCTAGTTAAGTCTTTTGTGTTGGATCGGTGTGATCGGTATCGCCACCAGTTATAAAATTTTCTGAAAATGACAAACCTTGGTGTTTACTGAGTTTTGAACATAATTTAAATGTCAGTTATATTGAGTGTGATTTACTTACGGGTTGAATATCTCGACGAAGTTATTGAAAATCTGTTTTCCTATCATGATTATTGATAGTTGAATGCATAGTTCACTAAGACAACCTGCTGGATCACAAATATCACCTTTAACACGAAAAAATTCAGATTTTCTGCTTATGGTGTCACCAGGATAATCGAAAAATCGACCCTAAAATTCAAGAGTATTATGTGGAGAGACAATTTTAGTCCCTAATTGTTAATAGACAATATACGATCATGCTGTATGCAGAAAAATCGTGTATGCAAGAAAAAAAGAGAGCTTCTAAAAACGCAAAGAAAGGAAGTACAAGAAGCATACGATATGAGGAGACATATTAATTTTGCTAGAAAATTAAGACAGTAAGAAGCTTTTATCGTTGAGATACTTTGATTAAGGACACAGATGGCGCAATATGTATAATATACTAGAGCGATCGAAGACATATTTTGAAACGCTGTTAAATGGAACCACCAGGGAAGAACAAAATTGTAAGCTAAAGTTTATAAATGGAGCCCAGGCACTGGTAGAAATACCATCTTTGCAGAAGGTGGAGGAAAGTTAATGAACAGCTGGAAATTCAAGATAAAGGATTAGCTTAAGCTATTTATCAATTAATAGTCAACATTTGGAATAGTGCGAAGATGCCTGGCAATATGTCCGATTCATAAAAATAGAGAGTGTGAAACAACATAATTAAACAAGTCATATGCCTGATTGACTCGGCGAGATCAAAAGATCAAAAGTTAAATTCATGGGTGACATGCATCTCAGAGCCTTTCGAAATTAAAACTGGAGTGAGACAAGGGAATGGACTCTCGCCATTCTTATTTAACTGTGTTCAAGAAAATGTAATACAGGAGTGGCGTGTAAAAAAATCGGCTCTCAATGAACCAGCCCATTAAACTGGGGAGAACCAACATCAAAGTAGATTGTCTGGCGTTTGCTGATGATCTAGCAATTTTAGTTCAAGATATATTAACGGCACAAATACTACAGATTGAAATCCTAAAAGAAAAAGCAGAAAATGTAGGACTTCAAATTTCCTTTAAAAAGATACAATACATGACCTGCAACAGACCAAGAACGCTATTTCTAAAAACAAAATATGGTTACATCAGACGAGTCTCTCAATTTAAATATTTGGGCGAAATAATGGAAAACGGGTTAGAAAAAGCGCCCAATAAGGGTAGATGTCAAAACATGGAAACTGCATTGAGAATTACACAAAATATTTACAACGAAAAATGAATATCTAAAAACACACTGAGACATTACAACACAGTTATTAAGCCATGAAGTCTATATGGCACAGAAATGTTCATTTTGAATAGAAAGAAAGACATCGAGAAGATTGAAAAGAAATAAAGAAAAATCATAAGAAAAATTTTAGGCCCCAAACAAATAAATAACACAACATACTTCGAGAAAACCCAGAAATCAAACAATACACATAAAACGGATGAATTCGAGTAGGCTAACTAGACAAATAGTTGAATTTTATGAAAATAGGAGTAGAGCTAAAATAGAAACAATTAAATGGATTGCTGCAATTAATGAGGACCTCAGATCAGCAAATATTGCTGATCTTAGGTGAATCTAAGAATGAAATCAGTATGGGCGCAAAGGAGGGCTAACAACAACAAACGGCTCTAACTGTACTTCGCGTGGTCCACGAGGGCCCATACGAAATAATATATATGTATATATATATATATATATATATATATATATATATATATATATATATATATATATATATATATATATATATATATATGTATATAAATATATATCATCATCATCATCAGCCCGTACCGATCCACTGCAGGATGAAGGCCTCTTCAGCATGCTTCCAACCTTCACGGTCCTGGGCTTTCCTCTACCACTCGGGTCCAATATACTTAACGATGTCATCAATCCATCGTGCTTTCGGTCTTCTTCGCGGACGTTTGCGATCAAGCGGTATCCACTCCAGGATTGCCTTGGTCCATCTGTCGTCCCATCGCCTCGTTGTATGGCCTGCCCATCTCCATTTCAATTGTTTTCCTCTTCCAATGATGTCACAGACTTTTGTCTGTTCTCTGATCCATGCGCAGGACTTTCTGTCTCGTCTTGTAATGCCAAGCATACATCTTTCCATTCCCCTCTGTGCCACCTGAAGTTTTTGAATTGATTGCGATGTGAGTGTCCAGGTTTCACTGCCGTATGTCATAACGGGTAGAACGCACTGATCGAATACTTTTCTTTTCGGGCAAAGTGGGAGTCTGCTCTTAAACACTATGTTGAGCCTACCAAATGCCTGCCAGCCACATTTAACACGCCGTTCCACCTCCCGGGCGGTATTCCCCTCAATTGAAATCCTCTGCCCAAGATATATAAAGCTGTCCACAATCTCTAAATCCCTTCCTAAAACTGAAATTCTTCTGTCCTGAGCGAAGTTATTGAACATAACCTGACTCTTTTTCAGGTTTATTTTCAAGCCAAATGGTTCGCCAGCCCTTTGCAGTTCTTGTATGCGTCTTTGCAGCTCCTCTGGGTCTTGTGAAAGGAGAACAATATCATCTGCAAATCTAAGATGGTTTAAGTTTGCACCATTGATCTTTACACCATCCTTTTCCCAATCCAGTTTACGGAATACTTCTTCAAGGCCAGCCGAGAAAAGAATAGGCGATATTGCGTCACCCTGCCGTACACCTCGTTCTATATTAATTCCCACTTCAAGATCATCAAGGTGAATTGTGGCTGTAGCTCCATCATATATCGATTCTAATAGGTTTACATAGGCTCTCTCTACACCTTGGCTAAGCAGTGTATCCATTATCGTATGCTTTGAGATGGAATCAAATGCTTTTTCGTAGTCGATAAAAGCCAAGCACAGTGGCATGGTGTATTCGTTGTGCCTTTCTATGACCTGCTATACAACCTGGATGTGATCCATTGTACTGAATCCACTTCTGAATCCTGCTTGTTCTCTTGGTTGTGCGTCATTCAGTTTTTTTAATATTCTTTTAGAAATTATCTTAGTGAAAACTTTGTACATCACTGATAGGAGGCTTATTGGACGGTAGTTCTTTAAATCTTCCTGTGCTCCTTTTTTATGTAAAAGGATCACTTCTGCATTTTTCCATAAGTCGGGTACTTTTTGTTCTTTGAGGCATTTTGAGTATAATTTTGCCAGTGTTTTATATAACGTCCGACCACTAGCTTTTAGCATTTCGACAGTTACACTATCCTTTCATGGAGCCTTGTCGTTCTTCATCAATTCTATAGCATTTGTTACTTCCTCCACTAGGATATCTGGCATTATATATTGTTCTTCCGTGGGTATTGCTGTCACCTCTATTGTCTCGCTCACCAGTTCCATATGGGCCAGTTGCATTTTCGTCTGTTCTTGTTGTTCCAATTCTGGCATTAAAATCACCCATCAGGATTTTGTACCTACATTTCTCCTTGTATAAAAGCTGGGCCACATCATCATAAAATTCCTCAATTTCCTCATCTTTATGGCTTATAGTTGGTGCATAAGCTTGGACGATTTGAAGCCTAAACTTTTTATTCAGCTGAATGACGCATTGGGCTAATCGGTCGGATGTACTTTCAAATTTTACCACACTGTCCTTCAGCTTTCGATTGATGAGGAATCCTATTCCGCCACATCGGCCATTTTCCGTGCCTCGAGTGTAGAGTACGTGTCCAGTTGGTTCCAGTTTGATTAACTCTTCACTCTTTCTTCGTGTTTCACAGAGCCCAATAATATCCCAATGTATGTTGTCAAATTCGATTAACAGTTCTTGCAATCGGGCCTCTGTTTTCATAGTCCGTATATTTAACGTTGCAATGTCAAAAGTCCAATGGCAGCCTGATCTAACCCGGTGATTCTTAGCACCCTCTGCCTTGGGGCAGGTCTTCCCGCTGCCGTAGGTAGTTGCCCCTTGGCCTCCGGGGAATGAGGGCCGTGTTTGAGGTTGTACTGTCATATTTCAACATATTGAAATACCATGTTGAAGGTATGGACCGTAATCTGCCACGCTGGTCCAATGCGGGTTGGCAGATTTTGGATCATGTTAGTCTGAGGCCTCCGCTTTGACCTGTCCGCCAGGGGTGACCCCCCAAGAGCATAGACTCCAGACGGCATAGCTCAAAGCTTCATTGCCCTACTCAAACCCCTTTACCACGTCAAGGTCTGATCCACAAAGGGATATATATATATATATATATATATATATATATATATATATATATATATATATATATATATATATATATATATATATATATATATATATATATTAATTCCGAGACTTTGAAGAGTCAACAGCTCCGAGAAATCGCGCTGAAGTTTAGTCTACAGTGATCACACAGCACTCATCGCCACAAATCAGCAGCTGAAAGAACAACTGGCAGTAATATCCGCCGACTTACAAGCCCTAAAAGGAGAATTGGTCGCTACCCGCGAAGCCCAAAACCAGCAGAACCATCCAGAAAAATCTCATCCCTCAGAGCCCAAAACGAGCAACTGACCTGCCAAGGCAGCAATCTCGCTCAGGAAAACAGCGACCTGAAACGCCAGCAGGCAGTATCCGAAATCCGACAAAGCCGGAATCGGTCCATCTCCGAAAAAGAAACGTCCATCGAATGCAGAAGCCGAAGCAACTCGGCAAGATCAACCACCGACTGTCCCATGGTCCAAATGGAGGTCCAACAAGACTACAATCAATCTAATCCACCCAGATCTAACAGATCTAAAGTCAAGAGAAACCTAGACATCGGCGACGGCCCGCCGCCGAAGAAGTCGGGCACCAGCCCAAATCCCTCCGCGCCAACCCCAGAGGTCAACACCCCAAATCCCTCCGCCGTCGCTGCGTCACCATGTAGTGCCGAGTCCGCGCCGTCAACGAAAAACAGTACCGCGTGTGCAAGTTCAGACAATCTCTCCGCGTCAGTGTCCGCGTCGAAATGTAGTGCCACCGCCCAGCCTTCGAATTCCTCCGCGTCCGCGTCCGCGTTCGCCCCGGTCAAGAAATTCCGCTCAAGACCGATAGTCTTGAGAAGCAAATCGGAATTCAACACAGTCACCAGGCTTCTGAGAGAAGACAAGGTGAATTACCATACAACCAACAAACCGGAAGGAGTGGCCTTCCATGCTAAATCCGAAACTCATTACCGAAAGATAACGAAGGTCTTCGAGACCAAGCAATTCCCCTATCACACATTCTGCGCGCCAGAAAATAGGGGTCTCCGCGTCCTCTTCCGCGGTGTGTTCGAAACTACATCAACAGACGACATCCGCGCCGAACTAATTAGTCTCGGGTTCACGCCAATCCATGTCGAGTGTTGGATCACAAGACCTGGAAACGACAGAAGGAAAAAGCCAGTTCCCATCGCCATAGTACAAGTGGTGGTGCCCAGGGATCAGAGAAACATCTTCAATCTGATCCGATTCATGAGCCAGTCCATCAGGATCGAGGCCCAAAAAAGCAATGGAAAGCCCGTGCAGTGTTTCAACTGCCAGCTCTACGGGCATACCGCAAAACAGTGTTACGCACAATCAATCTGCGTGAAATGTGCAGACCAGCACAATAGCACGGACTGCCAGAAAAGCAAGAAGACGCCTTCAAAGTGCAGTAACTGCCAAGGAGCCCACACAGCCAACTACCCTGGATGCAAAGCACGTCCAGCCAGAGGTCAACAAACAGCGACAGAGGCAAATAAGCAACCCGCACCTCCTCCGTAGAAAACCGCCGCCAAAATCCCCCTCCAACCTTCGTGTGGGGAACCCAGCAGAAAAAATCCGTTCCGCAGCCAGAGGAACCCACCTCAATTCACCAAATGTTAGCTCGACTAATCGAGCAAAACAACCAGATGCTGAGCATATTTCTAGCCACCCAGCCCCAACCTGCATAACAACCCCCAAATGGTCGTCACGCCTAGATCACTAAAAATCATAACCTGGAACGCCTGTTCACTGCGCGACAAGAAGGAGGACCTTGCCAACGCACTGACGTCCCACAACATCGACGTCGCCCTGCTCCAGGAGACTTTTCTCAAGCCCTCCATCCGCTTTTTCATCCCCAACTACGTTGTCTATCGCAGCGACAGAGAAACAGGCGCAGCAGGAGGTACTGCAATCCTCATAAAAAGCAGCATCCGCCATCACCAACTGCCAAATCCAGCCATGACACACGCGGAAGCCATCCAAATCGCCATTGAACTAGAGGACCAGCTGCTGACCCTCACCTCAGTCTACCTAAGATGCCAAGTCGGCATAACTCCAGCTGACTTCGAAATCCTAGCCCAAGGAACCTCCGCCAAAGTCATCGGCGGAGATTTCAACGCCTACAACCAAGCATGGGGCTGCCTCTCCACAAACCAACGTGGAAGAGAGCTGAGAAGAATATGCGACAGCTGGGATTTTAACATTGTATCACCAGACGAGCACACCCACTACGTCCCCGGACAGCCACAGCACACCGGATCCACCATCGACTTCTTCCTGGTGAAAGACTGCAACCGATCCACAACGGCCACGGTCCTCCACGAACTGGAATCCGACCATCTCCCAGTCCTGCTCGAACTAGGAGACAACCGACTACTGGACGCCGCATTCAGGCCCCCCAAACAGATCACCGATTGGAAAGAATATGTTAATCTTCTTCATGTTACAGATCCAATCCCGACGATCAACGACCCCAGACAGCTCGAGCTTGCAGTCGACAAGCTCACCAGCGACAGACCTACAACTCCGCTTCGAAGCCAAGGCCGACCACCCAACCCAGGCTCACCACCGACCTCCCGCTGGATCTGAAAAACTTCCTCAGAGCGAGAAATCGCCTACTGAGAAGGGCCAGATCCATCCTCCAGAGATGCCAGGCAATCGTTGAAGTCGTACAGAGAAGACAAGTGGGACAACCTACTTTCCTCTCTAGACTCATCGAATTCCAGGCAAATCTGGCGCTTGGCCAGGTCGTTGGCGGGAAAATCCAGACGGATTATTCCTCCACTAAAATCGGATGCAGTTGGCGCCATCGCCGTCTCCGATGTGGAAAAAGCTGAACTTCTGGCCGAGTCCTTCAGGCTTCAGATGACCTCGCAACGTCTTCCAGACGCAGACCCCAAAATCGACCAGGTCGGCCAACGAAATTCACTCTTCACTCGAGAAAAAATGGCATCTCGGAGCTATCTTCCTCGACATTTTCAAAGCCTTCGACAAGGTTTGGCACGATGGTCTCATCTTCAAAACCATCAAACTCGGATTTCCCCGAGATCTCACCCTTTTAATCCGTTCTTTCCTGGAAAACAGGTCGTTCCAGGTCAGAATAAACTCCTCCTTATCCACGAGGAAATCCATAAAAGCGGGCGTCCCGCAACAGCCCTGTTCAACATCTACATGGCTGGCATTCCACGCTCGAAAACTGTAAAATCTGCATTCTTCGCAGACGACACAGCTTTCTTTGTAGCGTCCCCCAGAACTTCCGCAATCCACAATAAACTCCAGGATCAGCTCAACGCTGCTATCCGCTGGCTTAAATTCTGGCGCCTGCAAGTCAACCCCAAAAAGCCTCAGGCGATCATCTTCACCAGAAAACGCTACATCGGAGAATACAGGCTACTGGTGGACAAAGTTCCAATTCCATGGTTGCAAAAAGCAACCTATCTAGGTCTCCATTTCGACCGTCATCTTTCTTGGTCCAGTCAAATCCAGCAAGCCATGTGCAAGGGGTGCGGCATCATCAAGCTGCTATACCCACTTTCATGCAGAGCGAGCAAACTCGCTCCAAAAATCAAAGTCATGATCTACAAAATCTTCGTTAGATCAGTAGTTCTGTACGGTTTCCAAACGTACTATAGGTTTCTCGATCGCACCTCGATCAAGAAACTCCAAACATTCCAGAAAAAAGCATTGCGTGTGGCCCTAGACGCACCTTGGTTCGTCAGAAATAATCAAATCCATCGTGAGGCCGATGTGCCTCCGATCACAAACTTCCATCAAACAACACTCGCGAAGCTGAAACTCACAGCTTCGCGAGGTAGCAATCCACTGCTACGAGAATTATCGGACCTCCTGCCCTAGCTACAGGGCAACACTCCGATATCATCGTCCCCAAAATTCCGGCATCGAGATCCGGGTTACGAAACCATCTCGTTTCCCGACTCGAGTAAGTCTAACCTTCTTTTCCGCGACCGGTTAGATAATCGGCGTTTCTGTCAATGTCGGCCCGGCGTCTGCATCTATGCGCAGCGTTGGCCCGGCATCGCCAGAAATTAGCACACAAATACCGATAACTTCATCGGTTTTCAAATTAACCTCCTGAAGTTCGCCTGGACTTCATTGAAAATCCGCACACAGAACAGTCGGACCTCCGTCCTCCGGGACCATACACTCCGACATTTCATGCGTCAACTAGAGACCCCCAAAAATCTTAGAAACCCCATCGTGGGTCAAAATAATACCAAATAAGTAAGGGCCAAAAGGCTAACTTAAAAACCAGGCTAACAAAATAGAAATATATATATATATATATATATATATATATATATATATATATATATATATATATATATATATATATATATATTTCTATATATATATATATATATATATATATATATATATATATATATATATATATATATATATATATATTTCTATATATATATATATATATATATATATATATATATATATATATATATATATATATATATATATATATATATATGGAAAGTTTTGTTCCACGAAGCTAACGACGCACCGTCTCACACTCCAGTGGTTGCCATGGCAAATATTCACGTTTTTAAATTCGCATTGATTGACCGCCCTAGATCTGGCCCCCTGTGATTTTTTTCTCTTTCCTCGGCTGAAAGTTTCGCTCGAAGGACAGAGATTTTCATTGAATGAGGAGGTTATCACATTCATAAGCGACTATTTTGTAGAACAAGATGTCAACTACTATTTCGACGGATTAAAGAGATGGGAGTATGCATCGCTGGGAAAAGTGCATAGAATTTCAAAGACACTATGTTGAGAAATAAAATTGAATTTGTCAAAAAAAAATGTTTTTTTCATATATATAATGAAACAATATATAATCTGAAAGCTGTATTTCTCTTTTATAAAACGAGACCACCGTCACAAGTTATGGCGCTTAAAGTAATGTACCTTGTGTCACCTTGTCACATAAACACGATGGAACAAAGAGTACATATTAAATTTTCTTTCAAGCTCTGTAAAACTTATATAAACATTTGAATTGATGAAAAAAGTATATGGTGCTGATCCAGTACACGTGTGTTCGAGTGGTATAATCGATTCCAGGACAGTCGTGATGTGTGACAAAAATCTCGATGAATTGGTGGAAAAAGTGAGTGAAATGATCGCCTACCATGCGAATTCGACTGTGAAATGGATGGTGGAGGACCATTAAATACGACCAAAGATAAGGATTTAAACAAACGGAAAGTCTGTGCTCGATTTGTCCCTCAAGCCATAAATGAGGATCGTCGCTGTTCGTACATTTTGGCGAAAAAAGAAGTCTATGTGCTTCAACATCCTCCAAATTCATCTGATTTATTCTTGTTTGCCTGTGTATTTCATGTTCCCGAAACTCAAACTGGCCATGAAAAGAACAGTGTTACACACGTACAAGAAGTCGTGACGAGAGTCATTGAGGCGATTCCAAAAAACGACATAAAAAATTATGATAGCATTGGTTGAACGTGCCCAGAGGTGTATTGATGCGGAAATGATGTATTTTGAATAAAAATAAATAAATTTGGCAAAAGAACTAATTGTTTTCTTTTAATTAAAAAAAATCCGTTATTTTTCCAATATACTGTATATATAATATATTTAAATAAATGGGCTTGGCACTTATTGATTTAATTGATGTAAGTACGAATTAATCCTGTAAGATATAAAAACAGTTGCTTAGAAACATACCTTAAAAAATGCAATATATATTAATGATGAGTAAAAGTTCATGAATTCGAATAGAAAAATTTTGAAAGTGTAAGAATCCTCGTATTCTGTATGTGTTCTAGGATTCTCTAAGTTGGTTAAATAAATGGCTAGCCTGTGATAAACCTAAAACAATAATTTTACTTTTATCTACTGAATTCAATCAAGATATTTTACTTACTCTGGTTAAAGACATTATGAAGATAAGATTGATAATTGCCGCTGTTACCGAAGTTACTATTTTGGCATGGTTTCTAAGAAAAAATCGTTCGCTTCCATATATAATTGTTACCAGGGAGAGTCTATAAATTATAGTTCCTAATACTGCACATAAAACTACAAATAACTGAAACAAATAGGTAGTGTTTGACATATATGTTTTCTCTTTTATATTTCATTTTACCATGAAGAATACAGCACTGCCAGTAACCACAAATCGAAAAACTTTCGAAGATAAGGGAAGATATGGCTCTTTTTCTCTTGTTACAGGATTGGTGCGAAATGTTTTTACACTAGTTTCAAATTCTAAAATCAATATATAGTCGAATTTCTCTTAGAACTTAATGTGTACCTCAAAACTATTAACAGCTAAAATTATTTTTAATAATGAGATTGTTTTTAAATGAGAGAAAATTGAAACTTTTTTATGGTAATCAATACAGTTGGTCAAAGTGGCAGATTCAGGTATAAAATATCTGGTAACACGTTTTTAAATTGACCCTTACATTCTTATTTATTTTGGTGGAGGTTGTTCCCAAATTAGGAGTGTGGATTGAGGGGCTTGGAAGCCCTCTAGTTAATCCAGGAGATTAGCAGTATTTTACGCTATGGATGGGGTAGGGGCATTGATGTTTGCTTTACTAACGGGCGTTCACTCAGTAGTCTGATTAAACTTCGCTGTAATATTGGGACCGGAGGTGTCCCGATTGATTTGGTTTTTCTTTATCTAAGCCAGCTGTGAGTTGTAAATTGTTACGGCTGGTACTATAATTGAATACATTAGAATTTTGGGGATAGTTTACTACTAGATAGGATACTGGAGATAGTTTGCTGGTACTAAGAGATACTATAATGTATGTGTATATATATATATATATATATATATATATATATATATATATATATATATATATATATACAGCCGTCGGCCAATATGGCGGTGCCCTGATGAGTCTGAACCTCGAGAGACGAAACATATGTCATTCAGTTGAGGGGATAGGTGGGGCTCCTTCCCGGTCAAGCAACCAACAAAAATGTTCATTTAGGCGGAGACGCAGGTTGTTGTGTGTTCCACATGAGATTGTGGAACCCAACGTTGGGTATGTGATGGCACTCAGCTACAGCTGTCTCATTGCACTAAGAATATTTAATACTACATATATACTCCATCCGACGGGAAGTGGACGAAAACATGGGTTGTTGGCTGTGGATAGGGTCTTCCTATTCTTGATGGTATGGTATCCAAGAAAATCTAATACTACATACATACATACATATATATATATATATATATATATATATATATATATATATATATATATATATATATATATATACATATATATGTCAACAAGCAAACAAATTTCATCCATGTTCCACGTAGGTGCTTTGCTATTACTTCATCCGCCACCAAAAGCGCCAGCAAGCATTTCTCAAGACTGGTATCTGACCTTAACGATGGGTTAAGGTCAGATACCAGTCAGGTGATGATCAGTCATCACGTCATCACGACTGGAGAGGTGTTGAAGGAACGACGAAAGCCATGACCATATAAATCAACCATGTCGAATGGTGGCTGCAATCATATGCAGTTATGCCATTCTGCGATAAATTGCTAAAACAGTCAAACTGTGCGAGACCGCTCGTGGCCCGTCTAACCTTGGGTAATCCGAACGAAAAATAGTGAAGCGGGCTTGTGGAGAAAAGCATTTAAAAGCACGGTTAGGCAAAGCACGCACGTGGGGCACGGCTGAACTTTCTGCTTTCCGTAGTTTGACTGTTGCGGCCGTTTACCTCAGGATGGCATAGCTGTATGTGATTGTAGCCATCATTCGACATGCCGATTTATATGGTCATGACTTTAGTCGTTCATCCGTTCTCCAGGCCTTCAGCTTGAGCCCAATTGATGACGCCTTAAGGCCGGAAACATGTCTTGGGAGGCGCTCGCTTTTGGTTTGGGTGGCGGATGCAGGAATGGCAGAGTATCTACGTGGAACACGGGTGACCGTTCTTTGCTTGATAATGATAATAATTAAAATACTTGGTATTTGTTTCACAATATATTCAAGATATTCTCTGACATGTTTCGGCCTCGCAACCATTCTTAAAGAAAGTTAGTTATATACAACTTTTTTTTACGAACGTTTATTAAAGTTAAAGTTGTCAGATAATATCTTGAATATATTGTGAAACAAATACCAAGTGTTTTAATTATTATTATTGTTACTATGTTTCACCAAAAGCCAACCGCGCAATCGATAGAAAACTATTTGTTTGCTTTTAAATACTTTTCTCCACGAGCCCGCTTCATTATTATTCGTATATATTCGAGTCTTTAGTGCTCTATTAAATTGGAGGTTCCTTTTTGAAACCCAGGAATTGTAACGTTTTCTAGTAGCAATCTGACTTTCATGTCAGGATGTTTTCGCTTGAAGAGTATCGCCTGGGACTTCTGTGGATCGATTTGTAGTCACGAGAAGCATAATCATTGGGTTGCAGAGCCGAGCGAAAAAGGAGGCGTCATCCGCAAAAAATACGGATTTTGTCACTATATTATGGGAAGTTGGCCATGTGTATATTGAACAATTATGGTGCAAGGCAGGAACTCTGTGGCATACCGACTGATTTGATTTTATGTTGGAAGTCAGGAAGTTTTCTACCTTTAATGAATGACTGGGTTAGTATGGCTATGTCTAGAGGGAAACTTAGTAGGATGAGTTTATAAATAAGCTTTATATCAAAAATTATTGAAGGAGTAGAGTTTTAATAGTAAAATTGACTCTGGGAAGTAGATTATTCAAGAAGGGTGGTACAATAATCCCTGAATTAAGTTTAAAAAGCAGATTATAGAACCGTAAGTTAAGTATTTGTTGTTTCTAGTATGATGTTAGATGAACTAAACTATGCTAAAATTTTTTAGCTAAGTAGCATTATTATAACAAATTCATTAATTTTTTTATTTAAATATGGTATAATACCAACTTAAATAATTTCATTGGACATAAGTCTTTTAAGCCATTAAATGTTCGTATTATCTGTTAATTGTTCTGAGAGCAGGATATTATTTTGTTTACCCGGTCTAGGATCTTCGTCTTGTTCAAACCCTTGTAAATCCCATTCCCACTGAATGACGTTTTGCTTTCTTCTCCACATTTCCAAAAACACAGTTGCTATAACATAAAATGATTAATTAATTATATAAACTATTAATTATTAATCATATATATTATTGTTATAATTAATATGGATTTTTGTTGGAGGGTCTAATATTTATAAATATTGGTTATACAGGGTGGAGTAGAGGAAACGCATGTTTTTCACCTGAGCATAACATTGTTTATTTTTAAGATAATTTTTTTTAATTACAACTAAAAGAAGTAATAATAGTGCACTTTTAAATTAATGGTGGAAAATAATGTCAGTCAAGCGTCGCCTTTCTTCGTTGTAACACATCTGCAATCTTTTTTGAAAGTTGTGGATCACTATCAAAATAATTTCTTCTGGTACTCTTGCAATTTCCTGACGATTAGCAACTTTCAGTTGCTATTCGTCAACACAACTTTCGTGTGTGGTTTGTTTGCGTACACTTTAAATTTAATTGTTAAACATTTTTGTCGGCAATTTTTTAAAAAGGATACATTTATCAAGAAAATGGTTTAATTGTCGAAAAAATCGAAATTTTTTCTCCTGATGCATTAAAATGTTGCGGAAGTGTTACGGTGATAAAGTTGTGACAAAAAAAATGTTTACAAGTGCTATAAGGATTTCAGTGATGATACAGAAGTAGTTAAAAATAAATTTCTTTCAGGAAGACCTTTTAAGTCAATCAATGAATACAACATTACTGCAATCAAGAATCTTGTACTGAGTAATGACCGATTAAATAATAAAGACATTTGCAGATAATATTGGAATATCATTTCGAGCAATTCAATCAACGTTGAAGAACAATTTAGGCTTGTCTCGTGTGTATTCTCTTCTTGTTCCAAAAACACTATTTCTTTTTGCAAAAACATCGTCTTGTTACTGAAAAGTTCTGTTTGGGCGATGACATTCGGAAATGCATAATTACTGTTGATGAGTTTTCCATGCTAATAGCCAAAAAACAGCTCAACAATCAAGCAAGTTTCGAGCCAAAACCGAAAAATCTACGCCAACGCCGGGAAAAGTTAATGTTGTATTGTCCACAAAGAGTTCTCTCCAACAGGTCAAACAGCTAATAAAGAATATTAATTTAGCTTTAGGCGTTATTCGCGTGAGTCCATTCCAGAAAAAAAGTCTAGATTTGTAGTAAAACAATTCATTGTTTTTGCATCACGATAACGTCCCATCGGACTCTGCAATAATTATTCGTCAATTCTTCCATAAGAATCAAATAAATACCCTTACTAAAGCACCATATTCGGCAGATAGGGCACCGTGTGACTTTTTCCTGTTGGCTCGATTGAAGAAACCGCTTCGTGGGAGCCGTTTTAAGTCCATAAAAGCCATTCAAGAGTGTTGTCTGGCCGCTTTGAAGGAAATACCAGAAGTTGAGTATAAAAACTGTGAGAGATGATTACTTTGATGGGCATAAAATAAATTTAGATAAATAAATAATCAGTTTGTGTTTTATTTATAAAGTTACCTTACATTTTGATCATAATAGAATAAATACATTATACAGGTCTACAGTGAATTTGATGCTGGAAAGACTAAAACTGTTTTTGAATATGCTCGTTATGCTGATTCTGGCGGTACATATATTCTGTCAAAAAAGTAATGGGAATTGATCATTTAAAAGCCCGCCTAAAGGGATTGTCAAAATTCTTTTTATCACTAAGTTGGCACAACTGTCCCCTATAATGACGCGAAGTTTGAACGTCAGCTGTCATTTAGTTTGTTACAGTGCTCGATTTTGTCAGTTCATCTCAAGTGTGTTTTGCGATTTTTACAATGGATAAAAACATCGAACACAAAATTTGTCTTTCAATTTTACATTGTAAATGAAATTTTTGGTGTGCCGAATCGCTGAAAATGTTGCAGAAAACTTACGGTAAATCGGATGTATCAAAAACAGCTGCATATGAGCGGTACAGTGCATTCAAAAGTGGTCGAGATGTGGTGGAAGATTTGCCTCGCTCTGGTCGGCCATCAACGTCTTCAACTGAAGTTAACATCGCTAAAGTGAAGTTTGAGAGAGATAGCCGCTGATTTTTCTGTGTCTTATGAATCAATTCGTGCAATTTTAAGCGATTGTTTGGGCATGAAACGCGTTGTCGTTTGACTAGTGTCGAAAGACATGAATTTTCTTCAGAAACTCAAAGCGTAAAGGTCGCTGAAGACATGCTAGAAGGAGTTATTTCCGACCCCACATTCATAAAACGCATTATAACTGGTGATGAGACATGAGTATACCAGTTTGACATGCAAACAGCGTTCGGAATGGCGCCTCCCAATTAAGCCGAAACCGAACAAACCACGTCAAAGTCGATCAAAGATGTTGTTGACTGTTTCCTTTGATTATCACGGTGTTGTGTACTCGGAATGTTTGCCAGAAGGTCAGGCGGTAAATAAATAATATTATTTGAGCCTTATGCGGCATTTAAGAGAGCAAATTCATCGAAAAAGGCCAGATTTGTGGAAAGAAAACTCGTATTTTGCATCACGACAATGCACCATCTGACAAGGATATTATTGTGAACGAATTGCATTATTGAATTATCTAAAAACTTAACAAACACCATCGAACAACCATCGTATTTACCTGATATGGCTCCGGCCGACTTCCTTCACTTTTCAAAACTCAAATTACCACTTCGAGGCACCCGTTTTCAGTCGATAGAAGACATAAAAGAGAATTCGCGGCGAGAACTGAAGTCGATTCCGGATTATTCGTTGGCATAAGTGTATTATTTCGGAATGGGCCTACTTTGAAGATACAATACATTTGGATAAATAATAAACATTTTGTGTTTTATTAACCAATTCCCGCTACTTTTTTGACAGAATGTATATTTTTTGAAATATACGTATAGTTTTTGAGGTATGCTAGGTGTCGAAAAAAATACGATTATGTCATATTTTTCACCTTTTGTTACATCATTGAACAGGGATATAGCTTCTTTTTGTGATTTCTTCGAGTGAGTTCCTCATACGTGAGGCACTCACGTATTACACTTCAGCAGTAATAAGCTATTATGTGTTCATCCCATTGACCTTGGTACCTTTCTTCCATATTTTTTAGGTTGAAATCGTTCTCCTTGTTCCTCACTCAGGGTTGTCCGGAAATTTGTTCAAATGATTGAGGTACTGAACTTTGATACTCATGTTACATCCAAGTTTTCTGACATTTTCCAGCATGTTTAGCACCAATTCGAGATAATTTTCGGATTTATAAATCTCTAGGACATTTTACAACACTGACGAAAGAAAACCAGACTAATGATTCTATATCATTCATTGAATGAAAGCAATTGTTATCCTTTATCAAAAGCCTAATTTAAATGTCCATCAAAAATGCTAGCCTTAAGTTTCTCCTTGCTCAAACTAGGAAATTTGCTAGATATATAATAAAAACAAGAACTATTCTTATCCAATGCTTTCACATACTGTTTCATTAGTCCCACTTTTATGTGCAATTGATGCAAAATTATTTTCTTTCTAGTAACTAACGTAGTATTTATATCTTGTTTCCCAACTCTCAAGTCTTTTCTTTCAGAACATGGAAATGTCGTGTAGCCACTTTGATGACCCAATAAAAAATTTACCATTTTTAAATCAACGCATATAACCCACTTATACTTGCACAATACAAGAGATATGGTTCATACTACTCCTTTAATTTAGTGGAATGAGCAATAGGAACCGCACCATGCTTATTGCCATTATGTAGCAAAACATATTTCAAACTCCACTTGGAACTCTCTATAAACCTCAATTTATTTGCCTGGTAGTTCAGGGAACCCATTTTTGATAAAAGACCATCGACATCATTACAAAAAATAACATGATTTTCTAGCATTTTAGAACCTTTAGAAAGTAAATTCCTCTCTTTGAGTCTGGATGCCAATACTTCTTAACTTTCTTTTGAAAGGTCGAGGTCTCTGATAAGGCCACTTAAAGCGCCTTGAATAATAAGAAGAGTTTTGACGACAAAGCTTCAAAATTATTACATTCTTCGTTAGTATAAGCTTGCCGGTCTTCGGATGTATTACATTTTGTATCTGAAAGATCAGACAGGCTACGAAAAGTAGAAACAGGGACGTCTTCTGATTGAAAAACCAGTCTTTTAGTAGATACCATATCGGAATAGGTAATTTTTTTTCGGTTAATACCATGTAGTATGCATCAAGGTATTTTTATAATTGAACAAACAACAAACATAAACAAGTTAAATGGCTACTGAGAAGAAAATATTAGCAATAGCAATGAGTAGATTAAAAACTGTACGTACTTTTGATAATTTAATATTACTGAGATTGTTGCTAGCCACTATATTTTAAAATTACGTTCAATTTTTGACGGCACTGTGTACTAGTGTCTTGGGCATTGCGGTTGCTTCGACCGGTAAGTACATTTTGAACTTATAATTTTGATTCGTTTAAAATTGTAACTGATTTGTGGTTTTATTTTTTTAATAGTGAATTTTATTTTAAAATAGTGCAAATACTTGCTCAAATGAGTAAAGAAATTATGATTACACTTACCCCATAAACTCATAAATATAGCGAAAAAAACTGTTGCTGGGTTGTCGAAAAGATAGGTCAATTTGGCAAATTTGCAGCTGTCAACTAACTTGGTGTAGCTACAGGCCTTGTCGCATAAAGGACACAGAGTTATGTTTCCTGGGCCTTTAGGATCGCATATTTCTTTCCTAAAACATATTTTAAAAATAATTTTAATATTTTACACATCAGTTCAAATATTCGTGTTTATTGGTACTAAGTACCATATACTAATTATAAATTTAGATATTTTAGTGTAGAGAAGCTTTTTTCTATCAACAATAACTTATTCATTTGAGCGAAGTATTGGGCTAGCAAGTTTTTCAATAAGAAACCAATTCATATAAGACGAAGACGAAATAGACGATGTTTAAGGCATTGACGGAGTTATTGAGTTAAAAGTCCAAGTCCATGTACCAGTTGTTCAAAAGATGGAATAAAAGCATCGAAAATATAGTTGATTATTTTAAATGTTAATGTGTAATTGAATGAAAATGAATCAATGAGTCAAGGAGTAAAATCTAAATGAATTATAAATTTTAGGAAAAAAAGCACCGACTTAATTTATACATCTAATTTATTTTAATTATTTAATATATATGGAGATACATGAAAATGAAAAAGCATACGATCTGGTGGAATAATAAAATAAAAAAAGAAGTCAAAACGAAAAATAAACTTATAAATTACTTATAAATAAAACTGCATTGCATTATAAAACATTACTTATAAATAAAATTGCATTACATTATAAAACATTACTTATAAATAAAATTGCAGTTAATCAATTGGCGTACAAGAAAAATAGTAAAGCATAAAGTGAGAAGATTTTAGAAATGGAATGGAGAAACACATCTATAGGAATGCAAACCTGATCTATTGAAAATAAAAAAAAACTTAAGAGGAAATAATAGAATGAATGGAATTAAAGGTATAGAAGACAAGGAGGGTAACTTGGTGACGGATATTAAAGTACTGGTAGAAAGGTGGAGATAATATATTTTTTTTAATGTTGGAGTGGGAAGTATAATTAGTGAACCAAATCAAAATAACAAGAGTGGAAGTAAACTTGAAGGGATTCACTAAACACCAAATCACTTTTTAACCACGTTAACTATGTTAGTATCATCAGGAGATGATTCAAACTATGATTGACTGGGATTGAGCGATTAGTTGATGATGAAATTGAATTGAATTTTTGACGATGCTAACATAGCGAAACGCGCGTGGAAAATTTTAAAAAAGTTATTCTGCTGGCCATGACAACATAAAAGCGGACTTGACAACATAAGGCTTTCCATTCTTACTGAAATTAATTAGTGTGATGTCGATCACTGGAATATAATCTCGAAATTGGATAATATTTACCGTTTTTAAACAAAGTGGACATTAAAAACTATTCAAATTACAGAGGAATATCAGTATTAAGTGTTATCAGCAAGATTTAAGAAATTACATTGGGGAAGAGGGGGTTACAATGGGTTTTAGACCTGAAAAAAGAATAGCAGATCTCTTATTTGGCGTAAAATAGCTAGCTGAAAAAATACTGTTTCACAACCACAAGATTTATTTCTAATTCACGAGGAAAATTTAACCTCGAGGAAAAATCTAGAACATTTTATAAAATCAAATATAGATGAAAGGTTAATAAGTGCCATGAACAGCATTATGTTAAAAGAAGTTTCAAAAGAACAAACAACCTATGTTTACATGAGTTTATTACAACTACGAGGGTGACTACTAGACAAGGTAGTCTAAGGGTGAGCCCAATATTGTTCATTATGTTAATGGTTTATATGAGCATATAACTAAAAATTAAAACTTACCAGGATACGGGTTTGCAAGGTTAATCAAGTATAAGTGTCGGAAATGATGTATGCGGAACAGTGACAGTAGAAAGGTGAAAGATATTTGGAGATTTGGAGTTGATAAGAAGACAAAAATGTAATAACACTGTAATTGTAGAAGAGGAACGATTATGTATGTAGGTATTAATATATAATGAGTTAATATTTAATATGAAATAGACTTTCATTTTACATATTTCTTGTCTGATGTTTCTACTGATTCTTGAAAATTAATATAAATATTACGATAACTATTAATTTTTTGTTTTCAAATAAAAGAAAACTATATAAGCTAGAGGCATACATTATCGATCTTTAATGTTTTCTACAGAAAGACGGAAAGACGCCTTAAACTATAAAGGCTTTATCGACTTAATGAAAGCGGTGACCACGTAAAGTTTTGATATTAAGGAACCAGCAAATATTTTCCATTTTCAGATCAAGACAGTCATCGGCGTTTTTAGAAGCTTTTCGAACTCTGCGCATCTTTGTAATGATATTTTCTTCCGTGTTCATAGCTAAGCAAAATGTAAAACAGTTGCTTAGAAAATGTACATTCAAGTTATGTGGAACTTAGTCTCTCAGAGGTGCAATCCCGTTTCGAAGTAATACCTTATTAATCTAGTGCAATATATATAAACTCTACATAAGCAAAATTTACTTTTTAATACTTACGATTAGTATAGGTGTTTAAATATCTTCAAGGGAAAACGAATTTATTTGTGCAAGACTCCAAAAACATTGTGGTGCTGAAAATAACGTGCATATAAACACAAAACACCTTGTTTTACATTTATCTATAAAATATTTAATGTCAAATTTATTTGTATGATTATAAAATAGTTGATCAGTTTTATTATCGAAAAAGCATCTTTCCAGGATAAATGTAAACAAAGATTTTAATCATAAGACAAATACAGTAATAAACAAAAAAACATATTATATAAAAAAGAGGATCGACTTACGTAGCTGTGTTATCTTCACCGTCCATAGTAAATACTCCATACAGAAAACAAAGAGTTCCAACTATAGCTGGTGATATGAGCATTTTAGTGTAAAATCCCAACCAACAAAAATAAAGAGCAATTTTATCGCCGAAATATTTTCTAACAACATTTAATGGTTGTCTTTTCCACATTTTTGAAAATCTTGCCCATTCTATATAAAGTAACTAGAACAGTTGAAATTATTACAAAAAAAAACACTATTTGGTGTTTGCGGTACCCTTCTATCTAACAGTCTTCCATCAGATTCTCCTCTATCCCATCTGCCTTCATGTAATGGAAAACAAGCAATATACGTATTGTTGTTTAAAAGTCTTCTGATTCCAACCTGGTATAAATTTTGAATTAAAAGAAAAAAAGAATGCACTATTCGCAATATGAGATGGTTGTACCTTATCTGTGTCATCGAATTTAACTCTAAGTAATATTTGCATAACTATCAAACTTCTTTGGGCACTTGAGAAACTTGTTGCTCTGTCTTTGACCACAAACCTGAAATATATTAAGTTCATTTAAGGTTGATGTACGTACGATAATCGATTGAAAAGTTAGATACTTTTTAGATTAATACTTGGTTTTTTTTTATAGAAAATATATTTCGTTTCTAATGTGGTCTCTTTTAGTTTGACACATTTCGTTAAACGATTTTCTAACTTTTTTATGTCTTACAAAATGTACGACTTGCTGAACTCTGCAAAATTGCCTACTGTTTTGTCGAGAATCTCTTCATTTATGTGAATTTCTTTCCATCTAGCTATTTGTTCATGCTTGGAAAGAGATAGAAGTTAGACGGGTTCAAGGCCGGAGAATGATTGTTTGATCGTTTTTCCCTTTACAAATAGTCGATGACTTTAATGTCTTGTGAATCCGAGAAAACAGGGGTGGAAAACATGACCTTGGAAGCATCTTTGCCTTTTTTAGGGAATGTTTGCCTGTTGTTGTTTTTTAGAGAATGTTTATGTCTAGTGTTTTGACTGCTCTTTCGTTTCTGGTTTGTAGTGATTAATCGATCATTAAAAGATATGAAAAGATGAAAACAATCCCCTCGATAGGCTTCGAGGGCAGCTCTCAGTGTGTCAGTAATAAAATCCAGTAAAGCTGATAAATAACTCGGCACTATTCCCAAAATATCCCGAACTCCAAAACTATTTTCAGAACTACTGGATCAAAGCCTATTGCTGCACAGTCGATTGCTCTCGAAGGTGGTCGAAAAAAGGAATCTGAAGGGAGGAGATCAAAAATGGCTCCTTCGAAAAATCAAGCCAGCGAAGTAATTCAGTAGCTCTCCGTTAGAGTACTGCCAATCAACCAAGATACCAGTATCGGACTGAGGTAAACGAAAAGTAACGAATTAAAATTGATGCATTAATTCTAGGTCTAAAATAGATATAAATAAAAGAAACATGGTACCGATCCTCTGTTAAAGCCTTTTCAAATATGAGCAAAATATAGATCAAGAAAACACGTAATTTTTTTTTAAAACAAATCACAAATTCTCGATACTGTCGAAACAAAGGATGGCCCTGTATTCCGACTCAACACGCAGTACCGGGTACACAGAATGACCACGGACATCCGCCCCTTCGTTCGGCCATGCGTTAATTACCTCAACCACTAGACGCAAAATGTACTCCATTTTTATTTTAGTACCTTCGCCAAAATGCCTAAATTTGGAAAGTCTGAAAAACTTAAATTTCAAAATAATATAATATAATATAACTAAATTTGGTAAATAAATCTAACCGTAACAATGTTTAAACACCGCTATCTCCATACTTGTTCTATGTTTCTTTGGTTTGCGAGGTGGTTTTTCCACGCACATCAACACACGAAATTTGCTTTATTCCATGATAGCAAAAGTAATAGAAAGAAACGTTATTAAACTAAATGGCATATCGGCTTGCTTTTTATGGGGTGTTACAAGAAAGGAAGCTACTTTTCAGAAATGCAATTACCTTTGCGAATGCATTGCTATCTATCGGAAAAACATCTGATTTTTCACTCTTTCCTTGTAAAATAGAAATCGTACAAGTTTATTTTTATATTTGTTTCACGTTCTTTTCGTTTATAAACGATGACATTTTTCTTAATGTTCTAGCACTCAGATCCTTTAGTCTCAAGAAGTGCTATTGTTTTCTGTTCGCTATTTTTTTGGATATGCTTCGTACATTGTTGAAAAATTTTGGGGTTTCGAAAAAATATGTTTATTGAGATATTAAGTTACTCCGAATTCACTTGATATAGGCTCTAAGTCGTTTTTTCCATTTTTTAAGTTGAAATTGCCACTTCGTGGACACAATTTTTAGTCAAAAGAAGAACCACAAGACAATTCGCAGTTACACTTGAATACTATTCGGACAGTAGATTGTTACATATATTCGACAATTGGTACAAACGGTGGCAAATGTTTATTGCAATATAATGAAACCATTTTGAACGAGACACAATAAATTCAAAGAGATTTACCACTAAACGCTAAATCAATTACTCTTACGAGGGGTATTTTTTCAATAAGGTCCTTTTGCGAATGACAGTGAGAATGATGCGCAATCGCCGCAGTTGCGCGTCTGCTCTCAGTCTCAGTGCTCTCGTCTGGGTGTTGAGTTGTAGAAGTTTATAATGTTTAAGAAAATTGAGCCTCTCGCCGACTGTAAGATACGATCTGTAATTCTATTCTTGTGTGCAAGAATCTTGGCAGCAACGGAAATTTACAGTCAGTTTTGTAATGTTTACGCTATGCTATGGATGACAGTAAAGTTGAAGGTGAGAGTGTTCAAGGATGGGTTGGTTAATGTACATGAAGAGTCACGTCCTGGTCGACCTTCTCTGATTTCTGAAGATTTGCTTCGTGATGTGGAAAACAAAATTCGAGAGAACTGACGATTCTCGATTTCAAAGTTATCAACTGAATTTCCACAGGCTTCAAGATCAGTTTTGTACGCCATTGTACTGAATTATCGACAATTGTGCTCTGGTTGTGTTGGATACCAAGACTGCTTTCTGACGATAACAAAATAAAGAGATTGGGCTGTGCTTTACCGTTTTTGACTCGATACAATCAGGAAGGAAATAAATTGTTAGACCACATCGTTACAGGAGATGAGACTTGGGCGTCTCACGTGATTCTTGAGTCCAAACAACAGTCAATGGAATGGCGTTGCCAACCAGAGTGAAAGCCAAACAAACAATTTTGTTGTAAATTATTGTTGTTTGTTGTAAATTATTCGAAAATAAGTTTTTGTTAGTTTTCGGTCCGCTATGTATATTATATAGTGTTAAGTTACTGGTCTATTGTATGTGACTAACTTTTTGATTATTATCTTTCTTAAAATAAAACTAAGATTTTTTCCTAGCGTTAAGATGAAATAATTTCTCCGTGTTGTATTCTATCAGAAATAAATAGCTTTTCACTATAGTTTGGTTCAAAGAATTCATTGCAACAAATCATTTTGATTACAAGAGGTTATGGGCCCGATAACGTTTGCAAATCCCAATAAGCCTCAGGACATTTCATTTTCTTGTGTTGTTCGCGATAAATAGTTTGTGATAACGAATCAGCTTCCGCCGATCAAACGGTAGAAAGGACGTGAAAATTTCGATGCCTAGAAATTCGCGGTCCAAACATATCTCGAAATATGAAGAACCGTGGGGCGCAGTGGAAGGCACAGAGACTGATACAAAAAAAGACCCGATTCTGGTTGACCTGAGTCACTAAGTACATGTGCAGTTAACAACATCAGCTAAAGAAGTTTGGAACAATCTCAGAACTGCTTTTGAATATTCCTGGTTGACGCGGCGCATTGTACTTTTGCGTTTCTTAATAACTGCGAATTTAGAAAGTTGTAATTTGGTAGAAGAGTACGTAAGCAAGATCATTACGAGAGCCAACAAACTATCTGCAGTTGGAATGAAGGTTAATGATGAGTCGATAGGCACTACCAACTATAACATATTTGTTAACTGGCTTATAAGATATTTATCAGCCTATGATAATGGGCTTAGAGAGCTCTGGTGTAAAAGTCACAAGTGATTCAGTAAAAACAAAGCTCTTATAGGATGTTTCCGTAGTCAAAGAGCCAGATCAAAAATTATTTGCCCTGTATGGGACGATTCGAAATAAAAATAATTCCAAAGAAAAGTTTTTTTCCGGAAAAAAACAGAAAAGGTCAAGGTCATCAATCAAAAGGGCCTAGATGTTTTTCAACAATAAATATGGTTATACTGCATCACAATGCGACCAAAAGAAGCACAAAAATAAGAAAGATAAAGGCAGCATTATATTCAGCATTTTCTGCTACAGTAAATGAAAATTCATGGTATCTCGATTCTGGTTGCTCTCAGCATATGGCACAGAACAAAATCATTTTTCATAATGAAAAACAGTTAGCTATGTTGTCTATAAGCACAGCAAATAATGAAGAGATGATAACAGAGGCAATTGGTGATGCAAAACTGAAACTGAAGGTGAAGGAAAACTTATTAAATGTTGACATAAATGGCGTTTCCTATGTTCCTGATTTAAAAGTGAATTTACGGCGGTGAATTGGCGGTTAGCTAGGTTGTAAAGAAAGGTTACTCTGTGATATTTAACTCAAAAGGTGCACGTATTCTTAACAGAAATAAAAAAATAATTGCCACAGCTACGTTAGAAAATAACTTGTTTAAGTTAGATGTTTCCCAAGAGCAATCTCTTTTATCTCAGACAAAAGATAAATAGTGTAATTTATGGCAAATGGACTTGCTAATGGAATAAGCTTTACTGACAAATTTGAGGCAGATTTTGAATTGAGGAGAATTTTGTTGAAAATCAGGGCAAACAATAAAAATTCTGCGAACTGACAATGGTGGCGAATATGTAAATGCTCAGCTTACAGAAGTATTACAGACAGCAGGTATACGACATCAGCTCACAGTTCCGCAAACCACTAAGCAAAATGGTAAAGCCGAAATACTAAATCGATTCATTATGGAAAATACTTGTTGTCTACTAATTGAAGCGGAAATGATTTTTGGACAGAATCAGTAAACACTTCTGTTTATCTGCTTAACAGCCCGACAAGCCGAACTATTGAAAAAACACCTCACGAGTTATAGTTCAGAACAAAACCATCAGTTTCATACCTCAGAATTTTTGGATGCAAAGCATATGCACATATTCGTAGCCAGAACAGATGAAAACTAGATCCAAAAGCGAAACTATCAATATTTGTCGGCTACAGTCTAGAGACAAAAGCTTATAGGTTTTACGATTCAAAGAAAGCTATAGTCTTTGTTTCAAGAGACGTTGTGTTTGCAGAAGTAGAAAAAGGTACCACACTTTTACAGAAAGGTGACAGAATTTTTTTCTTTCTATTTTTCTGAAAGTGACATAAAATCACTAGAATTAGAAATACCTGAAAGAACGATTTATGAAGACGATTCCGGTGAAGAACAATGTACATCGAGTGAAAAGTATGTAGAATACTTAGATTTTGATCCTGTCGAGGATGTTGGTCATCCAGTTTCCATTGTTAGACCTCTAAGAAATAGGATAATTCCTGATGCTATAAAGGACTATGTTACATACAGTGCAGTTCTAAAACCACAAGGAGACCACACCACAGGGAGACCATAGACTGGTACTAAAAGGATGTGCACAAAGAAAGGGAATTTATTTTGAAAAGACCTATTCGCCTGAAGTTCGATACAGCTCGATCAGATACTATATATATATATATATATATATATATATATATATATATATATATATATATATATATATATATATATATATATATATATATATATATATATATATCTATATATATTATATATTATATATATATATATATATATATATATATATATATATATATATATATATATATATATATATATATATATATATATATATATATATATATATATATATATATATATATATATATATATATATATATATATATATCTATATATAAAAACGGCCAGTTAATCTGGTCTGGCCCCGATCGTCTCTCCGAACTGCTTTCTTTGCGTTCGTCTAGAGCTCGACTGATAACGGCTGAAAGGCTAGAAACCGGTCCCGAGAGACACGTGACGTCGTATGGTTGACAGTTCGGCGAAGGCGATCGGTGGCACCACGTGGAGAAAGGGTGAAAGATTTCTGTAATATCTATATATATATATATATATATATATATATATATATATATATATATATATATATGACATCTTCAGATGGATTTGAGATTTGATAAAGTATGTAGCCTAAAAATATCTTTATATGGATTAAAACAGGCAAATCGAGTGTGAAACCAGAAATTAGAGAATATTTTAAAGAGTGTTGGCCTAAAATAAAATCAGTCAGATTCTTGTATTTACTACAAGATAAACCACAAAATAACGTTAATTTTGGGGATCTACATAGATGATATGATATTTTTGACAAATGACAAGACAGGTAAGAATGAATTAAAAAGTTAACTGATGAGAAATTTTAAGATGAAATATATCGGGGAGGTAAATTCAATTCTTGGGTTTCAGATAACTAGAGACAGAGCAAAGAAGAAAATTTGGATTGATCAGATAATATATTTACAGAAAATTTTAAAGAGATTTAGTATGGAAAACTCTAATCCAATAGCAAGACCGTTAGCTTCAGGAGAAAAGCTAACGAAAGATCAGTCACCGAAGAATGACAAAGAAATTGGTATGATGAAAGGTAAATCATACCAAGAAGCAGGGGGTAGTTTGTTGTTTGCTGCTCAAATATCAAGACCTGATATATGTTACGCAGTGAGTTGTGTTTCAACCATAACCCAGGGCCTGCACACTGGGTAGCAGTCAAATGTGTACTACGTTATCTGAAGGGTACGTTACACTATAAGTTAGAGTTCAGTGGCATACCAAAGAATAACTCAGATATTTATGGTTGCTGTGATGATGACTGGGCAAATGGTCCTGAAGACAGAAGATCAGTAACGGGATATATGTTTCTGAGGAATGGTTCTCCAATCTCATGGAATAGCAAGAAGCAGCCCACCGTAACCTTGTCCATAAAAGAGGCAGAATATCGGGCGATGTCAATGGTGCGTCAAGAGGCATTGTTGTTAAGAGGCCTTAACCGAGAACTTACTTCAAAAGAAGAGCCAACCTTGCTGTATGTAGACAATCAAGGTGCATAAAAGTTAGCATTGAATGGTGGATATCAATCCAGGATAAAGCATATATGTAGATGCTCGGCATCATTTCCTGAAAGAGAAGATCAGAAACAAAAGTTTAAAGTTGAAATATGTGTCACCTCAGGACATAATAGCAGACTCTCTGACGAAGCCCTTAGAAGTTTTTAAATTATATTAAAAATCAATAGGAAGAGTGTTGTAAATTATTTGAAAATAAGTTTTAGTTAGTTTACATGTTATGCCTGTTATGACCTGTTATGTATATTATGTAGTATTAAGTTACTGGTCTATTGTATGTGGTTAACTTCTTGATTATTATTCTTAAAAAAAAATAACTTAAGTTTCTTCCTAGTGTTAAGATGATGTGATTTCTACGTGTTCAACGAATCATTTTGATTACAAGAGTAACCGTCTTTTGGGACAGGGATTTTGTTAATGGATTTTATGCCGAGAGGCACAACAGTCTATTCTGATGCGTATTGTATCACCTTAAGAAAACTCTGGCTTGCCATATAAAACAAGCGACGTGGCCTACTGCCTTTCGGTGTGATGTTTCCATAACAATGGAACGCCACATATTTTTACACAAACATAACGTCTAATCAAGTCTTTTGGATGGGAAGAACTGGATCATTCAACTTATAGTCCAGACCTTGCATCAAGTGATTTTCACTTGCTTCGGTACTTAAAGGAGTTCCTTGGTGGTCAACGGTTCAATGACGACGAAGAAGTTAAAACTGCAGTCATGGATTGGGTTTCTTAATAGGTGGCAGATTAATTTGTAACCTTTCTTTGACTAATTCAAAAACTTGTTGAGTGCGCTGCAACCTTTCCAGCAAAAATGAAAATTATGTCGAAAAATAGATAAAAATATGTAGAATATGGAAAAAAATATTTTAATGATATTTATAATATTTTTCTTCTTACTAAAAACGGGCCTTATTTAAAAAATGTACCTCCTAATTTCCCAATGCGCATTTCGCTAGCATCATCAGGATATGTTTCATTCATTGTATTTAATAATGTGGTGATGCTAAAGTAAAATGCACGTCGAGAAGTTATAATCAAGTGATTTGGTGTTTAGTGATAAAGTTCTTCGAGTTTATTGTTTCGTACAAAAATATCCAATAGAAGAATTGAGCTACAATAAATTTTAACCTTAACGATTTAAACGAAAATAAATATTAATTATATTCTTAATAATCTAATATTAATATCAAAATAATAATCTAATATTAATATCAAAAATTCTTGACTGATATTTTCTGAATATATTATTCTGAATTTTATGGCAGTACTTGCACTATCATGTAAAATTCAATTAATTAATAATACTAGAATTTTCTTATAGCTAATTGGAATATTTTTGAACTGTAGCTTTAAAAACAATAAAAAATTGAATAATACTTACTGCTCTTCCCTATCACCTCCTTCTGTAGCATCGTAGAAAGAAGGTTCTTTTGGAATTAGATCTTCGTTGTATTCATATATTTCACGCCATTTCTTTTGCCATCTTTGGCATAATGACATGCCTTTTATTTGATCTTTTTTGTCATCCTAAAATCGTAGAAATTATGTATTGTTATATTTATTAATTTACCACTTAAAGTGTTTAAAACAAAAACCTTAATAATATTATAAATGTGAAAGTATGTTTGTTTGGATGTTTGTCCTTCAATCACGCTCAAACAGATTATGCCATGGAATCGGATACATTATACTTTTTATAACGCTATAAGTACCACTCACTTCTCTGAATTCTCCGAAACTATGAGGCTCATAAACTTAAAATTTAGCAGGAATGTTCCTCACGCATCGTAGATGTTCCCTAATGATAAATGTTCATAAAAATCCACTCCTAAGGGGGGTTGCGGGATTTAAAAGATACGTATTTTTTCAATTTAAATTAGGAATAAAAAAAAAACAAATTACATATGGTAATAAACTAACTTCATTTTATATAAACAAAACAAATCAATTAATACATATAACCGTAATTACTTTTTTCCCTGTCAGTCAAATATTTTGATTGCTTTCGCTTAAAACACAAAAATATAACTAAAAAATATATAATATTTATAAAAATATATAATATTAATCAAAAAATATATACAAGCGACAAATAGCAGGCAAAAGCTATGGCATACTTAGCTTAGTAATTTTAATTATAAAAAAAATCAGTTATTATTAAAGTTTAATTCACGTCCAGCGAAGCGGGCGGAACAGCTAGTATCAAATATATGTTGTTTCGTCCGGCACTTTTTCAAAACTGGAATTTTGAGATAAATGATGCAGAGTGTTCGGGACGGAAAAAAATAGTGGTGGATGAATTGGAACCAAATGCTGAAAGAAAATTCTTGCCGTACACTATTGGAACTCGGACTGGAACCTGGAATAACACTGCAAGTTAGTTCTAGAGGTTTGCACAAGCTAAGGAAAATTGAAAAGCAGAGTCACTTTGTCCCTTATGAACTCATATCTAAGAATAAGTGTAGATCTTTTGATGTTATTATATCATTGCTTTTCAGATTTAAGAAAAAGAACATCCTGCCTAAGATTGTGTCGAAAAATCAACTAAAACAGCAAAAACAAATATTCACGCCAAAAGAAGTGTTACTGTGTATATGGTGAAATTAGCTCAGCATTGTGAACTATGAGTTGCTCCAATATGGTTACATCAGTAACAGCTGATTTGTGTCAGTCATGCTCTAGAAGAAAAAAGGGCTTATACTAGCAAGGAAAGATGGGAAACCTTTTTACTTCAGAGCAACGCACGGCGATATAGAGCAAAAAGGTTTATGGAAACCATCACCGAGTTGGGTTGGGAGATTTTGTCTCACCCGGCGTATTATCCAGATTTGACTCCTTTGCATTTTCAGTTTTTCGGATTCCTGCAACCTGGTTGACAACCGCTTCATATTTTTGGAGGAAGCCCAAAAAAACCTCAATGACTTTATCACTTTATCACCACCAAGCTTTTTCGGTCTAGCATTCGACAGTTGCCCGAAAGGTGGTAAAAGTATAAGAAAGTGAAGTAGCTTAATTGGAGATTTAGTTATATATTACTTTTTGTCATAAATAAATATCAAAGGTAGCCGCGAAGAAATGGACGAGAATATTAAGTTATTAAGAATTAAGTTGAGGACCTAATAGAACTAACATAATATAAACATAATCTCTGTATTATATAAAACGGAGAAGCCGCAGCACGAACTTTTGCTTGTTTATGTTGCACTTCAGCTTATTAATTACCAAATATCTTCAAGGATAGAAGAACAGTGCATCAACTACCGAATGTCTTACTAATAATCGCAATTAGCAATTCATGCAATTTAGCCATCGTTGCCAACGATTTGTAACACGGTGCATTGTTTTCGTAAAAGAGTACTTTTTTTGTTCATTTGGGGCCTTTTTTTGCGATTTCGTCCTTCAATCGTACCTGTAACGCTATATAATATTCGCTATTGACGGTTTTACCTTTCTCGAGATAATCGATGAATATTTTTCCATGCGCATCTTAAAATACAGACCCCATAAACTGGTCGGATGGTTGTGTTTTTGGTCGCTTTGGACGGCTTTCACCAGCTGCTGTTGACTCAGCTGGCTGTCAAGTTGACTCCGGAGTATAGTGATGGATCCATGTTTTATCCATTTTCCCATACCGCATGAAAACATCCTTTTTATTTCGCTTAAACAGTTCCAAACATTACTCAAGATATCAATCCTCTGTTGTTTTCGGTCCGCTGCGAGCAAAGGCTTACCCATTTCGATAGCAATTTACGCATTCCCAAAAGTTCATGCAAAATGGTGTAAACATTTCCTTTCGATACATTTATGATATCAGCTATCTCCTGTAGCTTTACTTTACGGTTTTGCGAAATAATTTTGTGAATTTTTCTGATGTTGTCTGGTATAACTACCTAATTTGGACGTCCAGAGCGTTCACCATCATCAGTGCTTGTACGACCACGTTTGAATTCAGCATATCAATCATAGTTGATATTCCTGGGGCACAGTCCGGATAATGTTTATCAAGCCATTGTTTTGCTTTAACGGTATTTTTCTTCATCAAAAAGCAATGCTTAACCAACACACGAAATTATTTTTTTTCTATTGTTTTGAAAATAACAAAAGCAGTGTCAGTTAAAGCACAACAACATAGAAATTAGTATAGACACAATCGACCACTAGTAAGGATTTTTCGTCAGTGATGCCATATATATGTCAGACCGGGGACTTATTGACGGATTTTTTTGCGTTATATTCATTGGCTTCTTTAATGTTGACACAAGCCATAAACTGGGAAATCCGGCAACGTTACCTGAGCGATTGAGCGTTTACTATTGTGCGAAGCGCACGTGATTGAAAATACTGAAGTCTTTTAATCGATGAGGTTGGAAGGAACGGGTACCAGGCCGGATGTCCGTAAATAAGGACTGATCTGACCATGGACTTATACAGGGTTAGTTGGTTGTCAAGCGTGAGCTTACTCTTCCGATTGATTAAGGGGTACAGCATATGGACAGCAAGACCACGTAAGGGCCTTGTCGAACTTAAGTCCCAGATAGTGAGCCGTTTTGGCCCACTTGATCGGGACTCCATGAATAAGAATATTCTGGCGGATTATCTGCTGCCTTCGAGTGAAAAAGACAGCCTGGGTTTTGCTGCGATTGATTGCTAGTCACCATTCGACTAGCCATATCGAGGCTTTCAACGTCTGCTTTTGCAACCTGGATGTAATCACCCAGGGCGCGTGGGCCGACGTAAAGAAAGCCGTATCATCAGCATAAAGTGCAGTTTGCACGTGCGGAATCTTTGGAAATTCCGCCATGTTGACATTGAAGATTACGGGGGCAAGAGGGGAACCTTGCTGCACTATCGCTTCGATTCGCTGGACTGATGAAAGTGCATCATCGACGAGCACTTGGAAAGTGCGTCCAGTCAGAAATGATGCCAACAGCTTGACTAGGTCGGTTGGTATGCCGAGTCTGAACATCTTGACTAGAGGTCTAGAAAGATGGCTCCCGTATGACGCCTTATGTCGAAACCCTGTCTGATCTCCGTCGAGAGACGCGCCGCCTGATGGACGGCTGCGTGCCCCCTCCGGAAACCAAACTGCTCGTCCGGTAGAATGTTTTTGTCGGCAAGAACACCGTTCAGAGCATGTAAAATATCGTCCGTATCGACGATCTTGCCAAGTGCGCTAAGCAATCTGATCGGCCTGTAGCTACTTGGCTCCTGTGGGCTTTTTCCTTTTTTAAGGATTACAATCTGAAGGATTGTAGGAAGGATTTATCTGAAGGATTTTTTTTATCTTGATTATCTTGATTTATCTTGATTTTTATCTGAAGGATTACAATCGGAGTCTGAAAATTGCGTTGACTATGTTAGTCAACAGCAATTTGCTTGTTGGGTAGTCGTTTCAGCTGCGTTGGAGAGATGCGGTCGCGACCAGGAACTTTTCTGACTTTCAAACCTCGGATAATATCGTGTATTATCTTCGGCAAGACCATTTGGCTGATCAAGTAGCCGGGGTTGGGAGTTCCTTGGTAAGAAAGGATTTCCTACTTGAACTTGTCAACTTTATTCCTCTTCTCAACTGAGGGTCAAGGAGAGGTCATCTGCTTTTGGTAGGTTACGGCAAAGGAGCTCCGCCTTCTCCCCCCCGGTGACGGCGTGAGAATCACCCGTCCTCAGGGGGGGAACCGGAACTCTCACCTTACCCACCATGAATTTGGCTGTTTTCCATAACGATCGATCAGCCGTGTCGATTGACGTCAGGAAATCATCCCACCTGTCGTCTCTAAACTCCTGAAGAGCCCGTTGGGACTCTCTCTTGGCTTCGTTTGCACGAAGCCGGAGTTCAGGGTCGCCAGTCAGGTTATAGCGTTTGTAAAGTCGGTTTTTTATACGAATCTTCTCTTTTACCTCGAACGGGATGTCCAGGGTAGTCCGAGTTGATTCTGGAGAGGTTTTAGTAGCCGCTTGCGTGGCTTCTATTATGTCATGGGTTAATTTTTCGACCGCATCCTCAACGTTACCAATACGCGGGTTTGGCCCGCTGTCCTGCAAATGCTGCTGAAAAATGCTCCAACAGATATTAGTCTTCTTTCTTGGCGGGAAGGTATCCACCTTGGTGCCGATTTTTAGCACTACCGGGTAGTGATTTGAGGTAAGCTCATGGACAACCTGGACTTCGCATTGATTCGTTAGATTCTTTATGATAAAGACGTCTAAGAAGCTGCGGAAGCGGGATGGTTGGTCTGGAACAAGGAGGTTCAGCCCGTATCTTTCCGCCAAAGATAGCAGGTCAGTTCCTCTCCTGTTTGTCAGATTCGAACCCCACGATCGATTATGGGCGTTATAATCTCCTCCAATGATGAATGGAGCGTTGTTATTCAGGAGCCTGCCAACTTCACCTGAATCGAAGTCGTGACAAGCTCTCTGGTACCATGAGGATAGGTTGACAAGATTACCTTCCAGAACCACCTGCACAGATATGACTTCTGGAAGCAAGACCCGTCGGAGGCAGCAGGTTATGTCTGATTCCTTTCTTGACGAGTATCATCAAACCACCTCCCGCTCCGCCGAGCCTGTCCTCCCTGTAACAGAAAAAGTTCCTCACACCGAACCGTTCACTCGGTTTAAGGAAAGTCTCCTGAATCAGAGCCACGTCTATGCTGTGATCTTCCAGAAACGCCGTGAGTTCCAATTTTTTCCCGTTCGGAGAATTGGAGTTCCATCTCACAACCCGCAATGAATTTTTATTATTTATTGCTGGTTTGGAACATGGCTAGTGCAGCATTTAGCTGCTCTTGGACCATCGCAGCCATCTGCTGCATCATTTGCTCCATCATTACCGTGAAGTTTGGTAACTGAATTCTTGGAGCCTCCATCCTAGGAGTGGGCTTAAAGGGAGCAGCCGGCGCGGAAGCCGGCGCTTTATTATTATTTTGAGTCCCCCAAAGGAAAGTTGGGGGTGGAATTTTTGGCGTAAGTTTGGATGGGTAGTCGATTGATTTTTCTTTTCATCACCCTTGTTCGGGGGTCTTTGGGGACAGGCTTTGGAGTTGGCCGGGTGCGGACCTGCACAGTTGGCACATTTAGCCGGAGCTTTCTTCGGCTTTTTGCAGTCACTTGAAGAGTGGTTGGCCGCACACTTCATGCACTTGGGTGGCACGTGGCATTTCTTTGCCGTGTGCCTGAAGACCTGGCAGTTATAACACTGCAAAGTCTCCCCATTGCACTTGATGTTTTCCACCCTTATCTTTTGGTGGACCAGGTATTTGATGTTGTGAATCCCCTTTTGCTCTTTGGGGAGTATCACATATACTAGTGCAAGCGGTTGCCCGCTCTTGTTCTTCCACCTCTGAACTTTCGAGGGGGTGAATCCTAAATCGATGAGTTCTTCGCGGATTTCTTATTCTGAAACCGTTTCCACGATATTTCGGATTAATACGTGCAATTGCTTCTCACTCTTCGTACAGAAGGTGTGATAAGCAATAGTTTCCTTTTCTAGGAACGCCGTCAGCTTGTGGTAGTCGCCAGCTGTCTTTGGCTGAATCTTCACCCCTTCTAGGGTGATTCAGCGCCTTGTCCGTGCCTATTTTCTCATTTCTTTTTCCGTCTTTGTGACCGTCTCTTTTGGCACCGCTGGGACCTACCTCTCCGGCAGTCTTGTTCCTTGACGTCTGCTCTGGGTTCCTTTCCTCTTCGGAGGAGCGTCTGGATCGTTTTATGCGACGCTTTTTCTCGAAGTCTGAAGCGGACGATTCTCCACCGATGGAGAGAATTTCGCCTTCGCTGACATCGTGATTCAGTTTGGGGGTAACGGTATACGTTTTAACCGAGTAAGGAGTTCCTTTTGGGGGTTTGAGAGGTGGGAAGTCGCTGTCGATCAACATACCCGTGTCTAAATCGATATTTATTTCGACCGGCGCGTTGGTGCGGGCGGTCTCCTGTTCGTTCCTGTCGAATTTAGTAGCTAAATCGGCTATTTGCCTTTTCAGGTCTTTGATTAGCTCCTTGAGCTCAAAAATCGTCTCATTGCGGCCGTGATTGTCACGGAACGACTGTTCGAGCTCCTTCTGGAGCCTTGCATCGGACCCGATAACCGTGAAGCCATGATGGTGTGCCAATATCACCTGCACTCTTGCGAACAACTTGAATTTCTAAATAGACACCCAAAAGTGCCTAAATAGCGACCCAAAGGTCCGAAAAGTATGCCTTGTTGGCCCCGAGACTATTCCTGCTGTAGGATTGCCGCGAAATCTTCAAAAATAGTTCGCGAAATGGGAAAAAATTATTAAAAACCATGTAATATTAATTGTTTTAATAAAAACAATCAATATCACTGTGAAAAACCGTGTGAAAACCCTGATATATATATATATATATATATATATATATATATATATATATATATATATATATATATATATATATATATATACACGAATTGGGCTTCAGAGCATTTGGAAGGCGTTTCTGCTTTGGGAAAAAATAATCTTTTCTGATCAAGCGCACTTCTAGCATAATGGGTTTGTGAAAAAAATGCATGATTTCATTCAGGAGTTTCCTCTTCATCCGCAGAAAGTTACTGTTTGGTGCGGTTTTTCAACAAATGGAGTGATAGGAAGTGAAGGATTGATAGGATTATGTTTTAAAGACGATGGTGGAAAGCATGTTACTGTTAATAGCGATATTTGAGTTAAACTGATAAATGTGGATATAAACCACGTTTTCTTTCAACAAGACGATGCGACTTGTTACACATCTCACCAGATAATATATGCATAGCAAGAAAAGTTTCTCGGGCGCGTTATATAACGAAATATCCACTGATCATGAAGATCATGCGATCTCACGTAGTTGTGGGATTATGCTAAATCTCTGGTTTACAAAAATAAACTCCGAACAATTTTTGTTATTAAATGAAATATCCAGGCCACCATTGAAAATATAAATAAGAATGTGTAAAGGCTCGTCAAATAGTCTAGGATTTAGAGGAGTCTATAATAGCGACACTCGGTTGGTCGGTGAGATCCCCGATATATCGCCGATGGGCATTTATGCGGTATTATTGGTCGAACTTTTGGGATAGCGATTACCCAGCTCTTTAGTAACTTTAACCGAACTCCAAGCATGTGTACAATGCCTTGTCATAAAAAACCACGACGAGACATGGAAAGTGACATTTCTAGATGATTTTACCACAAACATAACAAAATTAATCCAATAAATTATAATTTTCATTATGTTGCATTTTTTTCTTCTCGTTTTTATATACGTAAACTATATTATATTACCCAAGCTTTCACTGATATTGTAATGAAACGTTTTACTGGCAATTTCATCCCCATCAACGCCGCATATCTAGTTTTCGTTTTCCATGGTAAGTGGATCTTTAGAAACCAGGTTTTACCATCGAATGATAAGTCTTTATGTTCAAGTTCTAGTTCTAGTCCTTCTTTAACTAAATTTTCCTGAAATAATATATTGAAAGATATTTTGTTAATTATTTTTGGTTTATTTATTACTTGAAATATTTTCCGATTATCTCTTCTTCTTGCTTCAGCCTCGGTCATCACACCTAATTCTTCTTCTTCGTATACTAATACCATGTCAATTTTTCTTATTCCATCTCGAAAATATAAACTATCTGGATCCAAATTCTAGAATAGAACATATTTGATTTTTTATACTTAAATACATCCTCTGTCCCAAAAATAACTCCAATGGTTAAAAAAAAACAAAAATACAACCTTAAAAAAAAAGAAGTACATCAATGATTTTTTTCATGCCCTTGATTGAAATGGTGTTGAATTGAGCGTTGAATTTCTTCATTTGATGCAATATAGTTTCCTTTCATCGCCAAATGTTGCAGGGAGCTAAATCGGGCGATTTTAAATTTGATTTTTATTAAAACAATAGTAGGAATTGACGATCGATGAGAAGGTGAGGCACTCTGAACTGCTATAAATAATAGCTTTGGGTATTAGTGAATGTTTATCATCATTTATATCTTCTCTGCCTTTTCTGAATCGTGGATGACATTTACAAATTTTTACTTTATGATAAACAGTTATCTCCACACCGTTTTTAACATTGCACTTAATGTTGATTATTTGTCTTTTTTAATTTTTCATCCAAGATATACCAAATAAACTACTGTGACTCACCTGCGTAGTATTTTGGGTTCTATGCTTTTATGCATATATATTTATATTTATATTTTGGCTATCTATGTAATTAGCCTCAAATATCCATTTTTGGATATACTTTTCTTTTTCTTTCCAACTTTTTTCGTCTTTGACAGTTTGTATCCATCTTAATCTAGCTTGATTCTTAAGATGATCTTATTTGAGGTCTTCCTCTGTTTTTTTGTATTTCAGTATAAGATCGTTTTATCTTTCATTTTACAGCGTTGTAGGCAAATTTTCATTTAAGTTTTGCTATTTGAGTTGGGACGTCCTTCAGTTTCGTTATGTTTCGTATCCATTTATTCTTCTTTCTGTCTGCCAGTGTGACGTTTAACATTTACTTTTCCATTGACCATTTTATTTACGCTAATTTATCAATGTTTTTTTTGCGAATGTTCAAGTTTTGTGCATGTCCAAGTCAAAACTTTAGTTTTTAGATGTTGGAGACATTAGTATATATTAATATAAACGATAGTTTTCCGAATCGCTTCCCACGGAAGTCTTATCCTTCTTTTATTTCTCCTGTCATGACTTCTAGTGAATTAAATATGATATTTGCACAGGTAATTCATTCACTTTATAAATCAATAGATGGCGTCAATACTTTCGCTGAAATAGAGGCATTTCAGTTATTTTTGGGACGGAGGGTATAAAATTAAAACATTATCATTTTGCTGAACTTTAATGGTTATATAAGGTCTTTTAAAATGACACTTGGATTTTTTAACTTCATTGAGAGAGTAGATGTTTCAAGAGTTGAGTAAATGTCATTTACGTTGTCATTTGTTTGTTAAATTTTTTAATTACTTAGTTTTTATATATTTTTTTCTTTCATTAATAAGTTGTATATGATTACATTTTATGGTTTGATTTCGGTAAAAATCTAGAACCTTCGGATAAAATTGTTTTGGTTTTTGGTAGTACTCATCTTATATATAATTACTGGGTTGATGTAAAAGTTCGTTTCGTTTTTGGCGCTAGATGGCATTCCACCGAAAAACCGAAGTGTTATTTGCTGCACACGTGTAAAGTTTAGATGTTGTTTTACAGAAGGAATTTCAGCGAGTACCAGGGAAAATAATTGTGTTATTTGGTTGTGTTCCTAAAATTTTGTTAAGCTTTAAAAATGGCAGAAAACAAGCAGTACTTTCGATGTGCTTTTTTATTTTCGAAAATGTAAGAATGTTTTGCAGATGTAAAAGAAGATATGTGCTATTTATGGTGCGGGTGCCGTTGACGATTTCACGTGCCGGAAGTGTCGTAACTTTTGCATCAACGGAACACAAATGTTAGGTAATACGAGGGTTGCTATTTATATATCCGGAATTAGCAAGAATGGTGTTACTAGGCGCCATTTGACATATACTTTGTAAAGTTTGACATTGTTAACTGTATATGTCCTCAGAACGTTTTGTCATATGGAGGCTATTTGTGTTGTTTAGTGACTTGAAAAATTTCATCTCAGTCAAAAAATGGAATTGACTCGTGAGAATTTTCGTGCAATCATTTACTATGACTTTCGACGTGGATTATCTTAACAACGGTGCATCGATCAACTCACTTCGACTTTTGGCGATGAAGCACCATCTAAAACTACTGTATATCACTGGTTTATATATCAAGTTTATATATAAGTAAAGTCAATCGTGGCCGTCGTTCACTCACCGACTGATTTAAAGAAGGTCGTCTAAAATCGGTTGTTGTGCCAGAAAACATCGATACCGTGTGCGAAAAATTGAGATCAGACATCCCTGGACATTAGTATGACAAGCATAAACAAGATATTACATGAACATTTAGCCGAGGAAAGGATTTGTGTGCGTTGGGTTCTGTTTATTTTCTCAACAACAGTGCATCGATCAGCTCACTTCGATTTTTGGCGATGAAGCACAATCTAAAACCATAGTATATCAATGGTTTAGTAAATTCAATCGTGGCTGTCGTTCGCTCACGGGCGAATATAAAAAAGGTAACCCAAAATCGGTTGTTGTGCTAGAAAACATTGATACTGTGCATGAAGTGATGAAGCAAGATTGTCATGTGACAGATCGCAATTGAGGCATCCCTGAACATTAGTATGACAAGCACAAACAAGATATTACATGAACATTTAGCAGTGAAAAGGATTTCTGCGCATTGGGTTTTATTTATTGTTTCAACAACAGTGCCTCGATCAATTTACTTCGACTTTTGGCGGTAAAGCACAATCTAAAACCACTCATCATCAATGGTCTAGTAAATTCAATCGTGGCTATCGTTTGCTGTGGGCGAATATTAAGTCACCCAAAATCGGTTGTGCCAGAAAACATTGATACTGTGCGTCAATTGAAGATCGTCATGTGACATGCCGTGATATTAAGGCATCCTTGGGCATTAGTATGACAAGCATATACATGATTTTACTTGAACATTTAGCGTTAAAAATTCTTTGTGTGTGTTGGATTCCGCATAATTTGATAATCGCCCAAAAAAAGGCTTGTGCCGATTGGTGCAAAGAAATTCTCAAAAAATACAAATGTGGTGCATCAAAAGCCGTTTATAACATAAAAGCCGTTTATATCGAGCAAAAAGAACTTCGATCGAAATAGTCATCTCTTTTTTTGGGATAAATGAGCACGTGGCTGCAGTGCCACTAGAGAATCGTAGAATGGTCAATTCTGAAAGTTAAACAACCATTTGTTTGTCAGAAGTCTTTGAAGAAATAAGAAAAAATAACCAGCGACGCATGATCATTCTTCACCCTGAAAACGCGAGCTATCACACATCGGACCGAACAACTCAATATATGACCAGTCAAAACATCGAATTAATGGGTTATCCGCCGTACAGTCCTGATTTGGCAACGAATGATTTATTTTTGTTTCCGTCTGTGAAGAATAAACTAGGTGATCAACAATTTTCGACGCCAGAAGAAGGGTGTTGATTCGTTCAAAATGCATGTTTTGGAGATGCCTCAATCGGAATGGAAAAAATGCTATGAAAATTGGTACAAACGAATGCAAAAGTTTATCGATCATCGCAGAGAATCTTTTTGAAAAACAATAAAACCGTTTTAAATGATAAATACTTGTTTTTATTTATTATTCCGGAATAGCAACCCTTGTATGTATTTTTGCGTGTCTTTTTATCTGAAAATAAACTGAAAACTTACACAGAGACGATAATACAGGATGGGTCAATATTATTAGTATTTCATAAATCAGTCTCAGCGTAAAATGAAGATTGGAGGACGCGGGCCGCTATAAAATAATTTAGCGAGTAGCCTAAATGTCATGTGTAAACAATTCTATAAAAATAATGATTTGTATCTTTTTCTCAGATGTCTTTTTCGATTAGAGTACGGATTCTATGACATCATTAAATAATCTAGTGTAAACTTAAATAAGATATTGATACGAAAATCGAGGAGCTTGGATACACAAACAAGAAAAAACTAGACGAATGTAGAAAGTGGATATAGTAGAAAGTGGATATAGTGAAATGTGGATATAGTGAAGGAGGTAATTCTGCGAGATCCTACTCGCTCTGCTAGGTGGCTGGGAATTCAATATGTAGCCACTGTTCATACGGTCAAAGCTTCCATGAATGTTGTTTGAGTCGCATTTCCTAATGGAGCAATTTCTATATATCAGCTTACTAATCAGCTTAATATTTTATAATTAGTAAATATATCAGTTTACTAATTAATAATATTTTATTTAATATGGTGGTACACCGACTTTGGTTATTATATTTAACAGGAATATTAAAATAAAGACACAGAGAGGTTTTTGTGTTAAAATATACCTGTGTTTTTTCGGGCATAGGTGTGGGTGGCGGCAGTTCAGTCGGCAAAGATTCCTCCATGGTGTCTTGAACTAGTGATGGCAGTGGCGTACCTGGAAGTGTCGTGCTAGAGTCGTCAGTAAGTTGAGGTCCAAAAGCATCTTTTATCGATAAGAAACTTGTCAATGTTGGCTAAAACAGAATATTGGCTAATGTTATTTTGCACTGGTATTTTTGATGTTAAACGTTTTTTAATTCTCAGCTGCCTGTCTTCGACTATGTTAGGCATATTTATATTTGTATATTACAAAACAATAAAACAAATGAACATTAATTAATTGATTTGCAAATGCACTTAAAACAGGTAAAAAATTAAATATGAATATTCTTTAAAAAGAAGAAGACATTAAATATTGGGTTGATGTAAAAGTTCGTCCCGTTTTTGGCGCTAGATGGCATTACATCGCAAAGTATAATCTATTTCACACGTGTAAAGTTTTGATGTAAAAATTGCACAAAATACGGAGCATCGATATATTATACCTTTTTATTTTCAAAATGGAAATGTTTTGCGGACGGAAAATGAGATATGTGCTGTGTATGATGAGGATGCCGTTGACGATTCCACATGCCCTAAGTGGATAAGAAAATTTCGTGAAAACAATTACAATTTTTGTGATGCACCACGTTCTGGACGACCGGCCGGGCTTAATGATCGGCAAAGAACAACTCGAGAAGCGATTACGTCAACCTGAAATGTTGATAGATCGAACCTGATTCAACTAGATTCAACCTGCGCCAAAGCCCGTTTACATTTGCCAAGAGGAAGGATATTGCATTCCATCGAGACCCTGCTATACCACACGAGTTTTTGGCCACCCGACACAAACTTGAGGGATTTTTTTTGGTTCATCTACCATCCTTTCCCGACATTACGCCTTCCAAATATCATATTTAAATCGTTTCAAAACAGTTTACATGGTAAAAACTTTACTTGGAAAACGTCAAAAATTATCTGGATTAGTTGTTTAGCCAGAAGCCTCAGAACCTCCATGAGCGCTGTATTATGCAGCTACCGGAAAAATGGAGAAAGATTCTCGAACAGAACGACTATAGTATGTATCGTTCATTATATGTAATTTTTAGTAAATACATTTTTTCTTTCATTTTCCTCGAACAAATGTGATGAACTTTTGCATTAACCTAATATTATATATACATTTTGATGGAAAGAAATATCATATTCGTGAGACGAAGGATCAAAAATGCAAGAAATGAAATGAGAAAGGCACTAAATAACTAGAAAGGATATTAGGAGGTCTCAGAGAAATTGATATCACTGCCTAAGGGAAAAAAGTTCACCATACTCCACTAGTACAACATCCACATTGAGAGGAAAATTGCTGAGAACTTCTGTTGAAGATAGATCTGATGGTATGGAACTTGTATAAGTTGTATAGGAGGTCTGATTTACACTGTACTACATCGCAGATGAGATATGAATATTAAGGTTTTTGCTAGCATCTGTCTTTGCTTGGGTACCAGTCTGATTATTACTCATGATCTCCTGGGCTGGTATTCAGCTATTGAACAAAAGAATAATGAAAATTGGAATGAAAGCAAAATAATCATTGCCTAGGAGACAATTTTCTCCATCGAAAATCACTCACTTGGGAACTTTATATTACAAAGCGAAATTAATTAAACAGTTTATATTATCACTATGCCTTATAGAACAGTTATGAACAGAATTAGTAAATATGATCTTGTCAGACAAATATGTTGGATATTTGGAATTAAGTAATCGATATAAAAAGACTAGAAAGTTGAATTTAGACAAATTAGAAATCTATAAACCTTTTAGCGACTTGAAAAGTATCGAAATATGATCGTATTTTCTTAAGTTAAAAAGAAACCTTCAATATGCGTATGTATGTATGTGCTAAGCTGGTAATTCGTTGACAAAAATGTAGAAATTGGCCAGCAAAAACCACATGCATTTGATGTTTAGGGCTTTCTAAATCTAAAATATAATTTCAATTATGTATTCAATTATGTATTCAACTAATTAAAATCATAATATGACATTTTTTATATGTTTATCATGGGTTTAATTTTGTGTGATATAATTGACTAGCTCTTACCCGCCTACTTCGCTGGGCATAAATTAACTTTAAATTATTAATTATTTTTTTAAAGCAATTTTAGTAATAACTGATTTTTTTATGATTAAAATTACTTTTAAAATTCCATAGCTTTTACCTGTTTTTTGACAATTTATTCTATAAATTCTGAGACAAAATTCGGTATTCACGATACAATCCCAAATTTCAAATTTTCACTAAGTATTTCAAGTCTATAGGACTTAAAGTTTAAAAATGGGAGAATACTTATCTTTTACGCCCCGGCAACCCCCCCTTAGGAGTTGATTTTTATGAACCCTTCGCCTTAGCGAACATCTACGAAGCATCAAGTTTCAAGGAACAAGTTTTTGAATTCCGATGTCAAAGAATTCTGCAGCTTGTGAAGAAGCCCAATCCATGTCTGCAGTTTTAATTTTTTCGACATCGTTAAACCGTTGACCACCAAGAAATTCCTTTAAGTACCGAATCAAGTGAAAATCACTGAATGCAAGATCTGTACTGTAAGATAGACGATCCAGTTCTTCCCATCCGAAAGACCTAATTAGACTTTGTGTTTGTGCAGAAACATGTGGCCTTGCATTGCCATGGGGCAACGTCACACCGGAAGATAGTGGGCTACGCCGCTTGTTTTGTATGGCACGGCGGAATTTTCTCAAGGTGACACAAAACGTATCAGAATTTATTGTTGTGCCTCTCGGCATAAAATCCACTAACAAAATCCCTTTCCTGTCCCAAAAGAGAGTTAACATGATTTTTCGTGCTGAAATTGTCAGTTTGGTTTCCACTCTGGTTGGCGACGATGTGTGTCGCTATTCCATTGATTGTTGATTGGATTCAAGCTTCATGTGAGACACCCAAGTCTTATCTCCTGTAACGATGTGGTCTAATAATTCATGATTTTATCAGGTCAAAAAAGACAGCCCAGTCTCTTTGTTTTGTGATCGTCAGAAAGCAGTCTTGGAATCCACCGAGAACACAATTTTCAATAATTCAGTTTCTCCGAAACAATGGTGGCCTTGAAACCTGTGGAACTTCACTTGATAATTTATCTTCAGACATCAAACATTAACAAATCTTCAGACATCAGAGAATGTCGGCCAGGGCGTGGCTCATCATGCACATTAACCCGCCCGTCCTTGAACATTCTCACCCACTTTCGAACTTTACAATCACACTTATAGTTTACTATCACACTTTTGCAACTATTGCAGAATCTGACAATTCGATTATAATAAGCGAAACATTTCTTACGGTCTGCAAACTTGTTCACATAGTACATTGTTACAAGTATCTTTTTAGCCTTTTTATCAGCATCACACGCTAAGGCTGGTATGTGGTATTGTGTGTTTATATATGTGTGTATGGGAAAGTGTGGAAACACGAACGCCGGTTAATCCCGAACATAACAGTTCTAATATGTTAGAAAGAGATGACAGTATTTTGTTTACCGTCATCCCGGGAAAAAATTATATATACCTATATAAAATTATATATAATTGTATATAAATATGTATTCTTTAATCTAATTTAATAATATTATATCTAGATTATTAAATAAAATTTTATATAATTATATATAATATATATATATATATATATATATATATATATATATATATATATATATATATATATATATATATATATATATATATATTATGTATTTATTATATATTTAAGCATATCAAATTTTGTATAAATCAGGAAATTTTCAAAATTATGTTTATGTATTATTATATCTAATTATGTATTAAAATATATAATTATATAAAATTATATCTGATTCCTCACTTAAAATTATATATAATTATATATTATAAATATATAATTTTGTATAATTATATTAATTTATACATTATTGTCTTAATATATTTTTATATGAATTAAAAATTTTTCTAAGCAAGTAAACTTTGAAATATATTAATTTACATAATTGTATATAATTTTATCTGTCAAAGGATATATAAACTTACATACAAAAATATCGAAGTTTCAGAGCTTTATCGTTTAAAATTATACTTTGCAAAACACGTGTAATGTGTTTTTTGTGTAATGTTACATGTGTAATTTCAGTTTTTGTTTTTAAATGCATAAATATTCTTTGTGTGTTTAATAGCGTTTATTTGCAATATAAAATACAAATTATTTTGATACTCAATTTTTTGATATTTCAATTTTTTAGGTTAGCATAAACCAACGCCACGTGTAAACTATGTTTGTGTGTGTGGTCACATAATATTCTAACCTAATCATACCAATAACAGTGTGTGAGATTTCTTAAAACGTTACAATAGGTTAATAGGTGCGTTGTCCAATACAACACGTTAAAATAAGTGGACATATTAACAGTCTTTTTGTTCTATTACTGATTTATGATTTTAAAATTAAGGTGAAACAGTTCATTTGATTCTGAATTCTAAAATGTTTCTGATTCATTTTCAAAATGACAATTCATATTGCAAAGTTGAAGACTTTGATGTTTGTTATGATGAGGAAAATATTCCAAGCCCGGAGAATTGGTTACATTTTATTGGTATAATTCCAAATATGATCGTATAATCATCATGCAATCAGGTAATAAATTTATCATTCTTGAATAGTAAAAAGATAGTTTTCCCGAAATAATCTGTTTTTTTTTCTAATTTAAATTGAAGGGGTACTTTTACAAGAGATATCTAAAATATAAAAAATTATATATATTAATAACTTTTTAGTTTATATTAATGTTAAAACATATACAGTACTAACTGGTTCTTATACAATAACTCTAGTCAATCGCGGGAGTTCTGTTCCGGATTGATACCCGCGATTGGCGACGGCTTTTTTTTGGGGGTAACGTTTGAAAACAAAAAAAAATGAAAAATAATATATATATATATATATATATATATATATATATATATATATATATATATATATATATATATATATATATATATATATATATATATATACATATAGTAAATTAAATTATTATTTTACTTGTTAAGGAGTACTTAAAAGAAAAGTTAAAAAAGTACCAATAAAACAAACTGAAATGAAAAGACTGAAACGTGATGATGGGAAATCCAAAAACAATGAAACTAGAAAAATACTGAAAAATTTCTAACGACTTTAAAGATTCTGGACAAGATAAAAAATGGATAGCACATAAATGATGACTATATATGTGAAAATTGGCATCATGAGAAATGTACAGATGGACAATCAACATAGGAGGGTTATCAATGTGATCTCTGTCGTAATTAAGACTGATTATAGGTTATAGATGTTAGCTTGTTAGGTTTACTCGACTAACGTCGGATTTATCCGGAACACTAAGGGTTTTGTTTTTTCTCCTTAATGTTACATTTTATCAAAACATTCTAAATGGTGATTTTTGAAATAGTCAGATGAATAATTAACTTAATTAAGAAGCAATAAAATAAACTCTATGTCATAATTCCGCTGTCTTATTTTAAGTTTTCCCTTAGGTATTCGTGTTTCTCCCACTTTCCCCTACAGTGTGTATCTTTCCAAATGTTTTCTATCGGGGAATCGACCCTCAGTTATGCTAGTAATTAAGCCGGTTAAGGCCGGATATCTTCTAAGAAGTTTTCTGTGTTGGTCGCTCGGTAATAGGTGACCATTTCGAGGAATTGAAGGTTAAACACAAAATCAAGGACTATTAGTTTAAAGAGGCTGATGATCGTGGTTCTGAATTCACTCTAAACTGTAAGCCCTGTGCCAAATAGCCTCTGATGTTGACGCGCTTATAACTATTTTCTTTTAAAATTTTCATACTTGTATTATTTTAAAATCGTACTTAGAGGGAACCGACAAATATTGATTCGATAATCCTATTAACTTTAATAAAATGTTCAAAATGGCGGATATTAATAGACAACAAATGTAGAACAAGGATATTGAAATGTAAAATTGGTTTCAGTAGTTTTAGTGAAAATATAATTTTATTACTAGAAGGACGAGAAAACAACTTTTCGCCATCAATAATTAAAAGCGACAGACATTTTGAAATCGATTTTTCTGAAACAGTTTTTCATCATTTTATTTCGAATATCGGAATCGAAAGAAAATCTGTATGGATTAACAAATTGGCAATACCAAATATATATATATATATATATATATGTATTTTTTTCTGTCTAGGTAAATATACAATTATTGATGAGCTTTATTCAGAAGCGTGAAAGGGTAAATATATGACGTGAATGACGTGGATGTGAATGGAATAATCGTACATTATTTATTGTAGGTTTATTTTTGTATTTGAAAAATGGGTTAAAAGGTGGTTAGTGGTTATTCTTGATGAGGTAGTATAAATGCATACATTTTTTGATTCATAGAATATTTTATTTGGTTTGATGTCACGGTATAATGATGATTATGTTTTGTTTATAAATCCTGACATGATTTAATACGTGCGGAAATGTTATTTACCTTCCATATATATATATATATATATATATATATATATATATATATATATATATATATATATATATATATATATATATATTATTTTTTTTGTTATTATTTGTATTTATGTAAATTGCGAATTATTCTTAGATTGTTATGTATCTCTGTCAATGTGAAGATCTTTTTTTAAAATTTGTCTGGAAATATATTAATTATGGAATAAAAATACATACATTACACTACATAAAAATATATATAAAAAATATATTATATTTGAATAAGCTACTGTCGATTTTATATATTCTGCCTAGTATATTAGAGGATCGGCTAAACTCGAAGATATTTGCCACTCAACACCAAATCACTTTTTTAAACTTCGCTAATCACGTTCATCATGTTTCGCTAATCATGTTAATATCATCTGGAGACGATTCAATCTAATATAATTCTAATACACATCGAATCATCTCCTGATGGTGCTAACAAGGTTAGCGAAACGCTCGTTGAGAAGTTTAAAGAAGTGATTTAGTGTTTAGTGTCTCGCTCTGTAAAATTAACGTTTATCTCAGTTTTGACTTCATCATTTGAAGCGAATCTTTGTCTAGTGAGCCATTTCTTGATATTTGAAAAAAGGGAGTACCAGTTGACCAGTAAACCAGGTTGTCTATAAGCATCACACCACCAGAAGCCCAGAAAACTGTACCTATGACTTTTTTTGCAATTGGAACCGTTTTTGTTGTTCGTTCGAAAATCATTTGTACTACTTTTTCATTTCGAGCGTATAGCCGGATCTATGTTTGTTATAAAACGTCGAAGAAATGCATTATAATTGGGTTTAAGTAAATCTAAACACTGTTGAGAAGTGTTCATTCAAGTGAGTGTTTTGTCGAGTGTTAACAAACGCACCATGTGTGTGAGAGTAAAAGTGCAGAAATCTGCACACCAGTCCAAATAGCGGGTTTTCTGTTTTTGTGCTTCCGGTTTTTCGAATCTGCGCTAAACGAGGCTAAGGCGTCTTTATCGGCGAACAAAGTCATGGCTACAGTGTTTTGGGATGTAAGCGGTATAACTCACTATAAATCACGTCATTTACATGGAAAATGGCAAAACGAACATTGAAGAGTATTGTCAACATATTGGTCCGTTTTAACCATGCAATAAAAGAAACATGTCTGCATTTGGCGAAGAAAAAAATCCTCTTCCATCAAGACAATGCACGTATGCTCATTTGCGTCGTCGCCATGGCAAAATTCCATGAGTTAGGATACGAATTGCTTCCGTATCCACCACATTCGCCAGATTTAGCACCCATCGATTATTTCCTATTTCCAAAGATAAAAAAATGGCTCGGCGGAAAAAATTGATTTTAACGATGAGGTTATTGCTGAAACGACCATTTATTTTGAAGAGTTGGAGAAATCGTATTTTTTATAGGGGATACAAAAGATAGAAAAACGCTGGACTAAGTGTATCAAACTGAAAGGCGATTACTTTGAAAAATAAAATACATTTTATTTTTATATGTGTGTTATAGGAATTTGTTAAATTTGGATATTCGTCAAAAAAAGTGAGTGGGTTAATTAACAATATCAAATCTACAATCTATACAATTTTTTCCTTTTATAAAAATATAATTATCAATGAAGTTTTGAAGGGTACCTTAAAAGGGTAAATATGTGACGTGGATGTGAATGGATTCGTCACACATAATTTATTGCAAGTATATTTTTGTATTTGAAAAGTGGGTTAAAACGTTACATGTGGCTATTTTGTTGGTAGACGTATGCAAAAGAATATAAAATATAATATTTTGTATAGTGGGGAACACAAAGTATAAATCTTACTGTACAAGTTCAGACATAACTGATACACTTATTGCTTATTTATTTCTACGTTTCTGTATGTGATTGCATAAAATGTGCACTGCGTCGTTTTTGACAAATATTCAAATTGGAAAAGGGACAAGCTTTTGATATGAAAGAAGGAGGTTTATTATTTATAAGATGATTTAATATTGCTGCTTCCACCGGTATGAGGACAGGCAAGATGATTTGATGATCAAAGTTATGCACAAGTATGAGGTTTTTGTCTTCCTAGAAATATCCAAGGACCTGATAAATGGCATTTTAGACTTACAAATATATGGTAAGTGCTTGATGATTTGTTGCAGCTACAGGTAGCACTGTTTCAAGGTCGACTGTTACCACATTTATGCGCGTAGAGGAGACGTGCTTGGAATTGGTATCGACCTAGAATTGAATTGTACTTGGAATTGAACTATTTGTTTTAGTATTTATCTATTTGTTTTAGTATTTATCTATTTGTTTTAGTATTTATCTGTTTGTTTTAGTGATGGGATCAGATTTCGTTAGGTGATTATGATGGAGGTGGAGGGCTTAGACGTTTTCAAAGTGAAAGTAGAAATTTAATTTTCACATCGGCATATAACTATCACTTCAGAAATTATAACGTGGAGGCTGTGTACTTGGGAGATAGGTCATTCCTAGTAATTATGAGTGGAAGTTTAAATGTTTACCCTCTAGCTAGGATGTTTATCCGCTATCTAATCAAAATATTGCATCATGTTGTAAGGATGTATCTGCAAACTCGTCCAAATGGTGGCAGTATGACGTTTTCTTTCAGCAAGATAATGCCATACCGATAGAACGAATTTAAGTATGTGTATATAAAAATTCATAAATTATCTAATTTGGTCTACCCAATTTACAATGTGTTATAGTAACCGTTATGGATCATAAAAGTAATGATCAATAATGCAAAAAGATGATATTGCATACCATACCGTGACCCTTGTACTATGCCTTACATTTTCGTGCAGTTGGTGGGTATTTTCATCATATTACCATCGATAATTTCGAAAAAATATCACAAAATCCAAAATGTGAGAGGGGTTTTAATTTTTATCTAAAAAAGCTGATAATTAACGATAATGATGACAAACATGTGTAAATGTATAGTAGAACTTTAAATCTTGATGCAAAATCCGTCATATTCTTCTGTTTGAAGTGTTCAAAGAATCTGCATGATAATGAACAGAAGGTTCTGATTCTATCTGTGTTTGTATATATAAATAAACCTCTTTTTTTACTTAGACCCTTCATTTTCAGTTCAGAACCATATTTTGTTAGCAGGACCAGATGTATCGGATGGTTAATATTGAATTGGCGATGTTACTAATGCTACTAAAGCTATATATGATGCTTCAAATACAGTGAATATAATTGTTTTACCTCTACTCGAAGGACTCACCGTAAATTTTATACTGAAAATCGTCAGTTTTGTCTGCTACACTCTATAGATTCAGATATAATATTAATATTGTTTTTCAGTTATTCTTTGGTTTACAAAGCTGATTAACCTTTAGAAAAAAAATGTATATATTTTATTTTAATTTATTTATATTATCATTAGTCAAATGTATAAAATATATAAAATGCAAGGTTGTTGAAATGTAAAATTATTCATAATGGTTTTACGATAACTGAAGCTATTTTCCTTCATTTATAATTAAAAGCGATAGACAGTTTTAAATTGATTTTTCCCAAACAGTTTTTCATTTGTCATTGCTTCATTCATTTCGTTAAATATGGATATTTGTCGAAAAACCATTCGTGCTATTGAAACCCTATACAGGAGGTGAACCAGGAAAATGAGTTAAAAGAAAGAAACTGAATGGAAATAAAATATGGTGTTTTGCTCTGAAAAATTGTTTACTGTGATAAATGCCGGAGGGGCGGCGCCCCAACGCACTCCTTCGTCTCGAGTTGCCACACATAGGCTAGTGTCTATTTTTGTTGAGTTTATATATATATATATATATATATATATATATATATATATATATATATATATATATATATATATATATATATATATATAAATAAATATAGATATAAAAATTAGAAATATATGAATCTTACGGTATATTATCAAATTTCATTAAGGTTGTCTCCGGAAAATCTTGTGAATAAAATGGCTAGACTTAGAGCAATGTGGAGGTACTTGAAAGAGCCAATAGTTTGAGCATAGAATTCTATATTATAAAAAGTCATTTGATGTTGTTAGGTCATTGCCAAATGATGCAAGATAATAAAAATAATTAGATGGCATAGTAGATCCTCTATGGCATATTAAGGAACAAGAAACGAATTCTGGGAGCTTCAAAAAGAAGACACAAAGACTCAAAATCGTTTTTAAAAAACTCGATGATGTCTGCATGAATCTCAGCGTGTCAATGGGAGAAAACGACAAACGGCGGACCGAAATGGCGTGAAAAGACAGCTATCATCATCATTATCAGCAAGACGATAATATGATACCAGAGACTATTTAACTTATTTTTTAAATAAGGTCCGGTTGTGAATGAGAGTGAGAATGACTCGTAATAGCATGAATTGCGTAGAGAATGACTCAGCATGCTTTGCGCGCGTTTAGGTGCCATTTGCAGAGGTATCGTCTGCTGAGCTGTAGAAGTTTGTAATGTTTACGAAAATTGAGTCGCCTGCTGACTGAGATACGATCTGTAAATCGATTCTTGATTGCGAGAAACTTGGCATCAGCGGCAATTCACCGTCAGATATGTGAGGTTTACGGTGATAATGCTATGAGTGATAGTAAAGTTAAAAAGTGGGTGAGAATGTTCAAGGACAAGTGGGTTAATGTGCATGATGAGCCACGTTCTGGCCGACCTTCTTTGATTTTTGAATATTTGGTTCGTGATGTGGACGACAAAATTCAAGAGAACCCACGATTCACGATTTCAAAGTTATCAAGTGAATTTCCACAGTTGCTACATGACAATGCAAGACCACATGTTTCTGCACAAATACAAGGTCTAATCAGTACCTTACCTCACCTTAAAGTCCAGACCTTGCATCCAGTGAATTTTACTTGTTTTGCCACTTGTTTTGCCACTTTACTTGTTTTGAACTCCTTTATCCTTGATGGTCGACGGTTCAGCGACGACGAAGAAGTTAAAACTGCACTCATGGATTGGGCTTCTTCACAGGCGACAGATTTCTTTAATGTCGGAATTCAAAAACTTGTTGAGCAGTATGACAAATATTTGAACAATAATGGAAATTATGCAGAAAAGTAGATAAAAGTATGTAGAATATGGAAAAAAATATATTTTAATGATATTTATAGCATTTTTCTTCTAACTAAAAAACGGACCGTATTTAAAAAATATACCTGGTACATTTCTTGAATTTTGATCTGTTGTCTTGTCTGACAATATCAAAAGAGAAGTTCGATTAATAGGTAAGACTTTTTCTTATATTCTTGCGAAGGCATTATTTTAGCAAAAAAAAACAACATTGTTAAAGTAAACCTCTGCAAAACTTAGTTAATATTTTGTTTAGTATATTTCAATATTGGTACTATGTTAAAGATCAACACAAGGGTAATTTCTATAAATAACTAGATTAATTATTTGTCATTTGTATCGGTGTCTGGTCTTAAGCCGTCAAGAGTCGTGCTCGACCTGAACGCTCGATGGGGCCTGGATGGGCCACGAACTGTTTCACACAGTAGTATTGTCGTAAACCACAATATGGGGTGCGCTGCAGTTGATTACATCTTACATTTGACCATGTATACATGACCGATGTATATGGACGTACCCTTAGTCATTTCTTCAGTTTCTTTGGAACGTTCAGCTTGAGCACGATTCATGACGGCTTAAATCCAGAAACCGGTCTCGGGAGACGTTTGCTGAGCGACTAAACGAATGGGCAAATTTTTCCGTGGAGTACGAAACAATTTTATTTGTTTTCGAATATTTTCAGTTGATACAAATTTCTATACAGATTTCCAGTATATGTTTTCCGGTATACCTAATAATGTATACTTTTTTAACTACTTTGTCTCTTGGATGATTCCAAATTCATTTTATTGTTCACCTTTTTTTTTGTAAATTAAATATTGATAGTCTTATTTTTTTAATTGTATATTGACATATTATCCTTGTTTCTGATAGTACTCAAAGGAAAATAAATGTTTATAATATTTTGACTAAAACTCATAGTAAATATAAGTTAAAAATGAGTTAACATATCAAATTTTCTTCTACAAAGCAGCATTATAGATGAAAGAATATCGCTTAGATATTTGAAATCTAAAATTATTTCTACAGGAAGACATATTTTGAAACGCTGTTAAACGGAACCACCAGAGAAGTTTAAAATGGCAGGCTACAGTGTATGAATGTATTCCAGACACTCAGAAAAATAACATCGCACCAGGAAGTGGAGGAAAGTTTAATGAAACTCAAAAGAAATAAAGCTTCCGAAATAGACAATATACCTTCAGAACTACTGAAGCTTGAAGGCAAAGAATTAACTCAAGCCATTCATCAACTAATAGTAAACATCTGGAATAGTGAGCAGATATCTGCAGAGTGATAGCAGGTGGTAATTTATCCGATTTATAAGAAAGGGGATAAACTAAAATGCGAAAACGATCGTGGCATATTATTATTTGGTACAACTTATAAAGTGCAAAAAACACATAGATTAGTATCATATACACCAATAAGGAATGGACGAATATCGGACTGGGTTTAAAAAGGGACGCTCAACACTAGAGCAGCTGTTTATAGCCCGTCAGATAGTGAAGAAAACAACACAATTTTATACTCTAATTTTATACTTTAGATGTTCATAGATTTCAGATAGGCGTACGACCGTGTACAAACACCAGTAGTACAGTTAGTCACAAAAATCTACATACACCATGCAAATTTGTTATATTTGTAAAACGGTTTAAATGCTGGCTTTTTTATTTTTACAAGTTACATTCCCAGTTCAAATAAACGATAGGCATGGAACCAAATATTTAATTGGAAAATTAATTCAAAATAAATAAATAGTTCTGAATAATTTCTCACAATAGGAAATATACAGTAAGAAATATACCAACTTGAAGAAGTAAAAAAAAATATTTATTGTTTCTAATATTCTCATAAAAAATGCAAATTATATTTTAGTACATTTTAGGCATCCACCTCAAGGGAACAGTAATATTTAGGTTTTTTTTAAGTATATTATTTTTGGGTAGAAATGAAATTGCTGCTCAAATTCGAAATTTAATTGTAAAATTATGATGTGAAGGACAATCTTATAATGAAATTGATTCAGACTATTACAAAAAAACTTAAATTTACATGGTGCAGTGCAGAATAAGCCCAGAGCTGGTCGTTCAAAAAATTGAGTGAACGCGATGTCCGTACAATTTCGAAAATAATTAGACTAAATCCCAAAACTAGTGCTCCAAAATTGACCGGTCATGTTCTAGAAGAAACTTGAAAATCTGTCAGTGTCGAAAGGGTACTTAGGGGTTCTTAAATCAAAAGGGTCTCATGGTAGCAGACCAAGGAAAAAACAACTCATGTCTAAGAAAAATAAACAAAAGCGGTTAGAATTTACCAAGCAGCACTTGGACAAGGATTTTGAATTTTGGAAAATTGTTTTATTTACCGATGGAAGCAAATATAACGTTTTTGGATTTGACGGTGAAAAAGCCAAATATGGATAAACGCAAATCAAGAATTAAAACTCGAAAATTTGATGCCAATAGTCAAACACGGGGTGAGGGCGTGGAACTCTATGTCAGCGGATAGGGACATTTAGTTTTTATTTAGGGTAATATGGGTCACTATATGCAAATTGTGTGTAATAATTTGTTACCCTTAGTTGAACGTTTGTAATTGAGAAATCGATGGATATTTCAACAAGACAATGATCCCAAATACACAGCGGCACTTGTCAAGGAAGGGATTCTCTATAATGTTCCTAAGCAAGTTCATTCACCCGATTAAAAACCCAATCGGGCATCTTTGGGATGAGTTAGAAAGAAGAGTACGAAAAGACGATATTTCCAATAAGGTACCATTAAAAAATGTTCTACAATCGGCTTGAGTTGAAATTACCCCAAACGTCGCGGAAAATTTAGTCCTGTCAATGCCCAAGTAGAACTGTACAATTTTTTTTATATAATATGTACATATAAATTCTCAGGTGTATGTTTACTTTTGTGAGGTATTATTCAGGACTATTTATTTATTTTTGAATGTAATTTGTATTAAAAAATTGGTTCTGTGCCTATTGTTATTTATTTGTGTTGAGAATGCAACTTGTAAAAATATAAAAACCAACAATTAAACCATTTTTAAAATATAACTAATATGCGTGGTGTATGTAGACTTTTGTGCTTGACTGTACATGGCTGCCAACATTAGGCTCCTCCTATTAAAAGTTAAAACTTTTTGATTCAATTGCAATCGTCGGTGCAACATGGTATTGCAACTGTAACCGAACAGACGTTCAACTTTGTTTCCAACATGACAAGTTGGCAAACAAGTTGCGGGTCTAGGAGCCGCTTAAGAGAAAATTCCGATTTTGCCTAAAGAGAAAAGTCTTCGATCAGTGCGTTCTGCCCGATATGACATTTGTAAGTAAAACCTGGATACTCACATTGCAGTTAATTCAAAAACTTCGGGTAGCACAGAGGGGAATGGATAGATGTATGATTGACATTACAAGACGAGACAGAAAGCCCTGCACATGGATGGAACAGACGAAAGTGTGTGACATCATTGGAAGAGTAAAGCAATTGAAACGTAGATGGGCAGGCCATATAGCGAGGTAATGGGACGACAAATGGACCAAGGCAATCCTGGAGTGGATACCGCTTGATCGTAAATGTCCACGAAGAAGACCGAAAGCACGATGGACTGATGACATCGTTAAGTATATTGGACTCTAGTGATAGAGGAAGATCCAGGACCATGAAAATTGGAGGCATGCTGAAGAGGCCTTCATCCTGCAGTTGATCGACATGGGCTGATGATGAAAAGAGCAGGTTTAGAAATAAATATAGGAAAAAAAGTGAAAGTATAGGAAAGGGGAATGAATTCCAAAAGAAAACAGAACTGGAATTTACTTAACTGGGAAGCAAAATAAATAAAAGGAATATTACACAAATTGTATTATGAAGGATAACAAAACTACTTACACCGTGCAGTCTGTCTTAAGATCTATAATTATACAAAAGAACACGAAACTTAAGTATACTCATTCAACTCACTCATTCAACCAGTAGTAACTTATGACTGCGATACGTGGATCCTCACAAGAAAATAGAAGAGAGACCTGCAGCAATTGACAGAAGAGTACTCAAAATATTTTTTGGTGCTGTGAATTATAATGGAAATTGGAGGATTAGGTATAACTTCGAACATCAATTATAAACAACAGCAATTATAATAAGCAATTATAATTACTTCTTAAGCAATTATACAAAGATCTAGATATTGTAGACTAAGTGAGGGTTCAGTGACTCAGATGCGCGGGACACGTGGTGAGTTCGGAAGCTGAATTGCAAAGAGGAATCATGTAGGGACGAATATGGCGTAACAAAAAAGAGGTAGACCAGAAACGTGATCGCAGGGTAATATAAGAAGAGATGCTGAACTGAACTATCACTTCATATTAAAAACTGACAAGGGATTGCCGGAGATCGATCTGGATGGAGAAGAAACTTGAAAGAGGTTAAGAAGGTTCACTGACATGCTGTTGCACCGCAGGAAGATTAAGACGAATACATTATTTCTACTGTTTTATATAAAATGCAAGTTATGTTATTGTTGTATAGTTAACTTATATATTTATAGAAACAAAAAACCCTGCATGTCAATAAATCTACAAAACTATGTACATACATGTTTTTTATTCCATATAAATAAATAATTATTAACGAAATGTTATTCATAAGCTTGGAAGGGTAAATACATGACGTAGATGTGAATGGATTGAAGATAAATAATTTATTTCAGGTTTATTTTTAATTTAAACAGAGGCTTAATAAGTGACCAATTTCTATTTTTGCTGGGTAGGTATAAATGTATAAACCGCAGATGGTTTTGATATATAGATTTTATTTGCTTTTGTCGTGCAGGTGTTGCTTGTATGACATAGTTTCAAAATTATGAAAAAAAAAATCAATATATCAGTGCTTCTGCATACATCCATACATACATTGTACTAATAATAATGAAAAACTTTATTACACGCATGCAAGAAAAATTAATTTTAGAGTATTTGATAAATGTAATAACAATTCTAGAGATGTTATTAATGTTTTTTTTCCAGTTTAATTATAATGAAACTCTCAAATTGAATAGAATTATGAAATAAAAAATTAATTGTATAGGATTAATTTTGTAATTTTTATATACACCATCGCCGAATTATGGAATGATAAAAAATAAAAAAAATTCACTTGCATTTGATACAAAAAAATTAATGGATCCACCACGGTTATTTTAATTGTAATCATTCGATGCATGGATCGAATGAGATGATCTATGTCTTCTTGTAGTCTGGTATCTTAGGTGCGGACACATGCTTCGAGTTCGTTTAAAGTGGTCAGCGGACAGGACACTCGCTCAATAGTTCGATAAATGCTAATTTATATATGTACTCTATCGAAGAAAAAAAAGAGGATTTAGTGGGCTAGTGTCCTAGAGGCAGTAATGGACAGGCAGATATAGCTTAACGATGGGCTGCAATGTTTTGGTTATATAATAGATTACATTTAAATTTTCTCTGATGGTTACTAGTGGTGAGCTGTTGTATTTTAAAATTTCTGCAGTGATAACGGTATGCCGATCTAATGTCAACTTTAAATTTCGTCTTTACCTCGGAAAACATGTGACCCTTCTACGTCCATCATGATCAGCTAAACAAATCAAGACCCATCATTAAAGCACTTTTCATCCGCTCTGACAGGATTCCACTAATATGGACGATAGTAACGTTTTGTTTACTTTTTTTTCATAAAGATATGCTTCTTTATTCGGTTGATAAAAATGCATCTCAAAAATCATATTCATATTTGTCATACTCTACCACTTTGAGAAAGGATGGAAAGTGTGAAAGCCAGTGAAAAACAATATCAGGAATGGTTTGCAATATCATTGTATGCTAGAGGACAAATCAGGAAGAGGTCGACAATAGGTTTCGAGAAACACACACTTTTGATAGACAAGCAGAACAGTGGTGAGCTCCAGACAAAAACGACAAAAAATCATTCAATATCAAAAGGGCCAATTGTTCTATTGGAACCTTTGGTTTAAAACACTAAACTTGAAGAGATTTACCACTAAACACCAAATCACTTTTTTAAACTTTTCGACGCACGTGTCGCTAATCATGTTAGCATCATCAGGAGATGATTTAATCATTAAAAAAAGTGATTTCGTGTTTAGTGGTAAATTTCTTCGAGTACAATCAAAAGCGATGTCTATCGGGCCCAGCTCGATTGGCTTAATGAAGCCATCAATGTCAAAAGACTTCGTAAAAAGAATCAAATTGTTTTCCATCACGACAACGTCTGTCCACATATCGAGGATGGCGCTGTTGAATTCATTGCTAATAAGGAATGGGATCTGCTCCCTCATCTTCTTTACTCTTTTACCAAAGCTCCCACGGACTATCACGTCTACTGTTTGCTCAAAAACTGGCAGGTCTACGATGATTTATATGAGTTGGTGGCCGATGTCAAAATACAGATTGCTGTTTTGAAATTAAGCATCTGCCAAGTAAATGGGAAGAAGTTATTAATGTAGAGGGTGAATATAATCTACAATAATCATTTAAACCACTGTGCCATTGTGCATGGCTTTTATCGACTACGAAAAAGCATTTGACTCAATTTCAAAGCAGGTCATAATGGATGCATTGCTTTCCCAGAGGGTAGACACGTCATATGTAAATCTATTGAGATCAATATATAATGAAACTATAGCGACAATTTACCTTGATGATCTTGAGTTTGAAATTAATGTAGAGCGAGGTGTACATACACCAGGGTGTTGCAATATCGCATATTCTTTTTTCGGCCTGCTTTGAAGAATTATTTTGTATATCTGGATTGGGAACAGAATGGTGTAAATTTAAAGGGTAAATTTAAATCATCTTAGATATACAGATAACATTGTTCTCTTTTCACAAGACCTAGAGGAGCTGCAAATACATTTACAAGAACTGCAAAGGGATTTGGAGCTTGTGGACTATTTTATATATGGTATCTTGGGCAGAGGATTTTAATGTAGGGAGATATCCTTCTGGGAGGTGGAACGGCGTGTTAAATGTGACTGTCAGGCATTTGGCAGACTCACATTGTATTTAAGAGCAAACTCCCACTTTACCTGAAAAGAAAAGTCTCCGATCAGTGCGTCATGATCATTATGACATGAAACCTGGACACTCACATCGCAACCAATCCAAAAACTTTGGGTAGCACAGAGGGGAATAGAAAGATATATGCTTGGCATTACAAGACGAGACAGAAAGCCCTGCACATGGATCAGGGAATAAATAAAAGTGTGTGACACCATAGGAAAGCAATTGAAATAGAGATGGGTAGGCCATATATCGAGGAGATGGGACGACAGATGAATCAAGTAATCCTGGAGCGGATACCGCTTGATCGCAAACGTCCGCAAAGAAGACCGAAAGCACGATGGACTGATAATATATTGGACCCGAAGAGCAGAAGCAAGCCCAGGACTGTGAAAGTTAGATGCTGAAGAAGCCTTCATCCTGCAGTTTGTTTGACACGGGGTGATGACGATAATGATGATGAATCATTTAAACATGTATGCTACTGTTGTATTTTTTATTTTGTTTTTCATAATACATTTTGTCTAAAAAAATGCAGATAATTATGCATCAAACAATAGTTTGGTTCGGATTAATTTAAAACTTCTTATAATACTTCACGTTTTTTATATTGACGGTTAAATTACGTATTATTTCCCTAGAGCGGCATATAAAATAAAAGAACTGAGTCCATCTAAAGATGCAGAAAGATATTTACAAGTTTATATATAGATCAGCACATGAAGATGCACTTGTAGTCGTATTTTCCCAAATGACATACGCGTCGTACAATGTTCAAAGCAATGATAATAATATAAATAAGAAAATTCAGTGGATGGGTAATAAGTAATTATATATGTTGAAGAAAAAGAAGTAAAAGATAGTAAAATCGCATGGATGGAAGAATAATTTAATAGGGATAAAGCCGCATCAGTAACAAAAGTTATTTAGCAGCTGTCGCATGGATTAAAGAATAATTTGAGAGGAATAAAGCCACTTTAGCAACACTGGTTATTTAACGGTCGTCGCATGGATAGAAAACTGATTTTTAAATATAATTAACTGTTTATAAATATTATAGAAGGAATTAACCCATTTTGAAATGTACTGACTGAGAGAGATGTAGACGTTATATAAAGGAGAAGAAGTGAAGGGGAAGAGGGGGAGAAGTCACCCGGAACGTGGCGTTTTTAAGTAAACAGAACATAAATCGGCGGTTAGGTTGCAAAAAGAAACTCTAGTAAAGATATCCAACGTAACTGGAAAAAAAAATCTTTTTACGACGGAACCAAAATTAATTTATTTATTTGGATAATCCCACATATCAGAAGATGATGATATGTGAGAAGACGTTTTAATGAAGAATTCAATTCAAACACTTTGGGTACAGTGAAGCTGGTGGTGAAAATATCAAAGTATACAGGTGCTTTTCATATATCGAAGTAGGCCCAATATTTTGGATAAAGAAAAATATTATAAAAGAAATTTACTTTAGGAATCTTAGAGATAATTATGCCGAATAGAATTTTGCTGGAGAGAATTATGCTGAAGATAATTATGCAGAAGATAATTTCGCTGAAGATAATTATACTGAAGATAATTATGCCGAAAATAATTGCTGACGAACCTCACGCTAAAGAGAATACATTTTTACAGTTTTATTTTTACAGGTTTAGTAATAAAATAATGATCCCAAGCATTCGAGTCATGTGGTGAAGCAGTGGTTCGAGAGGAAACATATTAAAGTGTTAAAGTGGTCTTCGCAGTTTCCGGATCTAAATCCGATTGATAGCCTTTGGAAAAAGCTTAAACTACATCCTTCTGGTAAAAATATATCAAACAAGAAAACATTGTGGCTAGAAATTCGGACAGCTTGGTTTTCAATACCTCTAAAAGTGTGCCGATATTTAATCGACTCAGTGCCAAGATGTCAATCAGTATTAAGCTTCGGAAATTATATAGATCAAACATTTTTAGAGAATTAAATTTTTAGTTTTGTTATGATTTGTAATACTAATTACATTCATTTTTTGACCACGTAATTTTTTCTAAAATATCTCACTAACATATAATTATGAATGTAGTAATTGTTTATATTCAGAGTAATATCATATAAACCTTTTAAATGCTCGGTAAACTCATTCTGGAAAATTAATATGGTCTTAGAAACACTCGACTTCGACTTACTCAGCCAGGTTTTTTAGTTAGCCCGGAGGCTCCTACTAGTTTACAATGAAATTCAAACCCTAAGATGGCCGCATTTTACGTTTTGAGGTCTCTAGCTGACCTTTGACCTGCCGAAATTGAAGATTCCGGCTGTCATTTAAGTTAATAGAAAGACAAGAAGGATAGTATTTCAATTATTAGAAGTCCTGGCGAACTTCTTGAGGTTAACAAGAAAGGAAAAAGAGCATAAAACAAAGCTAGATTTCTATCTTTTTTATTTTTACTTCCGTCGGAAATTCGATGGAGTTTTCGCCGAATAGCGGTCCGACCGATCGAAAAAGAGTGACCGATCGGCCGCCATCCGACGACGCCGGGGAGTGTGCATCATTCTGTTATTTATAGTCGAAGTGGCCTTACGCAAGCCAGGAACCGATGATTCGATTCCCTTCTGCTTGCCGCCCGTACAATGACTTTGGGGATTTTTTGTGGCTCGATTTACCCGGGAGGTCCGGGTAAATTTTCCGGTATTTTCCGGACGAGCGGGTTTTCGCTTAGAGAAGTTTTTAGAACAAACTTCTCGTAAGCTTTTTCAAAGAATTGCGAAACCGTGGGGACTCCGGTTTCGGCATGAATTATGGTGTTCCGAACAAACCATGGAGCGTTGAGCGCCAAACGCAAGGTTTTGTTCTGAAGAACTTGTCATCTGTGCGAATAAGGTGACAGGAAGCGTAAAAAGCTTTACCTCAAAGGATCTGCCTGACAGGAAAGAGCGGATTAGTATGGTAAGGTCTTTAGGAAAACCTAATTCCATGGTCTTATAAATAAGACCACGGTGCCATACTTTGTCAAAGGCTTTGGAAATATCGAGAAACACAGCGCCAACGCACTTTGTTAATCGAAAAGCCTGGTGTATTTCGCCAGCAAGCCTTGCGCATTGCTGCAGGGACGAATGTCCCTTTCGGAACCCATTACCTCCCATTGGCTAATGCTTTTGATACTATCCAAGTGAACCGTAGCTCCATGTGGCTTCTAACCAAAGAATATTCCGGAATTAGGTTGTTTCTTTCGAAACGACCTATTTTCCACAGTTTTTAGTGCGCGATAAATCGCTTCAGTGCGATTCGAGTGCGGTGGAAAGTGTTGGGTATATTTTTGACAGGTTTTCCCCGACGATCCTGGCCGGTGAGTAATAGGATAGTCTTTTGGGCATAAAACAAGAATAACTAATATCTTAAGGCTTTTAAATTTTCAATACAGCGCCTTATGCGCTGCTTTTGTTTATTTGAACTGCTTTTTTATATTTTACTGTGATTTTGTTTGGCATAAATGGCATTCGTGTTACCGGGCCCGTCCGACGGGCCCGATGACGTCATCGCAGCCCTTCAGGCTGAACTAATTCAGGCCCGTAGGGATAACCACGGCCTGAACGAGACCATTTTCGAGCTCAAGGAGCTCATAAAACAGCTTAAGGACCAGGTGGCTTCGCTGAACGCGAAGATCGATAACTTGGAGAGGACAGAGACCGCCCGCACCAACGGGACGAAAAATTCACCCAAAAATGAGACCGTCAGCACCAAAGGGTCGGCGAATATTTTAAAAAAGGAGACCGGCCGCACCAACGGGCTGGCGCCTAAAGCAGATAAAGAGACCGCCTGCACCAAAGGGCAGGGCGAAATAAAAATAATCATCGGCGAAGGGAAATTGGGCGATGCCGATTTCCCTCCATTGAAATCGCCAAAGGGCATCAATGCGACGAAGAAAATTTCTGTGATCGCCAGAATGGAGCAGGAAGATAGTGAAGGGGAAGTTGTCTTCATCGGAAGAGTCTCCGCTCTTCCGATTCTGACTTCGAGGTCAGCACCGACAGGAAAAGGCGCCGTGCGAAGCGAAATAGGCCATCCTCTGAGGAAGAGAGGCAGCCAGAGCAGGCATCCAAGAAAAGGCCCGTCGGAGAGGCGGGTCCCAGTGCAGCACCAATCCCGGTGGCCAAAGAGGCCACCGTAAAGAAATCACCGGCAGCAAAGACCGAAAAAGTCCCGCCGGTGATACTCCGCAGCAAAGCGCAGTACATGAAGGTCATGACCTTCATAACAAAGGAGAAAATCGGCACTGACAAGGCGCTGAATCGCCCAGAAGGGGTGAAGATTCAGCCCAAAACGTCAACCGACTACAGGAAGTTGACTGCATTCTTGGATGGGGAAAAAATTCCCTATCACACCTTTTGCACCAGGGATGAGAAGCAGCTCCACGTCTTGCTCCGCAACATCGTGGAAACGGTCACGGAGGACAAGATAAGAGAAGAGCTCGTTGAGCTAGGGTTCACCCCCTCCAAGGTCCAGAGATGGAGGAATAAGAAGGGACCTCTAGCGATGGTATACGTTATCCTTCCCAAATCACAAAAGGGAATATATAACGTCAAATTCCTAGTACACCAGAAGATTAAAGTCGAGAATGTTCACTCCAACGGTGAGACCTCGCAGTGCTTTAACTGCCAGGTCTAAGGGCACACGGCCAAGAAGTGCCATGCCCCACCCAAGTGTATGAGGTGTTCGAATAATCACGCCTCCAAAGACGGCAAAAAACCGAGGAATACACCGGCTAAATGTGTTAACTGTGGTGGCCCGCACCCAGCTAACTCTAAGATTTGCCCCAGGAAACCCCCGAACAGGTTGGAGGGCAAAAAACCTCAGGACACCGCTCCAGTTAAAACTCCGAAGAAAATTCCGCCCCCTACATTCGTCTGGGGGACGCAAAACAACAGAAAAGCCCCGGTCGAGGCGACGGTCGCCCCGACACAGGCCACTCTTCCGAAAATCCAGTTGCCGGACTTCTCCGCAATGATGGAAAACATGATGCTTCAGATGGCTGCTATGGTACAGCAGCAACTGAACGCAGCCATAGCCATGTTCCAAACCGCCAATGAACAATAAAGATTCATTGCGCGTTGTGACTTGGAATTCCAACTCCTTGAAACGGGAAAAACTAGAAGACCACGGCATCGACGTGGCCCTGATTCAGGAAACTTTCCTCAAGCCGAGCCAACGGTTCAGCGTGAGGAACTTTTGCTGCTACAGGGAGGACCGTCTCGGCGGAGCGAAGGGTGGCCTGATGATTCTCGTCAAGAGAGGAATCAGACACAACCTTTTGCCTCCGACGGGCCTTACTTCCTCAGAGGTGATGTCGGTGCAAGTGGCTCTAGAAGGTAGTCCTGTAAACCTATCTTCTTGGTACCAGAGAGCCTGCAACAACTTCGATTCCGGCGAAGTGGGCAGGTTCCTGACTAACAACACTCCAGTCATCATTGGAGGGGACTATAACGCACATAACCAAATGTGGGGCTCGAGATGGACAGACAAGAGGGGTGCTGACCTGTTATCTATAGCGGATAGATACGGGCTAAACCTGCTTGTCCGAGATTTCTTCATCGTGAGAAATCTAACGAATCAATGCACTGTTCAGGTTGTCCACGAGCTTACGTCGGATCATTACCCGGTCATCCTAACCATAGGTACCAAGGTGGACACCTTCCCACCGCGAAAGGTATCTAACATCAGTTGGAGCAAATTCCAAGAGCATTTGCAAAACAGCGGGCCCAACCCGCGCATTGATAGCGTTCAGCAGCTAGAGGATGCGGTCGATAAACTAACCAACGACATAATAGAAGCCACGAAAGTGGCGACTAGTTACAAGACGGATCCTTCTCGGACCACCTTAGATATTCCGTCTGAGGTGAAAGAGAAGATCCGTCTGAAAAACAGACTGTACAGACGCTATCGACTGACTGGCGATCCTGAGCTCGGGCGACGTGCAAACGAAGCCAAAAGGGAGTCTCTACAGGCTCTCAGAGAGTTCAGGATGGACAGATGGGACGATTATCTAGCGTCAATCGACAGGGCCGATCGATCGATTTGGAAAACGGCCAATCACTTGGTGGGAAAGGCGAGAGCGCCGGTTCCTCCCCTGAGGACGGGTGATACTCACGCCGTCACGGGGGCGGAAAAAGCGGAGCGCTTTGCCGTGACCTACCAAAAGCAGATGACCTCTCTTCAGCCTTCAGCCGAAAAGAGGACTAAAGTTGAACAGTTCAGGTAAGAATTACCAAGGAACTCCCAACCCTGGCTACTTGATCAGCCAAATAGTCTCGCCGAAGATAATACACAATATTATCCGAGGTTTGAAATCTAGAAAAGTTCCTGGTCGCGATCGTATCTCGCCGATGCAGCTGAAACGACTACCCAATAAGCAAATAACCCAGTTGGCAAATATTGTCAACGCTACTTTCAGACTCCAGCACTTTCCATCTATATGGAAACATGCCCAAATCATAGTAATCCCGAAAAAAGGAAAAAGCCCAAAAGAGCCAAGTAGCTATAGACCCATTAGCTTGCTTAGCGCACTCGGTAAGATCGTCGAGAGAGCGACATTACACGCTCTCAACGGCGTTCTTGCCGACAAGAATATACTGCCGGACGAACAGCTCGGTTTCCGAAGGGGGCATGCGGCCGTCCATCAGGCGGCACGGCTCGCGACGGAGATCAGGCAGGGTTTCGGTGGCAGGCGCCATACGGGAGCCGTCTTCTTAGACCTCTCGCAAGCCTTCGATAGAGTCTGGCATCTTGGACTTATAGTCAAGATGCTCAGGCTGGGCATACCAACAGACCTAGTCAAGCTCTTGGCATCATTTCTGACTGGACGCACTTTCCAAGTGCTCGTCGATGATGCTTTGTCTTCAGTCCAGCGAATCGAAGCGGGAGTATCGCAAGGATCCCCTCTTGCCCCAGTAATCTTCAACGTCTACATGGCGGACTTTCCGAAAATTCCGCATGTAAAGACTGCATTCTATGCTGACGATACCGCTTTCTATACGACAGCCCACGGGACCTGGTTGATCACATCCAGGCTTCAAAGGCAGACGTTAAAAGCCCTAGAATGGCTAGCCTACTGGAGGTTAGCAATAAATCGCAGCAAAACCCAGGCTGTCCTCTTCACAAGAAGACAGCCAGTAATCAGACAGAATATCCGTATCCACGGAGTCCCCATCAAATGGGCCAGATCGGCACACTACTTGGGCCTTGAGTTCGACAAGGCCCTCACGTGGATGCCGCATCTAAAGAAGGCAACCGGGAAAGCAAGAGCCATGGCTCGACTGCTTTACCCCCTAATGAACGGTAAAAGTAAGCTCTCGCTGAACATCCGAATAACCCTGTATAAAATCATGGTCCGATCTGTCCTTACTTACGGATATCAGGCCTGGTTCCCGTTCCTCCTCCCAACGTCGATTGCAAAATTGCAAGCGTTCCAGTCACGTGCTCTTCGCACTATAGTCGATGCCCCATGGTTTGTAAGGAGTGCGCAAATCCATCGGGAGACTGACACACCAGAGATTCAGACATTCTTGTCCAGACTGCTGGACAAATTCCTAGCGACGGCGTCCCTTTCGGACAATCCGCTAATCAGAGCCACGGCAGCTTCATTGCCGGCCGTTGCTCCAGAGTGACCATCCTCTTCGGTCATCACATCCATGCCTAAAGGACGGCAGCTAAAACCCTCCGAATAAGCGACATTGTCGTGACGTTCGGAAAAATCAGAGAATACAAGTCAGGGCCTTCGGGTCAACTTAACCTCCAGGAAAAGTAGTAGTAGTAAATTTTGAATGACCAATTAGGACATTTATTCTTGCCTGCATATTCAATCATCGTTGTACAATATGATTCGATATGACTTTTGTAACATTGATGGGAAGTGCCCGTTTTGCGTTTTATCTAGGTAGTTATTAAAACATTTTTTCAAAGAAATGGCCTAGCACGTCCTATTTTCAAGTAAATGCTTCTCCTGTATATCATGGGCTAATTGAAATTATTTGCACCTGACTTTGGACTGGATAATGTAGAAATTACCACAAGACTGTAGAAGGGGTATTTTCACAGTATTATATAAACCTTTAAGGGTAGTTTTATTGTTTTCTATAGTTTAGTTTGTTTCTGTCTCGTTTCCAGTACAGTCAAGTGTTTAAGTCGATTTTATATAAAATGGCTATAAAAGTGCTAGTCGCCGATTTTACAAAAATCTAGCGGATAATTTTTGTTATATATGCGGACGATTTATAAAGTCACAATCTAGATCTATATCCGAGGAAGCCAAAAAAGCCTCTCTTTTATATTTTAAGTGCCAAACTAGAGATCAAGATAAAAGTTGGGCTCCTCATATTTGGTGTGTGAGTTTTTACGTAAATTTAGTGCAGTGGATGCATCGCAAGAAAAATTCTATGCCGTTTGCTGTTCCTATGGTGTAGGGAGAACCTACTGACCATGTAAATGATTGCTACTTTTGTATCACTAACACAGAAGGGATTTCAAAAGAGCAAAGAGACAAAATTCAGTATTACATTTGCCTTCTGTCCTTTTCCTTCTGTTCCTCATAGCCAGGAACCACCGGTACCGATTTTGGTTTTAAACCTGGACAATATGCTTCCCGGTGATTCTAATTCTTCATCAGGATCTGATCTACAACTGCCTGAGAACACCAGTTGTAATCCAACATTTTTAACAACTACCAGTGAACCTCGATAATAACTCAGAATGAATTAAATGATTTGATACGTGACCTGGCATTATCAAAACAAAAATGGGAACTTCTTGGTCAACAACAACTTGGTCTTCAACAGTGGAACCTGTTAGATAAAAATACAGGTTTTATAAAATGGAACAATCGCTATGTGTTTGTTGTGATATTGACGGCTTAATGAATGAGCTTAATATGGAATATGTACCTTTTGAGTGGCGTATTTTCATAGATTCGTCGAAATACAGCCTAAAAGTAGTCTTGTTTTATAATGGAACCAAAATCCCATCTATTTCTTTAACACGTTCAGTGATAATGAAAGAAACCTATGGCAACTTAGCAACCATACTAGATCGAGTTAAATGTGAACAGTATCAGTGGGCTATTTGTGGGTATTTAAAGTGATAGGTATATTGCTAGAACTTCAAAAGGGTTTTATAAAGTATTACTGTTTTTTATGTCTATAGGGCAACAAAATAACAATACAGTAAGAAAGATTGGCCTCATAGAACTTCTTTTGAACCTGGTACTTCAAACATAAAAACGTGCTTCTTCCGCCTCTCTATACTAAACTTGGACTAATGAAAAACTTTGTCAATGACATGCGCAAAGAAGGTAATTGTTTCAAGTGCTTAAAAGAAATATTTCCTCAATTAAGTGATGCAAAATTAAAAGAAGGTATATTTATTGGACCTCAAATAAGAAAGCTTCTAGTTGATTTCCGTTTTCAAGAAAAATTAAAAGAAAATGAATCGGCAGCTTGGAAGTGTTTTATAAATGTAGTGAAAGGATTCCTGGGCAACAAGAAAGATGAAAACTAAAAAAAACCTCATAGATGAACTCTTGAAAGCCTATTAAATTTTAGGACATCAGGACGCTGGAAACAAGATACCAGGGACGGTGCAACCTATTTGTGTTGGGCGACTATTGCTGCTTTTTAAAAAGAGATGATACTACAGAACACAAGCGGAAAAAGTGAAAGTTTTATTTTTTATTCACCTAATGCTCCGTTATTTCTTTGCATAGATTTAACGTGTTTTACATGTTTAAATTACTATTTAAATAAAAATATATATTAAAAAAATATTAGATTGTAAAAATTTGTTCTCTTTTTTTCCCCCACCACCGACCCCCTGTAATAAAAGAACTGTACGTTTTACAGTAATTAGCTTATTATTTTCGAATTTAGGACTATATAATGATGCATATACAGCTATTTTCATCAATGTTACCTCAAAAGAGTTTAAATTTGTTGACCTGGAGTATCAGTTACTTGCAAAGTTGTTAAGTCAGGGCAGAAAACTTCGTTAATGCTGCATTAAAAACTTTGAAAGAATTCTGTGAACTGTCGATATAGTTATTTACATTTACTTGTTTCGACTTATCGCATTTAACTTATTTAAACGATTGATATTCAGAATATATATGACTTACTCTTTCTTGCTGCAATGAACCTCTTCTATATGAATTATTCTTGGGACTCTCCTCGATATCTTTTAGGCCTTGGTCGTAACTGGGGCTTCTGTTCCGTCTTGATATATTGATCAACGATTTGGATCTCGTCTTTGTTTTGTCTGAATTGACCAAATCGTCGTTTGGATGTAATTGTGGTATTGTGCCTCTTTCAAATGGTCTTGTGTCCAATGGTAAGTTAACGCTTTTGACGCTGTCGTTACTGGCACGTCTTGATGATGCTGCAAAATATGAAGTCATAAAACATAATATTTATTTTTAAATAAAATAACTTCATTTTCACTTTGTTGTGGAAGTTCTGTGTGATGTATTTTGATTCATTTTAACTTAATTTACACACATATTACAGGGTGTCCGCTAATTAACGGTACACAGCAAAACTACAGATTTTTTGGTAAAAAATATTGCGATTTAACCCAACTTACCTTAGTCCAAAAGTTAATAGTCACCAAGATACAGGGTGTTAAAGTTATAATTTTATTTTCAATTTTCGTCAATAAATTTCTTAAAAAGTATCTTTCTTAAACGAACGTTTTTTAAGATAAGAAATTGAAATGATTAAAAATTTTGATGTAGATTGTAGAGAGAGCTGTCTGCGACACTTTTCTACGTTTGAAGGTCAAACCTTTTTTGAGCCTTAGTGTATTTGCATTTTTAATGAAAATATTATTTTGTCCGCCTTTTTACGTAAATATGGTATACCTTGCAAATGTTGCTCCAAGTTAACGTTTGCTAGATATCTGCATTTAAATTGTTCATTGCACTCTTTTCAATTGCGCTTTTGAAATGTAATTAGATTAAGACGCTCTAGAAATTTAGTTACTAGCAAACCATTGCATTGATTGCTAATATTTAATATTGTGGGTATTTAAATAGTTTTAAATAATAATATATATAATAATATAATAATAATAATAATACTTTCAAAAGTATTATTATTATTATTATTTTATTACTATGATGAGAATGCGGATTCTAATGTGATGAGATGCGAATTAATATATATGCTATAAGCATATATATTAATTTAATTAACTTAATTTTCTTCAAATTCAGTTACAATTAGTAAATTAATATTTAAATAACATTCCTCTAGAACTAAGACGAAACATGCTGTTCATGCAGGATAGAGCACCGGCACCGCATGGAGCTCCGGCATACATCTGTCAGACTACTTAAATACCCTTAATTGCTGGATAGGCCGTGGGAGTCAGATGTTTTGTTCTCCTCGGAGTCCCGACTTTAATCCACTTGATTTTTGTGAAATCATTAGTGTATGAGGAAATAGAGAATTCTCGAGAATAATTTTGGCATAAAATTTAGAATGCTGTGGAATTATTTCGAAATGAACAGTAATTATTTAAAATCAGACGGTCGTTTCGTAAACGGGTAGTGAAATGTATTGAGGTGAATAAAAATCACTTCGAACATTTATTGTCGAAAAGAGATATCGTTCTATATTTATTATTCTAGAATTATTTTTTAATTTTCAACATTTCTAAAGACGTTTCATTTGTACTCTCTTTTGAAACGTTTATAATAGTTATTAGTGTGTAATATTTTTATATTAATATAATAATTTAAAATTATAATTTGAAAATTTATTTTTGGGATCTGTCAATGAAAATTTTTCAATAACAATTTCTTAATTACTAAATAATGTATATATTTGTACCGATATGTTGATGACATTTTGACATGCTTCACGGGTACTAAGAGATAGTTGGATGCTTTGTTATTATATCTAAATTCTATCCATAAAAACATCATATTTACAGCCGAAATGGAGATCAACAGATCAATAAACTTTTTGGATCTAATGATTTTTAAAAATTCGAATAAGCACTCGTTTTCGATTTTTCATAAACCTTCTCGTATTGATATTATGATTCACAATACATCCAACCACCCACAACAGCATAAACGGGCAGCCTACAATAGCGTAATTCATCGTTTAATCAATGTTCCTCTAAATCCAGACAAAAATACCAAAATAGAATTAAAAAAATTAATTAAGCAAAATGTGGTGGTAAGCAAATTGTGGTTAACAACGGCTATTCAGTTTCAACAGTTGATAAAATAGTCTCTAAAAAAACGAAACATAAAGCGCTTTCGGAAGAAAGTCTGCCCTAGAATCAAAATTAAAGAATTTGGATTTAAAACTCCTTCCTTATTATGGACATTTATCCGAAAAACTTAAAAAAACCATAAACAAAAAGCGGGGCAAGACAATAAATCAGACGTCTACCAAATGAATTGTGGCTCGTGCAATAAATTTTATATATGATAAACCGGTAGATCATTTAAACTCAGAATTACAACACAACCGCAGCTATCTAAATAATAATATGCACTCAAAATACGAGGATCATCTTATTAAAGAAAAACATACATGTAATAATGATTTTAAAATCTTACACTTAGAAAATAACCAAACTGAATTTACTAAAATGTTTAGAAATAAACCGTCACAAATACACAGATCTTAACGACCAAATAGAGTTCAACCATTCTCCGCTATTAAATATGTCAAAAAAACAGTCTGAGTAAAGGTTTCGGAAATTTCCAGAAAAAAAACATGTAAAATTACTTAATTACTTAGTACCTACTATTTGTCAGAATACAATTTCATTCTTTGTCAACCATCCGAAGAAGATACAGTCTAGCAAAAGGCGTTATATTTTAGAGAAAAATTTAAGTTGAAATTAGACAACTTTGTTTTATTTATACAATTTAATAACTATTCTACAAAAAAATATTTTTTTAATTTGTCGGTCAAAAACTATTATGTCTTGAACCAACGACATATTTTTCAAATAAATCAAAACGTAAATTGTGGACAGGTTAACCTCACGTGAGAGTGGTTGCATGTTTCTGATAAAAGGGTTTTCGTGATAGGTAGATAATGGCTAAAAGCTGACAAAGCCTAACAGTTTTCTAATATTTCATAAACTCAGTGAATATTAGACCAATTTTTTTTATAGGGCGAGATTCAGTTCATAAAGTTCCAAAATAATCATTCGATATATTTTTAGAATACTATCTTCTAAAGAATGAATGATGAAAAAAATATTCTTGAAGCGCTGAATACGTATTACTAAAAACTTGATATATGAGTAATAAAATAAATAAGTTCATGTTCATATTGTTTGCTCTATAAAACGAATGTAATTTGTTTGAATTAGTAATGACCTAAGTTAATTTTATTATTTTAATTAAAGCATTTTTATATATGCTAACAAAAGAACAAAGTGTATATTTCTTCAGCAAAGTACAATATTTGTAAAATGGAAATACACTTTTAGTTAGAAATATCAAAATTTAACAAGGTTTGTGTATCTCTTTATAGAAATTGTGCTCGATTGTGCAGAAAATTGTTATGAAGGAATCAAAATGTTTTGACACTTTTGAATTCAAAATTGTTTTGAAAGTTAATTTTAAGCCGAAAAATTCTCCTTTATATGCCGTTTCAATGCAAGAAATGAACTAAAATATATGTTAAATATTTTGACACGAAAACATCGGTCATCACTTGAAGTACAGTTAGTATTCTATTTCAAGAGCGTACTGATATTTATTTTTCGCTAAGGAAGGATTATATATATATATATATATATATATATATATATATATATATATATATATATATATATATATATATATGTATATTCATATTTTCTATTTTTATCAGGCTATTTATATATATATATATATATATATATATATATATATATATATATATATATATATATATATATATATATATATATGTATATTCATATTTTCTATTTTTATCAGGCTATTTATATTATTCAGGCACTGTCAATCCCCTGCAGGTCCCCCGCGCGGACCTGAGCTTTCCTCTGCTATTCGGGTCCAATATATGTCATCAATATGTCGTCCAATATATATCATCTCCATTTCAATTCATTCACCTTTGCAATGATGTCACATGCTAATACCAAGCATACACCTTTCCATTTCCCTCTATGCTACCCGAAGTCTTGGAATTGATTGTGATGTGAGTATCCATGTTTCACTTCCGTATGTCAGAACAGGTAGCACGTACTGATCAAAAACTTTTCTCTTCAGATAAAGTGGGAATTTGTTCTTAAACACCATGTTGAGCCTGCCAAATATCTACCAGCCACACTTAACGCGCCGTTCCACTTGTTAATTAATCCTTCTTTGTAGCCGTTGTTTTTTGCTATCTGTTTAATGGTATAGAGCTCTTTATAAACATTATCTTTGTTTAGTGGAAAACTAACTAACCTATGTATTAGACTATGAAAAGGAGATAGTTTGACCTGCCAAGATTATTTAGAACTAAGTGTGTAACCGTGTCTGTTGTAGTCGGTTATCTGTAAATATTAAATTGTAATTTATTAGATTTTTTTTATCTTTTTGTCTAAGAAGTTAATTTTATTATTAACTCCAATCCCCATATTGAATTGAATATTTTTATTTATGAAATTTAAATGGCTTAAAAACGTGTGTAAATTTCATTCCGTACCATCTTATCCGTTTTTCTTACTGTTTTTGTACTAATATTGACTTGCCTTGCATCATTTAGCAGTTCATTTTATAGATGCGAAGCTGTAAATGTGCGATTTTGTAATGACTGAAGTGGTAAAGAGCGATCATCCCTTTGCGTCGTACACCCTTTACGTTCTTGTCCAGGTCACTGTCTGCACTCCTGTTTCCTCGTATCGTTTTCTGGCAAGAGAGACAGTCAATTGATGTATTCCCAGGCATTTGTGCAATGTGTTCTTTCCTGCGACATTCGTTAGCTAAAGTAACAATATTAACAATAGCTAATTCATTTAGATGTGCCATTACAAACAGAAAACACAGAACCGACACACAATAATGCACTGGCATACATTATTGTACAATAATGCAAAGCATAATTGTACAATAATGATAATTATTTTATTAAATGCGATGTAAATATGTTTAGATATTCAGATGCGGGTTAAACAACACTTATATGCACAGGGCACTTCAAAATAACAGACTGATTATATGAGAAATTTGTTATAGTTGAAAAACTTATTTATGTTATGAAATTTATGTGAGTATTAGAGGCATCTTATAAAATATTAGACAAATATTAATTGGTTGGTAAATAATAATAACTAGTAAATAATAATAATTATTAATTAATAATATTATTGGAAAGTTCTAAGATATACATATCAAGGTTTTATATTTATAAAACCTACAATCCTACATTCACCTATTATTTAGTAGGTGAATGTAAGTGAAACCAAATATTTGTTCTAGAAGGCGTACAGATTACTTTCTATGAACATAAAATGAAATTTCACATAATGTTAGATCCTAAATTTCATTTATATATAAAATACTCAACTTTCTCTATATTTGTTCTACTGTCATTTAATTAGAATTATTCTAAGGTATAACTAGTTCAAATGACATTGCTTTTTTTTTGACAGTTTTTTGACAGTTTTTTGACAGTTTTTTGACAGTTTTCTTTTGGTATTATTTCGATATCTGTGAATACCAATCATAAACATATGCATATATTTCTCACTCTTATCTCAAACACTAAATTAAAAAGTTCTTATTTAATGTTAGAAACCTTTTTAGTTATTTTAAAGAGCAAAAAATAACTAGACTATGAGAATATATTTAATTCAAAAACATTATTAATGCGTCGATCTGCCACGGTTAATATGACACCATGTAAGTCAGAGAGGCATAAACCGAATTAGATGATCGATATCTTCTTGTGTGCTTGTGTTCCAATTTTTTTTGGTTTAAAGTTGTTGTTGGTTGGGGTAATCGCTGCTTTATATATGTTTTAGCGATAAATCTGATAATCTCAACAACCAACTCAGTGTCGCTATAGTAAACTCTTCTAGAGATTGTGCTGTTTGACGAGCTATATGTGATCTGATATTATCTTATTATTAGGGCTGATCTGTTTTCTAGTTATAGAGGTTTTTATACTATTATTTCTGGAGTGATAGCTGTAAGACGTGCTAATGTGAAGGTTACATTTTGCCTTTCAACCCGAAAATGTGTGATCATGACATTAGGTGGAACAAAATCTAGACTGTAAAACAAATATAGTTCCATTGCAGGTCCCATTTAATTCTAACTCGGTACTATTTTAATTCATGCGTACGATAAGTTAATTAATAAGTCACCTTAGAAACAATCCTAACTATAGCTGCAATAAAGGTATCACGCGCTTAACACATTTTCATCTTGGTTAATGTACAGCAAGAAAATTATGATATCATTCGACACGTCCATGGTTACTTCTATGACTGCCAGAACTTCGTACTCGTGCATAACTATGATTTTCAAATAATTTTATATATGTTCTCATAACGGTAGAGGAGGTTATGTCCATTCGGCTAGCTATTTCACATATTTGTATGCTTCGCCCCATTACAAATTCGGAAATTTCCTGAACAATGTTGTGCACGAACTTGTAGCACTCAGAATTACGAGAATAGTGTTTAGCTTAGTATTGGAGTTTACAAAAAATACGATAACATACGTATTCTAGATGTTGCATTTCTTTGTACCTCAGTAGGAGAATTCGGTGAACAAAAGAGAAGAGAAATTATTTGAGGGCTATAATTATAAGGTTTTTGCCAAGGCATTTTTGTGCAGTTGGTTTAGTTCATATTTGAGAGATCTATTTTTTTTCGTTTTGACATTTTTGCTCTACGGAATAGTATATATTTAACATGTGAATTCTGCGAGTAAAAAAAAAATAAAAACTAACTCAAGCTCAAGAAGCTTTGAGGGTTATCATTATAGTGTCATTCAATAAAGGGTCTTTTAAAACATGCAGATTAGTAGATAGTTCAGAGTAGTAGATTTTTCGTCCTGACACTTGAAAAAGTGAATAGTTTCCATTTATATAAATGAGGTGATACATTTTTCTTATCTTTAATAATGAGGTGAATTTTTGGTTAAATAAAAAATTCAGCAAATCAAATTACACTAATATTAATCAAAGAAAATCAAGAGAGATTATTGCACTAGTACTACTTCCAAAAAAAATCTATTTGGTGTGGTTTTTGGCCCGACAAGCATTATTGCCTCGTGTTCTTTCGGTGATGAGGTTGACAATGCGGTTACAGGGAACGATTTTCACAAAAGGGTGATTTATAAAGTGAAAAACAGTTGAAAAAATCGGAAATTAAAGGGAATGATGAAAGGTAGTTCTAAAAGCTGACAATCATAACATATATTTTATGTACAGGCCTAAAAGGTTTGCAGAACCAATAATATTTTGTATTATTTTGTTATTACATAAGGTGTTATTAATAATATAGAATAATATTAATCTTTTGGTAATTATAATTTGTATGGCATGCTAATCCTACTCGAAAAAACTGATGAAGTATCGGGTTGATGCAAAAGGCAGTCTCATTATTGGCGCTAGATGGAATTACATCGCAAAACTGAACTGTTATCTATGTGACACGTGTAAAATTTTGATGTTGTTTGACAGCGAGTACTCGAGCGAGCGATTTATTTTTATACAAGATGTTTACATGTGATGAAAAATTAATTTTAAATTTAATAATCATGATCATAATCAATAATCATGATGTTATCATAATCAATGTAAATCAATAATCATAATCATGATGTAAGCACGGAGATACCTCTTTATCTAGTGCAAAAGCCAATTTACTTCCAAAAAAAGTTATGCTATGCATTTGGTGGGACTAGAAGGGAATCGTTTAATATGGGCTGCTACCTGAAAACCTCCATTATTTTGAAGAAATACTGTTAATAACCCAGTGAATTACAGCAAGCAATTGATCAGAAGCGGTTTGAATTAGCTGACAGAAAGGATATTGCTTTTCATCGACGTAATGTTAGTCTACACGTGTAGTTTGAATTTAGTAGAATTTTAGTAGAATTTTATAACTTGCGTGATCTATTGCTCTATGAGTGCCATTAATTTAGATCACTTCAGAAAAGCTTAGATAAAAAAAAATACTTCCTTGAAATACTTGAAAAATCACTCAGAACTTCTATGAGTGCGATATTATGTAGCTAGTTGGAGAAAGGTTCTCGAACAAAACGTCACGTACATTTCTAACAAAAATGGGTGAACTTTTGATCGTCAAATTTTTTAATCCATGACAACAATTGTTCAAACACCTTTCCTATAAGATAGTTGTGCTGTTATGTGGCTAAATATTCTTTGTTTTTATATGATATTGCTTTACATGGAATCTTTACTTGTGCAACTAACATCAAGCCATCAAAACTTCTACTTACTGTTTGATCGCGGGTAGACTTCCGATTCTATAAACATCAGATTCAAATCTTTACCATTCAGTTTGTTGAGGTCCATTTTAGCAGGCTGAACACTTTTAATTTTCAATGTCATGTAGAACTGGCAAAATATCTCATTAATTCAATTGTAGAAATTAAGTTTATATAATTCACCAAATGATTTTCAACTACTCAGTCAAAATCACAACCCTACAGATGAATATAATGGAACTAATACCTAATCTTTATAATAAATTCTTTTGATGTTAAATCTAATATTGGATTAATTTATTTAAATTTTAATTTACACGAAAATTAAAAAAAAAAACTAATGAATGAGAATATTCGAAAACTTTATCTATTTTTGTAGTCGGATTTCTTAATAGTAAATGTCAACATATTCGTCCAAAGGTGAAGGGACACTGGACTTCGTATCTGTTGTAGTAATATATATGACGTCTCATTACTTTATTGGAAAATGGAGTTCATCGAGCTATAAAGTGAGTTTAACTTGTTTTATACAAGGTGTGTAAAATGTAAAAGTCTATTTAAAAGTACTTTCCTTCGTTCGTCTCTATCTTGGGTTGTAGCTCTTTACCTTGTGGTTTGAATTACGTGCATCTTTTGTGATCTTGCCTTCCCACCGTTTCCGGGACAACTATAGGTGAGAACTGGTCTTATGATGATACTTCATGAACTTGTAGTTTCTGGTTCCGATGGGTGGCCCTTCATTTGAACGCAAGGGGTAAAGAATAGTTCGCTATATTGGCTTGAAATTTTTTTATCTAATTACTTCTTAAGGTTATTTCGTTGCTCGCAATCATAGTCCTCAAACATTTTATTCTTCACGAACTTTATGTCGATGTGTTGAACTGTAATGCTCTGACTATATCGTATATATTTTGATTGTTGCAGCAACTTGATTTTATTTACGTTGATTTTTAGTCCTAGATTTGCTTGGGGTAGTGTAAATTTGAATAAAAATGTAATCATTTATTTATTTTAATATCATTTATTCTTTGTAGTCAATAGGGAGAAAAAGAGTCGGGAGGGAGAAAAATCAATTATGGGCATTTAATCCATTCTATTAAGTTGATGTAATAGTTTGTCTCATTTTTATCCGAACAATTGAAGAAAAAAATTATTTACTGCAAATTTCATTTAATTAATATATTATGTGCCGTTCTGGTCCATGACCTTTCTCTAGCTGTCCGATAGCTGCATAATTCTGACCTCATAGAGGTTCTGAGGTTTCTGGTTAAGGCACTGATCCAAGTGATTTTTTAAGTTTTCTCAGGAACTTTAGTTTTGATTATCTTCTCTGTTTTGTTGCAAACAAAAGCGCAATTTCGGGGAAGTAGGGTGGATGGACCAAAACATCCCAGTCAAGCTCTAAAAGTCTGTTTCGGGTGGTGAAGACACGTTTGGTCTAGAATTGTCTCTATGGAAACCAATGCCTTTTGTATTAGTCTTGGGGACTGGCGACAGAAGTGAAAACTTGAAACTTGTTTTTTGGTTTTAATTTTGAAATTAATTATTCTTTAAATATATAATTTTTTTTTCATGTAGGATCGAGGATCTAAACAAATATAGAAAATGGACATTTAGAAAAACTTATTATATTACAATACTTTTTTGAAATGTTCTAATGGGGAAATTGAATGATATAAGTTTATAAATAATCATTTTGTAAAAAATAACAAAACATATTTTATTTCTGACAATTTAAACCAATAAATAATAAATTTGATTATAAAATATTATAGAATTTTTTATTTTAAAATCCGCGACAAAAATACTATCGAACAACTAGAAATCTGTTTTATCGCGCTAATAAGATAACTCCTAAGTCACTATGAAATATTTATTGCACAATGTATTGCAGAGATTAAATATTGATTCAAATACTGGAAATGTTAGAAAATAAATACTTTGTGTTTGTTATTAATTTTTCTACATAAAAATATTAGCATATTAAGTACTCACTCTTGTACTTCACAGTGATTCTACAATTAAACAATTAAAATAATGATTATCTAAAACACAATTTAATTTAAAACATATTAAAACACATTTAAAACAAAATTGGCGTGGCCAGTCTGGTGCGACAGGTCACTAGCATGTCGGTGAACCCATAAGTTTTGCCCCTACCGAAAATCGCTCAACGCGGCTAAAGAAGTTGTCACTTCAATAAAATCATGGTGCGTTAAAAGCCGTGTATAACATCTACACAGATGACGAATCTTGGATATATGTGTATCAGCCCTTAAGTAAACAGCAATCAATTGTATGGGTCTTTCAAAATGAGCCAAACTCAACAAAAAGAAACAAAATGGATGCCTGTTTTTTTTGGGATAAATCGGCATGTGGTTACAGTGCCACTAGAGTATTCTAGAACGATCAGTTCTGAATGATAAGAAAAAACAACCAGCGACTTAGCTCGAGCTCTATACATCAGACCGAATAACTTAATATTTTTTGGAGATACCGCAATCAGAATAGAAAAAGTGTTATGAAAATTGGTTCAAACGTATGCACAACTATATCGATCATCGCGGAGAATAATAATAAATATTTGTTTTTATTTATTATTTCGGATACATAAATAGCAACCCCCGTATTATATCCTGAGTTCTTATTAAATACCCCTTATATTCTGAAGAATTTCCTAAAATGGAGTCCCCATTTTAGTCGTCGTTGAATCTACCCATCGGACAAAAGACAAATTCATAATTAATGTACTTCCATAGAAACGCCTCATATCAACAAATAGAAATCAATTTTACCCTATTTTCCATGGAGTTAGGATGAGCGGACATTTCTTTACACGGTGATTAGAAAAACCATCTTTATTTATCATGGTGTGTTGAATTTTTTATACAGGGTTTTTTAAATTAATGGACATAATGGAAGTAATACTATTAAAACTTTATTAATATGTAATTAAGAGATTTTTTTCTTTATAAGGTTTTTATATATCGTTTGCATTAATAGTATAAATAATTTATTAATACGCTATTAGTTATCGAACATTTCTAATAACATCGACATGCAGAGAAGAATGACTTCAGTTAAATATTATAAAATTATTTCCATTAAGTTTAAATTACCCTGGATTGACCTCAACTTCATTAATATATATATATATATATATATATATATATATATATATATATATATATATATATATATATATATATATTATTATTATTATTCACCAGGTTCACCAAGGCATGGGCCCTGGTGGACCACGCTAAGAACAGCTAGAGGCGCTTGTTGTTGTTAGCCTTCCTTTGCGCCCATACTAATTTCATTCTTTCGCTATGAGCTTTTTTCCTTTCGTCAGACCAAGTTGTTCCAGTGTTCCTACATTTTTCTCTCTGGCTAACCTTCCAAACGTTCACCTTGAACATCTGAAACAAACATATCCTGAATTTCACTTAGTCTAATATTTGCTGATCTTAGGTCCTCTTTAATTGCAGCAATCTATTTAATTATTTCTACTTTAGCTCTACTCCTATTTTCCTAAAATTCGACTATTTGTCTAGTTAGCCTATTCGGATTCATCCGTTTTATGTGTCCGTAAAACTTCTTTTCTTAAAAAGTCTTCTTTTTCTCATATCGCTATGTATATCTGTATATTGTTTGATTTCTTGGTTTTCTCAAAATCGGTATGTCGTGCTATTTATTTGTTTGAGGCCTAAAATTTTTCTTATGATTTTTCTTTCCTTCTTTTCAATGTCCTCGATGTCTCTCTTTCTATTCAAAATGAGCGTTTTTGCCCCATATAGACATTCTGGCTTAATAACTGTGTTGTAATGTCTCAGTTTTGTGTTTTTATATATGCATTTTTTGTTGTAAATATTTTGTATAAGTCTCAATGCAGTTTCCATTTTTTGATATCTACCCTTATTGGCCGCTTTTTCCAACCCATTTTCCATGATTATTTCACCCAAATATTTGAATTGCGAGACTCGTCTGATGTTGCCATATTTTGTTTTTAGAAATGGTGTTCTTAGTCTATTGCAGGTCATGTATTATGTATTTTCAAAGGAAATTTGGAGTCCTACCTTTTCTGCTGTTTCTTTTAGGATTCCAATCTGTTTTTGTGTAGTTAATATATCTTGAGCCAAATTTGCTAGATCATCAGTAAACGCCAGACAATCAATTTTGATGTTGGTTCTACCCAGTTTAATGGGCTGGTTAATATTCAGGGCCGACTTTTTTCATGCCACTCCTGAATTACTTTGTCTAGAACACAGTTAAATAAGAGTGACGAGAGTCCATCCCCTTGTCTCACTGCAGTTTTAATTTCGAAGGGCTCTGAGATGTCACCCATGAATTTAACTTTTGACCTTATGTTAGTTAGTGTGGCTCTAATAATTGCCAGCGTTTTCAGATCTAGTCCTTGTTCTTGCAAGATTTGGAATAAAGATTCGCGGTCAATAGAATTATATGCTTTTTTGAAATCCATAAATGTACAGACCATATTTTTATTGTACAGTTTTTGATGTCTTAGGATCAACTTTAGATTCAAGATCTGTTCAGGGCAGGATCTGCCCGGTCGAAAACCTGATTGATATTCACCAATTTTAGGTTCTAACTGTCCCTGTGCGCTGTCTAGTAGGCATTGAGATAGAATCTTGTAACAAACTGGCAGAAGAGATATCCCTCTGTAGTTGTTTACGTCCGTTCTATTTTCTTTCTTAGTTCGGTTCGCCAAACTTCTTGTAGAATTTTGGTTATTTCCTTGATTGTACCTGGACGAGCGGATTTAAAAAGTTCAGCAGTGATTCCATCTTCAACAGAAGCTTTGTTATTTTTAAGTCATTTGATTTGCCTAATTATTTCATGTTCATTCGGTGGTCATGAATCTGAATTTGTTTGTTTAGGGCTTAGTGTTGGTAATTTGTTTAAGGGCTTAGGACAGTTTAGTAGTTGTCCAAAATATTTGGCAAGTTCTTTGCAATTGTTTTGGTTATTTAGAGCTAATTGTCCGTTTTCCTTTCGGAAGCAAAGCCTTTAGGATTGATAGCCTGTTAATTTAGTTTTAAATGTTTTGTAAACGTTTCGGGTGTTATTTTTTTAAAATCTTTTTCTATTTCATTAAGTTGATTGTTTTCTTATTTTCTTTTAGTTTGTCTAATTAACTTCAATGTTTCTTTTCTTATTACTTCCAAAAATATGTTATAATTTATTGTTGTTTTTTGACTGTTCCAATCTTTGAACGCTTTACTTCGGCTTAATACTGCTTGCTCACAAACTTCATTCCACAACGGATGTTTTCTACGTTTTTGACAAGGGACCAATTTTAAAGCTGTTTTAATAAATTTTTGTTTCAATTCTTGCCCGTTTTGTGCTGGTTTTTTATCAAGCTCTTCTGTTAGGGTTGGTTTTATTTTCGTAGGATCGAACTTTAGTATTGGTAGTCTTTTTTTGAATAAGTTTTCGAGGTTTTAAGCTAAGTTTGATTCTAGTCAAGTAGTGATCCGTGTCTATGTTAGGTTCTTTCCTGACTTGAACATTCAAAATCTCTTTATATTGGGGTACGAAATGGTAACATGATCAATTTGAAATTCACCAATGTACGTGTTCGGACACCTCCAGGTCTTTTGTTTTGTTATTTTCTTCTTAAAATTAGTTGACATTATTTTTAGATTAAACTGCGAACATAGTTCAACCAATCTTCTACCATTATGGTTAGTCCATTTATGAGCGGGAAAACTACCTACTATTTTCCTGTACTTTCTTTCTTTCCATAGTTGAGCATTGAAATCACCCAATAGGATTTTTACATGGTTAGAGGGAGTTTTAGAGATAGTCTTTTCCAGAATTTCCCAGGACTTATTTAATTTTTCAGGATTAGATTTCTTTTCTTCGATAACTGGGAGGTGTGCATTGATTAATGTATAGTTTTTGTTAGCACACTTAAGGGATAGTGTCATATGTCGATCATTTACTGGCTGGATATTAGTTATAGAACCAAGAATGCTTCTTGGTTCTATATATATATATATATATATATATATATATATATATATATATATATATATATATATATATATATATATATATATATATATATATATATATATATCTGTAGGTCTTATAGTTCCGGGGTTTCGGTAATGAATCAGTGAATAAGTTGTATTTCTTCTATATATTATTTGAAATTATGCAATGATTAATTTTTTTATGACGGAAATATTTTTCAACTCGAAATAGTTATTAATGACTACATTAATAACGGGTAACGGCTAGTATATTACATAAAGGCATATATTTTCTATCGGGGATAAATCTGAGGAGTTTCTCGACCAATCGGGTATCTTTATCTATTAACTAGCACTGTTTGACGAGTTGTTGGCGGTCCAGTGCTGAGGAATGAGATTTGAACCAGCTTGCAGTAACGGACGATCGACAGAATGTATTATTTACGTTAGCTTCTAATTGCTTGAATCATAACTAAACTCAAAGAGACTTATACATCAAATCACTTGTCTTCAATATTTCGATGCGCGTTTGAAAATTTAATATAAGTGATTTGGTGTTCAACGGTAAATCTCTTTGGGGTTAGTGTTTTACACCAAAGGTTCAAATAGAAGAATTGATTCTGGAGTGGTGGTAAAATATATTGATTGATCACTAAAAGAAAATAACAGATCAGCGAAGTTCAAAATCATACGGTATATTGAAGGCATAAGCAACTCTGCTGTAACATCTGTTCAAAAGATATATAAATATGAAAATAATAAATCATAGCTCGTTTTTAAATCACAGTTTCAACCAATGGTCTAAAATCAAAGACAAGAACACTAAAAATTTTGAGAACTACCAGTCTGCGAATGTTCGACGCTGCCTATGGCCGTTTATCTTCAGCTCCTGGGTCAATTGAATTTTGTACGGTTGTACGCCCAAGTCCCGATGCATAATTCGCTATGTTGAGGTTTGTGATAGGCCAAGTTCTTGGGCGCGACGAGGAATTGACTGCTTTGGGTTATCCTGCACTAGTCTCCTTCACTACAGCAATGTTTTCTACAGACCCCACGTTTCGACGACGTACGGGTGTTGTTTGATTGTTTACTAAACCAGTTGATTCAAATTTGTCCACTAAACGACGAATAGTCGACTCAACAGGAGTACGAAAAACTTACGTAACGTAGCTCCAACTAAGCACTAATTTAATTTAACTCATTTTAATAGTAAAGATTAATCATTTGCATATATTGTTTAACACTATAACTTTCCATAATGATTTACCCAACATGAATTACTATAACCTCAAATTCGACAACTGTAGCTTCACCAACATGGCCGCTATACATTGTCAAAGTTCGAGCGCCATTATTGGAAAATTCTTTATATATAATTTAAGGGGAATATTGGCCAATAATATATAATATGAAATTCGTAATTTCTTATTTTCCTTATCAGAGCTAGGGCATTTCAAATCATCCACCAACCCTTGACATTTATATCTAATTTTATGTATATCCTTTTTTGTTTGAATAATTTAGATTAATTGGTATGATTGTAAAAAGGACCAACATTTGGAATATTTTCTATACGTTTCTTAAGTGATAGGCCTGATAACTGTCCCAAACATATTGGCAGATATAAAAAGATTGATTCAATGAGGGGCAACAGTAGCAAATATTTGAAATTGTACTTTATTAATTTTAAGAAAACATTGGAAGTATGTTACTGTACTTGCAAACTTCTATTGTTTTGGTGCTTTTATTTGCGTCCAATGTGATAAATCACCATGCCTAGCGAGTATGGGATGTAGAAATTAGAATTATCATTTCATGCAATTGTCAGTTCGCTGCATAGAAGCCCATGTGTAGAAACATGTTTTAAGAAAACCACGAAAAAGTTTTAAAAGTACAGGATGTCGAAATTCCTGAAAAAAATTCCCATGGTATCTTGTCTTGAGTCCATTTTATTACGCACCTTGTCCATCTAATAGGTGTTTCGGTTAATAATGTCGATTTTGCTAAGAGATGACGTTACTAATACATCTATGGCGTTTTGGATGATAAATATACACCATCAAATGTCAGTTTGTTATTAATTGCCATTGTGCAAAAAACATAGTTTTTCATAGCTTAGAATATATCGAATTATGTACCAGAAAAAGACGTTTTGCGGGGAAGTTAATAACCTTCTTTCATTTGAAGAAAACGGTTGCTGAAAGTTATCGATTGTTAGTTGAAGCTTATGGTGAATATACTTTAGCCAAAAAAACTTGTGAACGATGGTTTGGACGCTTTAAAAGTGGGGATTTTGATATAATAGACAAGGAGCGTCCAGACAGCCGAAAAGTTTTTACTCTGCGAAAAAGTTCACACATTTGGTTGTCTCTAGAAAAAAGAATTTCCTGTCCCAGGTATATATTTAAGCAACTATTTCTTGTATTGTTGTCCCATCTACACAAACACTCTCACCAAGTACCAGATTTGACATTATTTGAGTTTCGTTAATACGTTGAGTTTCAAACCTACTTCATGTGAGGCCAAACACAATTTTTCCAGCATAAGTCCAGTTCCAGTATAATTTATGCTGTTAGCGATTGGAGCGATGTCGTCCGTAAATCTTAAATGGTTTAGTTTTTCACCATTTTTGTTTACGCCTATTTGCCTCCAGTTTGTTTTCTTACATATGTCTAGTAGGGTAGTAAACATTTTTATCGAGATAGTATCGTTTTGTTTGGTCTTTTTCTGAGTCTTTTCAGTGTCTTTTTCTATTAAAAATAGGTTAGAACATTCGTGCAGTCTTAACAGATGCCATGGCAGTATCATGCATGTCTTTAAGAAGTATTACATAACGATGGTCAGTAGTTGGCTAGTGCTTTCAGCATTTTATATTAGTTTATTGTGCCAAATGCTTTCTCGCAATTCCAGATCGAAATACGATACTCCGATTGATTGAAGCATTTTGGAAAGCAACTACTGGATCTCTTATGAAGAGGAACAGGTGTTTACCTGCCCTTCCCCGTGCCATTCTGACACCAGACAATGTTGAAACAGTGAGGAAGGCGGTTCTTGCTTGTTCTGGATATATGGATGGATTGATTATATGGTAGAGTAAAGGTTATGACCGCATCACTGACCTTTTTTACTGTTTCTCACTTTTTCACTGATTTCACTTAAGTCCAAAATGAAATCACCCGTCGCATTAAATTACACAGATCAACAAATTTAAACTTTTTTAAGGTAAGTTAACTACTGTAATACGTACAGTTTTTCTTGTTACTGGGGGTCATTGGTGGGGAAAAAAGGAGACGATATATTTTTTCAAGTTAACATTTATTTAATATAAATACGTTAAACGTGTTAAATCTATGTATATACATTACTGAGGATTATGTGAATAAAAATATATTACATGAGCGACAAAAAAATTTAACTTTTTCCTCTTGTGTTCAGTAGCATCATCTCTTTTTAAAAACCTGCGGTTGTCGCCCAACATAGATGAGTTTCAGCGTCCTTGGTATCTTGTTTCCATCGTCCTGATGCTCTGGTGAAACATCTCTTCTTGTTCGTTTGTTACTGCACCGAAATTTTCCGGAAAAATCCAAATGAGAGTGTAAAAAATGCATTACATTACGCAATACATGCGACATAATTTTTCTGGAAAACGGAAATCACTTAGAAGCTTCCATATTTGAGTTCCAATAAATATACCTTCTTTTAGTTTTGGGTCACTTAATTGAGGAAATATTTCTTTTAAGTACTTGAAACCGTTACCTTCTGTCTCTAACTTTGACAAAGTTTTTCATTAGTCTAAGCTTAATATGGAGAGGAGGAATAAGCACCTTTTTTGGATTAACAAGGAAGACATATTTTTTTGTTTGAAGTACCACGTTCAAAAGACGTTTTATGAGGCCAATCTTTCGTACTGTAATTTTCTTTTGTTGTCCTTTGGCAAGTATGGCATACTTGTACCATTCTTAGCTTTGTACTTCAATGTCAGGTACAAATAATTTCAATTGCTAGGCCGTGCTAGGCCATTTCTGTGAAAAGGTGTTTTAATAACTACCTAAATGAAATGCAAAAAGAGTATTCTCATCAATGTTACAAAAATCATGTTGATCTGCGTTATTATTTCAAACAACTTTGGCTATTACTTTAAGTTTATTTTATTATGTTGTTAGTACATGGTAATATTAAATTTGCTAATACTTGTTTTTAAATTAAAAATACTGTAATAAAGAGAGGTTTCGTATACGGGTCTTATTTTTTGACCACATTGCGACTTCCTATATTCCTAGGTTGAGAAACGATGATCTAGAACTTTAGTTTGACGCGATGTGGCCTATATATATATATATATATATATATATATATATATATATATATATATATATATATATATATATATATATATATATATATATATATATATATATACTTCTTGGGGTAATGATTTTAACTTTTTTATACTTATGTAGATGAATATGAACTCTCTATTTAATATATTTTCTGCTCTGCAGCATTGCCACATCTACTCGGAACTGATTCGAACTTCGTTTTTTTTAAATGGAATATCCAATATTTTATTGCATTTCTAGATTATGTGAAAAGTTTTGAACTTTTTTATGTACATATACTATACTTATCTTAAGCCGTTTCGGAAATAAAAAATATTTTTTAAGAAATTTGGCATCAAACATCCCTGAAAAAATGAATATTTTTCTTTTACGACCAGTACAGCTACATTTTTGAATACGGTTCCTTAATAGATTGCTTTATGCTAATATGATATGAGAATTAATTTATCGCATACAGGGCGTTTACAAAATAGTGACCTTTTGATAGAACTTAAAATTTATGTTATGTCGGAATTTCAAATAGAACACACTATATTTTACAGTGGCGATCAAAAGAGTAGTAAATTCTGTATTTAAAAGTATTGAGTGATGATATACCTATTTTTTGAACGGTTTTTGAATCATAAACAAAAAACTAAAATAGTGAAATTAAAGCAAAGATAACGGTTTATTTTTTTTTAGTAAACCAGAGATAGAAATCAAGGAGAGTTAAATCGGGTGATCTCGGCGGCCAATTCCACGGACCTAAATGTCTAAACCATCGGTCTTGGAATAGTTCATATAGTTGTCTACTTACTTCTTCTGTACACTGTGCCGGAGCACCATTAAGCTGTTACCAGCTGCTTCGATACATTGCCAGTGGAAGGATTTCTGTCAAATCCTCTACTACAGTCTCATCAGTCCAGATTGTTTTTTGTAAAACAAATGAACTAATAAATTTTCACAAAATTTCACCCTTTGAGGGCAATTGTTTGCCTTTGTAATGAATATAATTAATTAATATATTAAATTAATATAATAATAAATTTGTAAGGGCGCATGCCGCGTTTTTTCATTATCGTTTGTATTGAGGAGAATGTGATATCCAACTCGTCTTCAGCTCTTCTAATAGAAGATTGTGCACATATGCATGGAAATAAGCCAGAATGTTAATCTCGCTATCCTCATCAGATGTTACTGGTT